>JAZHPD010000004.1:0-511281 GCA_037575805.1 Lecanicillium sp. G3 | reverse complement strand
GCCTATGTTGTCGACAAGCGCTCCGACGCTGATGCTGCTACCGCCTATGTTGTTGACAAGCGTTCTGATGCCGATGCTGCTACCGCCTATGTTGTCGACAAGCGCTCCGACGCTGATGCTGCTACCGCCTATGTTGTTGACAAGCGTTCTGATGCCGATGCTGCTACCGCCTATGTTGTCGACAAGCGCTCCGACGCTGATGCTGCTACCGCTTATGTTGTGGACAAGCGTTCTGATGCAGACGCTGCCACTAACTACGTTGTTGACTAAATCATCCCAATTTGGCTCCAGTCTATGCAACTCAAGATGCCACGATATTCTGTTCCCAATGGATGTGGTATCAATCTGGCGCCAGCAACGTTCTTTAGAGAGGCCAATCCTCCAGCGATGCGTCTTGGTAAAAAGAAGGGAAATTGTCTTAACTAGCTACATAGTTCCCCCTTAAGATAATTTGTCCTTGCACGTCTAACCGCTATGAGCACTTGACTGTCCATCTACGTTGTAGTCTCTCGACCAAGTTCCACATGCTCCCCTCCAGCACTACAATGGAAACAAGAAACTGGCAATACCATTGATATGTTATTTTCTTTCTCCTGATATTTTCGGTGAGTTGATATTGCACATATATTTGGTGTTGCTGCATCGCCGCCTCCAGTATCCACAAGGCTGGCAGTTGTACATGTAGGTACCCTCAGCAACGTGTCCACCCCTGTATATTCAGCAGAGGTTGGGCAGGCGCAACCCCGCCAAGCGTCAAACTCGCCCCCATTATCAGCTTAAGATAAACATGCCAATGTATCAATGAAACTGCAAGTATATCCATCTCATACTTCATTTATAAGTAATGTCCGCTCTCCAGGGTCATCCTGAGTCGTCGCCCAAGTTCCGGCCCAACGGCACCAAGGCTGCCTGCGACCCCTGTCGCGAGCGCAAAGTAGCCTGTGATCACAAACGGCCAGCTTGCACCCGCTGTCAGAAGAAGAACAAGACTGCCGAGTGTGTCTACTCGCCTACTGTGCCACGACGGGGCAGATTCGACCCCCCGCTGTCTCGGGGTGCCGACGAGGGGCCATCTTCTCCTCCTCCGCCTCCTCGTCCGTCCAAGCGCCTGCGCCCAGACATGCGTCTGGGCTATACGTCGTCTCTCGAGGAAGCGCGACCAGTTTTAATATCTACACCCGGGTCATTTGGTGAGTATCTGCTGAGCGACCAAGCTAGCAAAGCCCCAAATGTTATATTCAACGAGCTCCCGAGCGCAATTCGCGAGGCTGCTATCACAGCACTTCGTGCTCTTCCCGGTCAGCAGAATGAGCAGATGGTATACCATGACGGCGACTTTGAGGCCAAGGGATGGGTCCATCTTGCAGTCCATCGGATAGTCCAATGGCTCCAAGTCGTCCTCAATGATTCGTCTCGCAGCGAAGAAGAAACCATGGAGCACGTTGCTCAAATCATATCTACCAATACGTCAACGCCGCTACGAGGCCCATACGACGACTGGGAATCCTGGCTCAACTGTTTCGTCGGTGAAAATACGAGATGGGAATCCATTGGGCTACTCTGGGCTCACATGGAGCGCGTATCCGACATATTGGATGCTCTAATTCCCCGAAAACTCGTCAGATCGTCAAACAATACATCGCACAACACGGCCAAAATTCATCTCAATTACTGTATTCAACTCACACGCCATTTTACAGACGAAAGTGACTTGCTCGCAGATTTATATCGTCGCAAGTCTACTCTTGAATCTTTCATAGATGGCGAACTAGGTACGATACTTATATGACGTGGCCGAGCTCGATTACTGACTTGCGATAATTCTCAGGACTTGATACTTGGGAGGCACATGGCGCAGCCGTTAATTACATGATGTTTTTAGGATTGCAGACATCCGCTGATTATGAACATGAAACAACAGCATGGTCAGAGAATAACCACCGGCTTGCTGCCGCGATCTACGTACTTGACAAGCTTGGTGTAATGGGTACTGGTCGGCCTCCCCTCCTCAGCCATCGGTACTACACGGCGCCGATGCCACTCGACATTCGCGATGAGGACCTCATAGCGGATTCCGACACTCTAAAGCGCGCTATACAGTCACTGGATAAGAGAGGATGGAATACTGATGGTGGCTTATATCCGTCGACAGTAGCGAGGGCCAGGTGCATGATGGCGTTAGTTCGGGACGAAGTGATCGAGGCAACGTTGGGCAGCGGCAGTAGACCAACCCGCAACTATCTCATGTATGGATGCTGCGATTTCTTTTCCAGGGATTCTTGCGGCTTTGGCTAACTCCAGAATAGGAGTTTAAAGGACCGGCAAAACACCTTAGCAGCTGAGTTCCCAAAGAGCCTTAAATATGATCCTCAAGATCTCGAGGCCCCCGACCTCGACGCGAGCGCGACATACATCAAGATAATCACGCAGCTGGAGCATCTCCAGAATGTCTTCTTCATCGACAGGCTTCTGGTACGCTACAGCCAGGGTGCGGGGGACAAGCTACTAGAAACAAGTCTGGCGCTCGCGAGCTTAACTCTGCATTTTTGGACACACAAAGACCGATTTGCAGATAATGTCATGCAACGCAGCTTTGAGTGGTTAGTAAGTAGCGTAGCCTTTCATAATCTTGTCTGGTATTTGAGCTGACAGTAGTATCTCAGATGCTCTCATATGGCGCCCCCGCCGCCGGCATTCTTTGCCAGGAGCTGTTGGGCGTTGGAGAACACAGCAAAGACGCCAGCATTACCCAGTCCACGATAATCCAACAGCTTAGTCTTTTGGTCGCATTTTTCAACTGGGTTCGTCCATCAGCGCCCAACGCAAAGCTGTGTTCCAGCTGCAAAGACATCATTCAGCATGTTCTCGACCAGTGTCTGAATCAGCCATTTAACGGAAATTTTCCGCACTGGGCGTTTAGTGGCCCTCAGCCAGACTTTAACTTTGAGCTCCTCGACACATTTGACTGGATGCGTGGTTTTTATTAGGACTGTGAGAGAGACGGCCAGCACATGCACGGCATAATGATTCACGGCACCTACCTTGATTGCTTTAGTTGTTGCGCCGTCAGCGCCGGGGTCCAATTAGGCCGGAAGTGACCGGTGTGGGCGGGCCTGTGACATAGTGTCGGTCACAGTTTGCGCACTGTGACCGAAACTGTAGCCGAGACCTTGGTCCTTCCCGCGCCAGGAATAATACAACGCCTTCCGCGCCGAGGTGATTGTATTATAAAAATAATGTTATTTACTGATCCTTTGTCTCTTCTCTCCCACATCGCCGCTAGCTTATTCGGTTTGTGCTCCCTTTTGTCGCATTCCATTGCCCAGTCCTAGGTTGGAATCATACGAAGGCCGGTTAACTTACATTGCACCTCCACTGCTCGGGAACAATACTCGGAGCTATGAGTGCAACCGACACCAAAAATCTCCAAACGGAGGTAACTGATGTTGAAAAGGTCGCCACT
Organism: Lecanicillium sp. G3; assembly: GCA_037575805.1. NCBI lineage: Eukaryota > Fungi > Ascomycota > Sordariomycetes > Hypocreales > Cordycipitaceae > Lecanicillium > Lecanicillium sp. G3. The sequence continues at coordinate 507,818 of JAZHPD010000004.1, read as the reverse complement.
TCTCCAACTGCCGCTTCTAGGTCGTTGGAGCTTCACGACGACAAGCAAGAGACACAGCCCGACCCGTTATTAGTAGGAAATACCAGCACCTTCGCAGACACCACTTGCTAACATGGCTCCTTACAGGTTACTTGGAACGGTGATGACGACCCCGAAAACCCATACAATTGGAGCCAGCCCCGAAAATGGGCCATTACCATCCTTTTGTCATTTGGCGGCCTAGTGACGCTCATGTCTGGAGCTATGCTGGCGCCCGCTCTGGAAGATATTGCACACGACTTTCACACAGACCAAGAGCATGCACAAATCTTTCTTTCTATCTACGTCCTGGCTTTTGCCTTTGGACCTATGGTGCTTGCACCAATCACAGAAGTGATTGGTAGGCGTCCCGTCTGGCTCACCTGTGCCTGTTACTACATTCTATGGAATATGGGTGCAGGTTTGAGCAAGTCATCTGGAGTGCTTATTCTCTGTCGTATCATGTCTGGTCTGGGAGCCAGCGCCGAGTTTGCAGTCAGTGGTCCTGTATTGGCAGATATTTGGACATCTGATCAACGCGGCAAGTCCTTCGCCATCTCAACCTTCTTGCCCCTACTCGGCCCTGCCTTGGGTCCAATTATCGGAGGAGCCGTCACACAGACAATCGGCTGGCGATGGATCTTCTATATACTTTCCATTTACGACGGTGCACTTGTGCTTGTCGGTCTCTTTTTCCTGCCCGAAACGTTCAAGCCGATTCTCTTGGAGAGAAGGGCAAAGAAGCTTCACAAAGAAACCGGTCAAGCATACTATACTGCCGCAAGCCACGAGAAGCTAAGCTCGAGGCTTTCGAGATCTCTGACCCGACCGGTGCGGCTTCTCTGCACGCACCCTACCATCCAGTTCATGGGTTTGCTTCTCGCCTACAACTTTGGTGTCTTGTACATTGTCCTGTCTACTTTTGCCACGCTTTGGATTGATCGATACGGCCAAAGCAAGCTTGCAGGAGGTCTACACTACCTTGCTCTGGTTATAGGTTACACAATCGCATCCCAAGTTGGTGGTAAAGTAATGGACTATGTTTGGAAATATCTGAAGAAGCGCGCCGGTGGTGGTAAGACTGCGCCCGAGTATCGCGTACCTCTGATGGTTCCCGGTGCCACGCTGGTCCTCATCGGTATCTTCACCTATGCATGGACTGCAGAGTATCGCACTCATTGGATCGGTCCTGACGTCGGTATCGGCATCTTTGGCTGTGGAATTATTCTAAACACCCAAGCCATGCAAGCCTATGTTACCGAAGCTTATCTGGGACACATTGCTTCAGCCTCGGCGGCGTCACAGTTCTTGCGCAGTATCACCGGCTTCGCGTTCCCCATCTTTGCACCAGCCCTTTACAAGGCTCTTGGCTATGGTTGGGGTAACAGCGTATTGGGATTTGCTTTCCTTGTTCTTGCTGCCCCCGCGCCGATTGTCCTGTGGCTATTTGGCGCTCGGATGAGAGCAAAGGGGAAGCACGACCACTAGACTGTTTGCTTTGTGCACGTTGGGGGAAAACGCACTATTTTACAGGTTTCCAGAAGTTTGCTTTGACAAAAGCACAAATGCTGCATATATCCTAGCTATTTACAATGTTGCTCTATACCAAAACTCAAATGTTCATCTCACACGACAACGGGTATTCATAGCTGATCAAAATTGCTCGCGAACTTCCAAATCGCACATGTATACATGAATAGCACAATGATTATGACTCGCTAGCATCGATTCCACCTGCACGCATGATTTGTCAAATTTGGCATATATTTGACTACCTGCTCTACTCGTACTATCAGCCGGGTGCTTCTTTCAGACAACTGTTGACTTGTCTCACGTAGGCATCAGCTTATTTCGGGTAGTCCTTCAGGTGGAAGCTCTTGTATTTGATAAAAGTGTCGAAGCCAAATTTGCTGAGTGTCTGGCCGCGGCCAGAGTTCTTCCACCCAGTCCACGCAAGGTCCTGCGTCACATAATCGTTAGCTCCGTTCATGTTCTATTTTCATTTCCTGTTTTCTTCGGACCCCGGGCGCACGCAGATTAAACAAGTCGCTTGCAGCACCCGACCCGTCACCGCGGTCCTGGGTCGTCATCACACTTACAGGGGCAGGGTAGTCACATCTGTTCACAAACACGGTACCGGCCTCCACATCCTCAGCTAGCTCGTAGCCCTTGTCCGTATCCTTGGTCCAGATGCTCGCTGTGAGACCAAACTCGCTATCATTCATTAGCTTCAGAGCCTCAGCGTCATTCTTGACCTTCATCACAGGGATGACTGGGCCAAAGGTCTCCTCAGTCATGACCGTCATGGTGTGGTCGACGCCAGTCAGAAGCGTCGGCTTGACAAAGTTGCCCTTGGTCGGAAGGTTGTCAAAGGTCTCGTTGGCGGGCGTAGCGTCCTTGGCACCCTTAGACACAGCATCCTTGATGTGCGCATTGATAGTCTTCTTGGATCGCTGAGAGACGACGGGGCCGACATGTGTTGCCTTGTCAAACGGGTCGCCCAGCTTATATCCTGCAAGCACCTTTTGCACTGCGGCGACAAAAGCGTCGTGGACGCTCTCGTCAACGTAAATGCGCTCCAGAGAGCAGCAGCTCTGGCCAGAGTTGAAGATGGCACCATCAACGATCTCTTCCGCAGCCCAATCAATGTCAACGTCGCTGCGGACGTAGGCCGGGTCTTTGCCGCCAAGCTCCAGGCCGACGTTGACCAGGCGGTCGGAGGCAGCCTTTTGCACGGAGAGGCCGCCAACAACAGAGCCAGTGAAGCACACAAGCTCGATTCTTGGGTCCCGGACAACCGTCTCCATGACACTGGGTGAGCCGCAGTGGAAGTACTGGAGCACTCCCTGAGGCAGGCCCGCAGCTGTGAAGATCTCAGTCACGCGCTCCGCAATAGTTGGAGTCTGGGGCGACGGCTTGAGGATCACGGTGTTACCAGCCAGGATGGCAGGGATAAGAGAGTTGACGAGAGTCAGGTAGGGATACTGTGACATTTGTCAACGACACGCTTCTTTTCAGACCTGCCAATAGGTATATCAAGGGAAAAAATGGGCAATCGGGACTTACATTCCAGGGGAAGATGACGAGAACAGGCCCAACTGGAACCTTGCGAATGAAGCGCTTGAATCCCTTCTCTGCCTCGCCATCTGTATCTTTCAGGGCCTCGTCACTGATCTTGAGGAGGTATTCGCCACGCTTCACAGCAGTTGAGACTTCCTTTCCGGTAAACGCAATTGGTCGGCCCATCTGCACGGTAATTTCCTCGCCCAGCTCGCTCTCACGGTCAGAGAGGCCCTTGAGAAACTTCTTGACGATTTCCTGGCGCTCTTTCAAGGTGGTCTTGCGGAAGCTCTTGAAAGCTTCGGTCGCCACCTGGGGCAGCGACTCTAGATCCGCTAGCGAGGGCCCATTGCGCGTGATGACGGTCTCGCCGGTGGTGGGCGATATGGTGTTGATAACTTCGACAGACATTTTGAGAATTTGATAATGCAATGTCAAACAGGTTTATGGTTCGATGTAGATAGACGTGAGGGGAACGTCATGCCGTTGCTGGAGCTTTGCCCCACGCCGCTGGCAGGCAAGTCCCAACGTCATAGCTAGAATCAAGTGCCATGCAATACTCCCCGCAGAATTCTTATTATTACAATTATTTTAAAGTTGTGTTGAATAAACAGCCCCGTTAATATTTTCATAACCCATCGTACTTGATTTACCTACTTATTCTCAAATTATTATCTTCTTTCTCAGCTTATACGTCCAAGTTAGGACCCCTCCAAGCCGCGCTAAAAGCATATCCCCGTCACTATCATATCGATAAGCGCAATGGCTGTCGGCAACTTTTTTTTAGAGCAGGGAGCATCACGACAAACACGCAGGCAATTGCAACTATAGTTATCAGCTTAAACATGGCTCCCAACGCGAACGACTTCCTGGGTGCCGCGGACAGCGATGATGACCACCTTGATACCTACGAATCAGATAACGAGATCTCAAAAGGCGGCAGCCGCAGCACCAAGAGAAGGAAGCTGAGCCCCGATGCCGACGACGAATCCGACAAAGACGCAAGCGATATTGATAACGACGATGAGGACGATGAGCCCGCTGACGAAGATGACCACGATTCGAAGTCGCCAGAGGCTTCAGACGACACAAAATCCAAAAAGAAGACAAAGCTACCAAAGGTGCAAAGCCAACTTCCCGACATCTCGCGGCCGCTCACAAGGAAGAACCTCGTCGCCAGCGAGGCCGCCGTCAAGAAGTCCGGCGTCGTGTACCTCTCGCGCATACCGCCCTTCATGAAGCCCGCGAAACTGCGGTCACTCCTCGAGCCCTACGGCGCCATCAACCGCATCTTCCTCGCGCCCGAGGACCCCGCCGCGCACGCCCGCCGCGTCAAGGCCGGCGGCAACAAGAAGCGCTCCTTCACCGAGGGCTGGGTCGAGTTCCTCAAGAAGAAGGAGGCCAAGGCCGCGTGCGAGCTGCTCAACGCGCGCACGATCGGCGGCAAGAAGGGCAGCTACTACCGCGACGACATCTGGAACCTGCTGTACCTCAAGGGCTTCAAGTGGCACAATTTGACGGAGCAGATCTCGACGGAGAACGCGGAGCGCGCGAGCCGCATGCGCGCCGAGCTCAGCAAGACGTCGCGCGAGAACAAGGAGTTTGTGCGCAACGTCGAGCACGCCAAGATGCTGGACGGCATGCAGGCCAAGAAGTCGGCGTCCAAGAAGCGCAAGGCGGCCGACGAGGGCGAGGATGCTGGCGCCGCTGGTGCCGGTGCTGGTGGTGCGGAGGATGCCTCGCAAGGCCGCGCGAGGACGTTTAAGCAGATACCCCTGGCCAAGAAGAATAAGGATACGGATGAGCAACCGGAGCGGGTCACAAGAGTACTGAGCAAGATTTTCTAAGCAAGCATATTTTTTTGTACATATAATACAGCATATCATGGTTTCTTCTGGTACGACCAAGACCCGACATTTGCATACTTTCACTTTTTTGCATGTGCCTGGCTACGCAGCGGTTGGTAGCCTGTCGGTTTTGCCGGGTTGCCACTCCACATTTTCCGATAAGATTTCTAAAGTTTTTTTTTCTGCCCGCGCGCCCGCTTATCAAGCAGCGGCGGGGCAAATTTTTGGCTGTGACTCGACTGACTTTTATCAATCCTTTTTCTTCTAACCCAAACCAGATTCTCGAAGTCTTTCGACATTATTTTCTCTAAAACAAACCAGAGTTGTATTGTCGTCACTCAGCATGTCTATGGATATAGATGACGCCCCCGTGGCTATCGGGGCCGTCGACCACCAGTCCGGAGCGACGTAAGCATTTCCAGTCACCACCCCGCAGTGGGCGTTTTTGCAACCACGAGAATTGCAGAAACATGAGATTGTATATACTAACGACAAATTTACAGTATTCTTTGCTGCAACTGCGGTGCCCCGATCGACGGAACAACTGCCGCCGGCGCCCTTTGCTACGATTGCGTCAAGCTTACGGTCGATATCTCCCGAGGTGTCCAACGCGAGGCCACCATCAACTTCTGCCGTGACTGCGACCGATGGCTGCTGCCCCCATCCAGCTGGGTCGTCGCCTCGCCTGAGTCCCGCGAGCTCCTGGCCCTTTGCCTCAAGAAATTGCGCGGCCTGAACAAAGTGCGCATCGTTGACGCCAGCTTTGTGTGGACGGAACCCCACTCGCGAAGAATAAAGGTTAAGCTCACCATCCAGGACGAGGTCCAGGATGGCGTCCTGCTGCAGCAGAGCTTCGAGGTCGTCTACGTTGTCGCCGCTCAGCAGTGCCCCGAATGTGCCAAGTCGTATACCGCCAACGTCTGGCGTGCCTGCGTCCAGGTCCGCCAAAAGGTCCTCCACAAGCGCACGTTCCTCTTCCTTGAGCAGCTGATTATGAAGCACGGCGCTCACCGCGAGACTCTCAACATCAAGGAAGCCAAGGACGGTATCGATTTCTTCTTCTCGCAAAAGAACCAGGCTGAGAAGTTTATCGACTTTCTCAACTCGGTCGTCCCCGTCACAGTCAAGAACTCGCAGGAGCTCATTTCGCACGATACGCACACGTCGAAAAGATCGTACAAATTCACATACTCCGCCGAGCTAGTGCCCATATGTAAAGATGATCTTGTGGCTATGCCCATCAGATTAGCCAAGCAGAGCGGCAACATAACTCCCCTCGTTCTGTGTCACAAGATTGGTACTTCCATCTACCTCATGGACCCCCAGACCCTCCAGACCGCCGATATCAGCTGCCCCATCTACTGGCGAGCGCCATTCACGTCCCTGGCCGACTCGCAACAGCTTGTGGAGTTCATCATTATGGATATTGAGCTGACTGGCAAGACCAACGGCAAGTGGCGCCTCGGTGAGGCGACCGTTGCCCGTGCCGCTGACCTCGGCGTCAACGATACCACATACTTCACAAGAACACACCTCGGTGGCCTGCTACAGGCTGGCGACAGTGTCATGGGATATATGCTGACGGGTACCAACTTCAACAATGCTGAATGGGAGGCCATGGAGGATTCTCACGTCTACTCTTCCATGCTTCCTGATGTAGTACTAGTCAAGAAGCACTACCCCAACCGCAGGAAGAACAAGAAGCGCAACTGGAAGCTCAAGCGCATGGCCAAGGACGAGGGCGAACTCCTGCCCAAGAAGTCCGACCAGGAGCGCATGGACCGCGAGTACGAGCAGTTCTTGCGTGATGTTGAGGAGGACGAGGAGCTGCGTGCTGCTATGGCTCTCTATAAGAGCCAGAAGGAGCGCGAAGAGGAGGAGATGAGCATGGCCGAGACTGAAGAGGGCGAAGATGACTCGCCCCAGGTCGATATGGGAGAATTGCTGGACGACTTTGATGAGCTTACGATGCAGGACTCATAGATGCACCAGAATTGATAGATAATGCCGTAAATAAACATAGCACAATTCCAGGATTGAACTTTTACTCGTAAATCGTAAATCATACTTCGTACATCGTAGACAATCATAAGAATGACGGCATAGTGTCAGATGAAGAAGGGATATTTGTAGGCGTTTCGCGGACGGGACGCTTCATCTTGTCTCTGGATTTTTGACGCTCTAGTCGTCGTTTGTTCAGGCCAAAGGGATCATCGAGGTCAAGGTCGTCTTCAGGAGTGAGGGTGTCATGTTCGACTTTGGTGTGTACTCTTGGCGATGAAGGGGCAGAGGCAGCAGTGCTTGATGTCATTGGCGTTGTAGGTTGGTGATTTCGCGTCATAGAGACAGGTGTGGCAAGGTTGCTTGCCCGCGGAGGAGGCTGGCGCGGCGTCGATGCTGGTGCCGACGGGCGATGGCCAGAAGCAGCTTTCGTGCGCGACGACGAGGCCACGGCCTGCGAAGCGAGAGATCTCGTCTCGGAGCGAGGCGCGTCGAGGAGGCCCCGTAGATTTGGCCCGATCCAGGGCGAGTCGCCCTCCTGCTTCTCCTTCTTGTCCGCGTCGTCAGCGGGGTCCGCGGCCGACAGGACGGACCGCTGCTTAGACAGCTGCCTGGCACGGTCGCGACGGCGCTTCGCATCCGAGGTCAGCGGGCCGACGACGGGGCGCTCAATCTCGCGGATCGCGGCGTCGTTCTTGGACTTGGCCGCCAGCTTAAGGCGGCTGTACTCTGCGCGGTGCAGGTGCGTGGTGAAGCGCTGGGCCGTCTGCAGCAGCTCATCCTCGACGATGCGATACTGGTCGTCGCCGGGTATCATGTATCTGCAGTACAATTGTTAGCTTTTTCGATACAGTAGAAGGCAAATTGGTTTTCACCATGAAGAATTCGACAAACGCATGACAGCGAGAACCCGGAGGGACGGTTACCTTTCTCTGGGAGGTTCCGGAGGCGGAGATGTTGAAGGACTACGCAACGGATCCAAGGGGAGTTTAGTCGAGCGCGCATCAGAATACAGTTTCAACGCCAGCATACCTGAAGAATTCCACGCATCCAACACCGCCGGACGGGGTTTTCTCTCCGAAGCGCTGCTCGGGGCAGCGATCGGCCTTCGCGGCGTCGCAAGCTTCGGGGTGGGCAGCGCGCTGCCAGCGGCCTGCCGCGTCCCCGGGGATCTCTTCCACGGCAGCTTTCGCGTCATTATTGGTGGATTCTTTGACGGGGGAAGATGAATGCTGGAGTTATCGGCGCTTTATGCTGCATTTCGTGGCGTTTTTGTTTCGTTGAGGGGTGTGTAAGTTGCGCAGTGTAGAGGTTAGACGCGACATGGCGCGGTTTGGGCTGGCAGCTGCCTAAGACGAGGTTCCCACCCACAATTTTTTGAGACAGCCACAGCTGGGAGTGTCGAGTAACTTAGTACCACTTACACCAGCAAACGCCCAAATTGAATGCATTCGCAACGGCGTTTGCTAGTTATGTCCTATAGGCAAAATCTGGTCAAACTTGGCATTCTCAGCGCGCAACAGCTCTGCTATGCTTCCAATTCTACAAGAGATCTGCCGGAGCCCGCTCACCGACACCCCGTTCTGCGCGACGAACCGCTGCTAGCAGCGGGCCCAGACATCTACAGTTTCGACTCGTGCAAACCACGAGTATGACAACATACCGAGCCTCCCAACGGACTTCTTGACATGAAATCCAAACATTCTTTCCTAAATCTGCAGTATGTATCTGCACGATACTGTTATTAGCCCCCCAGGCAACTTGCTTGTGCATCCCGCACGATGCAACCACCTCGGTACACTTGCCAACAACGCAACATCGCGCTGACAAGCTGAAAACCTGCCAATATCCGAACCTTCAACCACCAACTACCGCATTCTGCATCATGACATTAGCAACAGAATCGGCATCAGACGAAAGCTTTTCTTTTTTCGGGAATATGTGTCCTCGCCCGTCGGTCATTCAAATCCCCGCGCCGACGTTATTACTGCTTACAGGTTACATGCATGCGCGCGAAACCACCAAGGCAGGAGACGAAACTCCACCAATCGAGTCCGCCTTTCAGATGCACGAATCCCGCGATCTATTGAACTAAAAAGAACAGCCAAAAATCGCAGCGAGACGTCTCCAATTTTCTGGTGCCGGGGGGGATGGGTATTGAGGGTCGACAACGACGTCAAGCGCATGCTCACTCGTTTGCCGTGCTTGGTGCAGCCAAGGAATCCATCGAGGTGCGGTCGGGACTGTCATCATCACCTGGCCTTGGAAAGGATGGTGATCTGGGATATACCTGTGGTTAGTGAACTGCCGCCGTTCAGCCCTGCGTGGAGAATGCCGTGACGCAACATCACTGCGTCGACGCCAGGAACAGAGGGTTGCATCGCCGGCATTTCGATGTGCCGTTCATTCATCGAGCAGCCGTAAAGCTACAGTAGTATGCATACATATCGTCACTGGGTAACTCTCGTCTCACCGAGCATCCATAGAACCCACAGAACGCAGATGGCTCGCCCGATATCCCCCATGTCACTCTTGATCCATGCCCCTTTCCCCTCGGTGCCGAAATATATAAACCACAAACCCCCCTCCTCATTTCTCTCTACCTCGCTCCTCATCCATTTCCATAGACTTCAGCCCACCATGAAGCAATCTCTCATCTCCCTCCTCGCCCTCGCCCTCGTCCTCCCCGGCGCCGCCGCCTCCCCGGCTGTCCGAAGCGGCAGCACGTCGCACTCCTGGGCCGGCACGAGCAACTACTTCCTCCAGGGCATGTCCGACGCCGACCAGGACGCCTACCTCAAGCAGCTCTCCGCCGACGGCGTCAAGGTGGTCCGCGTCTGGGTCAACGCGCAGGCGGGCGGACGCGCGTGCGTCAAGGGCAGCGTCAGCGTCAGCTACGCGCCCGAGTTCGAGACGACGCTGGGGCAGTACAACTGGGAGACGGCGGACCTGCTCGACAAGACGCTCGTCAAGATTGGGGAGCACGGGATGAAGGCGCTGATTTCGCCGCATGACGGGAACTTGCTGCACGGGCCGAACGGGTGAGTGTATACATTATATGGGCTGTATGAGAGAAAGATCAAAGAGAAGAGAGAAGCTGACAAGGCTCATGGGGAAAAAAAACAGCAACGACGCATACGGCCACAGGTTTGGCAGCGGCTACTTCTACGAGCACCAAGACGCCTTCGACCTCTTCGACGCCCGCCTCCGCGCCCTCGTCACCTACAAAGGCAAGTACTCCAACCGCGTCTGGCGCGACTGGCACTCCGTCATCATGGGCTTCGACCTCCAGAACGAGCCCTTCGCCTCCAAGACGGAAGAGTGCACCTACGCCGCCGCGCAGTCCTGGGCCTGCGGCCGCGCCGCCGCGCTCCGAGACGCCCTCGGCGCGGACAACCCCATCAAGATCGCCACCGGCGGGCTCGGCGGCGACATCTCGCACGGGTGCACGTTTCTCGACAGCGCGATGAGGTGCCCGCAGATCGACATGGTCGCCGTGCACCGGTACGCCGGGCCGGAGGCGCAGAACAGGAACCAGTGGGCGAACAGCTACGCCGGCTGGCTGGGCGCGAAGACGGGGAATAAGCTGGTTTACGTGGAGGAGTGGGGCGTGGACACGACGCGGTACGACACCAGAGACGAGTTTGCGGCGAATACGGGGGACATGAACGCCGCGGGCGTGCCGTGGCTGTACTGGCAGATCTTGCCGGAGAAGAAGTGCGACGTGCAGGACGGCGACCCGTTTGGGTTCTACATCAACAGCGGCGTGGACGTCGCGGGCGCGGTCAAGGGTGCGAGCGCGGCGGAGAGTAAGCAGGATTGGACTGGTATTATTTACTAACGGAGAAGGGTGTATATCGATCATGGTTCTGTGAATGTTTGGAAAATATGAACTAGATACATGTTATATGATGATTAAATTGTATATGCAAAGCATGCGCGACATGCAAAAGTGGATATGCGTCCAAGTGAGTGAGACAAAGAGTCTCATATACGACTTATTAATCAACATGGGCAAGTAAAAGGAAAATCGCCGGTAATTATTCATTTGCAGAGTATTATCTCGCTAGCATCTATGACAGATATGTATATAATACGGTGGCCCGCTACGGGCAAAATTCATTCAGATACCCTGCTGTCCCAGTGTTTCTTACATTGACGGCACGGCCGCCATGACAAGGAAAAACTCCAAACCAAACCCAAAAGCGCTTTACTGCGAAGTGACGACCTTGTTGATTGATGAGGCAACATGGTCGATATTATGCGTGTTGAGACCGGCCATGGAGATGCGGCCGTTCTTGGTCATGTAGATGTGGTATTCTTCGCGAAGCTTCAGCACTTGAGGTTCTGACAGGCCAGTGAAGCTGAACATGCCAATCTGGTCGGTGATGTGGTTCCATGTGCCCGGGGTGCCGAGGGCCTCGAGCTTCGAGCGCAGGGCGTTGCGCATCTCGATAATACGGCCGGACATGGTCTCGAGGTCGCCCTCCCACTCCTTGAAGAGGGCGGGGTCGTTGAGGACGGTGGCGGCGATGCGCGCGCCGTACAGAGGAGGGTTGGAGATTTCGGAGCGCTGGAGAATGGCGAGCTGGGAGGCAATGCGGCCAATGGTGGACTTGGCATCGGCGCCAGGGCCGGTGACAACGTGGAAGCAGCCTGCGCGCTCGCCGTAGAGGCCAAAGTTCTTGGCGAAGCTCTGGGCAATGACTAGCTCGAAGCCCTGGTCAATAAAGTAGCGGATAGCAGCGGCATCGCGGGACAGGTTGCCCGAGGCGAAGCCCTGGTAAGCGCAGTCGAAGAAGGGGAAGTGCTTCTTGCTGCGGATAATGGCAGCCAGCTCCTTCCACTGGTCGAGGGTCGGGTCGACACCCGTGGGGTTGTGCGCGCAGGGATGGAGGAGGATGATGGAGCCTTCGGGGGCGTTTTGGATGGTGGACTTCATGCCGTCAAAGTCGAGACCGCGGGTCTTCTTGTCAAAGTATGGGTAGTCGACGGTCTGGAGGCCGACATTCTTGAAGATCTGGTGGTGGTTGGCCCAGGTGGGGTTGGAGACGTAGACCTGGCGGTTGCCCTTGTAGAAGCGGGCGAGGAAGAGGGCGCCGATGTGGACGGCGCCGGTGCCAGAGATTGTTTGCATAGAAGTGGTGCGGGCATCGCGGATGGCGGGGGAGTCGGCGCCAAGGAGGAGCTCATTGGCCTTGGAGGTAAACTCTGGGATACCGGCGATCGGGGCATACTCGTGGTTGAGTTCGGGGTTGTTTCGGAGGATTTCGTCGGCCTAGATCGGAGAGGAGGGGTGGCGCGGTTAGCTCGTGGACGGTTTGAAGGTGGTTACGTGACACGTCGTGAGTTGGAGGGGGTAACACGGGGCGTTGAAAACCGATGGGAAAGGGTTGGCAGAAGCTTGAGAAAGCTTGAAAAGGCTTGGTCGGTGGCGGTTTGGCGTTGCACAGTGGTGATGGTGGTGGTGGGATGGGGGCGCGGTTTGCGTGTTATACATGGCAATGATGAACAAGATCAAGACTTACCTTTTTCACAACAGGCAGAACCCAGGGCTTTGCATTGTTATCGCGGTAAGCACCAATTCCCTGGCAAAAAGAAAGAAAGAAACGTCAGTAAGCCGTCGGGCCGCAAAACCAGAAGCTGAAAGCAAGGCGTATTTGACTCACCAGGTCGACCTTGACAGGACTCGTGTCGGCCTTGTAAGCGCGGGCCAGGCCGAAGAGGGCATCCTCGGGCGCCTGGGGCACGTTGTCGGCGGGGAAAGAGGAAATGGAAGACATGGCGGGCGAGACGTGGTTTGCGATGCTGTTGAGGCGATCGAGGGAAGAGGAAGCAGTGGCAGACGGAGCCATGGTGAGAAGAGGAAGAAGAGGACCGGAGTCGCAGAAGCAAAGTAATCGAGAGCGGGAGCCCAGGGAAAAAAGAGGAACCAGCGCGGCAGGCGGTACTGGTGCAGGCGGGAGTGCAGCGTAGGCAGGTATGGAGTAGAGGAGTAACGGGCTCCAGTCAGGTTACCGGCCTAGTTTTTTTTTTTTAAAAAAAAAAATGAGAATTTTTCTTTTTTCCCTAGTATCATTTCTCCAACGTCAGCGACATGAACCCAGAATGAGCGGCAGAATGATCCCAAATTGGAACCTGCGTCAGGTGCAGCTCCGGGATTTTCCCCCCCAGCCAGGCTGGGCAGGTGAATTAGTCGTTTAGTGGACTTGGGTGAGTCGTTTTTAGTGGACGATGAGCGCGCAGTCGGGGGAGGCTCGGGGGACTTGGGGCGGGCTTTGGGGGAGCTGCCCAGTGGGCTGTGGGCGCCGTGTGGGTGGGGGGTGGGGTAGCTTGTGTGTTGTGGGCTGGGGCAGAAAAGCAGACCACTGAGCGGCTGCCGGTATATAATGGTTGCCCAGTGATCTTTTTTCTTTTTGGTTTTTCTCAGGCACAGATGAGTAAAAGAGAGGAAGAGAGGAAGAGAGGAAGAGGGTGACAAGTAACGAGCAAAGTGAGGAATTGAGAGAATGAGAGAGAACACGAGGCATATTCTCCTTTGCATTCTATCATGTAGCCCACATTACCGCATCCAGCCACAGTTGTCCAGCCACAGCCAGTCAAGCCACTGCAACTGCAGCAGCTGCAACTAGACCTGCAAACTGGACCTGCCTGCACTTTGCAGCTGCACCGGGTCTTGTCCGAACGCAGCCTCAGCGCGCACTCTCTCCCTCTCCCCGTCCCAGCTTCAACAGCTCCTCCCCCCCCGCGCCCCTCCGCGGCCCCCCGTGACCGGAACCCGGCGGAGAGAGCCCGCCGACAGCCAACAAGGATCACTCACTCGGCTGTCTCGGTGGCCTGTTTTCCTGGTTTTTTTTTTTTCTGCCCATCCGCCTCTGCCGGCAGAAACATTGTCATTCTCCATTGGCCCCAGATCGCCTTAGTAAAACGTGGTAGTTACCCTTTTTTTTTTTTTGTTCCCTTTTCAACCCCAGGCACAGCAAAGGCCAGCTGCTTGCCAAGCATAATATGCTTACGGGACAAGAGTAATATCCAACGGCGACTGACGAGAGGCAGAACCCAAGCCCGGCGGGTGAAAATGCCGACGAATAAATCAATAAATAAATAAAAATAAAAAATCCACTTACGGAGCTTGTTCCGGAGAATTGTCGTCAAAGAGACAGGGGGGATGCCTGCAAAAGGAGAAAAATATGCGCGCCCTACTTGTTCGCGAGCTGGCAAAAGTAGGCTTGTGAACTTGTCGAACTCGAACGCGGAATAATCGCAATCGGAGTAGCTGCTTTTTACTTGTCGGCGTAGTCGGTCTTTTTTTGCAAAACTAAAAATCCAATTTCCTGTCAGTCACAATTCTTCCTTCCTTGTTTGTTGTATTTGCCTCTTCCAACCCTGGACCGGCACCATGAGACCGACCTCCCTCGTTCGTATAAGCCCGGTTCGTCATTAATACGACCTTTTTTTTTTTGGTCACACACACACGGCAGTGGCGTCTGCGGGCTATACTTTCGCTCTCTGCTGCTCCAACGCAGGCTTGCCTCCTGCGTCCGCTGCTTCGGCATAGCCCAAGCGTACATAGGTGACGCAGCAGCTTTGCATTGCATACCCGTCGGGCCTTGTGTCCTCGTGGTCTTTGCTGCTGTGCGCGTGCACCGTACAGGGCACAGCTGCCGTGCGACGCCTAACCCGATGCTTGCCAAAGAGGTGTATCTGCAACAAAAAGGAAGTCCGGCCGGGTATATGCGGAAATTGCAGGCAACGAAATCACACTCACATGGTAGAGGTTATTGATTTTGCGACGGGCGTGGTCAAAACAGCACAGTGTGGCAACAGCAAAGAAGAGGAAGAAAACGAAGAAAAATAAGAAACGGTTTGGGAGTAAACCTACTTTCTGGAAATTCAATTCCCGATCCGTGACAAAAAAGAACAAGGGCGGCGGGCCTCGAACCGCTTATAAGCCCATGCCTCATCCGCCCGCGCCGTGGGGAGCCGCACAATTCGTCCCCCAGTGACCAACTAACTGCGTAGTAACTACTCCGTACCTAGCAGACACCCACTCATCCTGGGGGTACCGAGGCCCCTTCGGCTTCGGCTCTCACGGGCTTTTTCGTCTTGCTGTCGTCATAAGCTTTTCCTGCGCCCCCCAGCTGTCTGTCTTGCCCCTTGGCTTGACATGCTTTGCTTTTCTCCTCCCCCGGATTTGGCACATCATTCTGGACCCAGTTAGCTACTCATCATTCAATCTCATGACCCCCTTTCCATACTTTACACCAGCATTGGCAAACGGGTTCCCCCCACCAACCTTGTCGGTAGCAAAAGGCACCCATATAGCCTCAGCAATTACACCTACCCTGGTTTCCGTTTCGTCACGGCTTCATGCACCGCACATAATAAAATCAGCTCACGTCTCACCAGCTTTTGTCCGGTGGATTACCCATTATCCCACCCCCAAATCAGTTTTTATGGAGTCGCCATGCAGCCTTTGTCCTGCTGCCTCCAACGCTTCCCAATGTTTGTGCCTGAATCCCTC
Source organism: Lecanicillium sp. G3 (assembly GCA_037575805.1). Taxonomy (NCBI): domain Eukaryota; kingdom Fungi; phylum Ascomycota; class Sordariomycetes; order Hypocreales; family Cordycipitaceae; genus Lecanicillium; species Lecanicillium sp. G3. The sequence goes on along the minus strand of JAZHPD010000004.1, from coordinate 492,368 downwards.
CTCACATGCATCCCCTTCACATGTCTGGCCTGCTCCTCACATCATCATGCGCCGCCAACCACACACCGCGCTGTCCACATACTACCAATCTACCAATCTACCATCCAATTCTTCTGCAAGCAGCAGCTCATCCAATTCGCTTGTATGCATTAAAAATCGTATATACAGACTTTCTTAGCCTTGACCGTTACCATTACATCTGAGCCATTCTCCGTCTTTTATTTTTCATATGATCAAGTCCCATAGCACCAGGAACGCACACAGCCCGCTCGCCGCAAAGAATGTATACCGCGCCGCGCTGGGTCGCTGTGCCGCCTTCTTGAGCTCCTTGTTTCCGCCTCCCACGTTGTCAGCCGTCGACAGCGAATCCGTCACCAGCTGCTCAATGTGCGCCGACTGCACCGCCAGGTTGTTGACCAGCAGCGACTGCAGCTCCGAAATCTCGACCAGCGATTTCTCTGCCGTCCTGCGATTTTCGCCACGTTAGCAAAGCAATACTCTTCACCGCGACCCCGATTCCCGTAACGTACTGTACTTTGGCCAGCTGGCTCTCGTAGTGCTTCATCATGTCCTGGTTGCCCTCCTCAAACATCTGCACCTGATCCTCCGTCAAACCCTCGTTCCCTGCCCCGTATGGTGCATCCGCGCTCGACGAGCTTTCTCCCTGGTTCCCGGCGCTTGATGCCGTCCCCGTCCCCGTCCCCGTCGCCGCCGCAAAGTCGGCAAAGTCCGACGCCGGCGCCGCCAGGAACCCGCGCGACTTCTCCAGCTCCCGCGTCAGCCGCGTCTCCATCATGTCCTGCTGCGTCCGGCAGCACTGCTCCAGCCGCTGCCGCAGGAACCACAGCACGCTGTCCCGGTGCATGTCCACCTGCTGCGCCCGCGCCTCCGCCGCCGCCTGCTCCGCCGACTTGCCCGTCACCGCGCCGCCCGACGCCCACGAGCCCAGCGCCCCCAGCGAGCTGCCGTACGTCTTGCGCACCACCGCTGCCGCCGTCTCGCGCCGCAGCGCCTCGGCCTCGTCCACCGCCCGGATGCCCGCGTTGAGCTCCCGGATCATCTGCTTCGCGTTGGCATCGACTTCTTCTCGCTCGCGGTCCGTCAGCACGCGCGGCTGGCCCTGCACCACGCGGGAATGTGTCCGTCTCGGTTGGGCGGTCGATAAGTATGCTTGTCGTACATCTCGGAGCTCTTTGTGTAGTGTTGTGATGTGTGAGTTCTGTTCCGTCTTGGTTAGCAAAGCTTCTCCTCCAGTATGGCGCATGATGGCGGTCACATACGATTCTGTATGCCTCCTTGAGGAAGCTGTCTGCCTTTTCAATGTCGGCTTTCGCTGTCGCTGGCGCTGCATTGCGTTTGCGCAACAGCTCGTTGAACTCTGACGTGAGATTGCCTGTCGGCGGTACAAGCACCTCCATGATTATGTATTCTGCAAAACAATATGGTCGTATCTTCGTTGTCGGAATTCGTGAATATCTGTTGTCCTAATCGGCGCGGTCGATGATGAGTGGCCTGAACTTTGGCGCTTGACGGGCAGCTACCACGTCAGAGGGCCCAAATCGGCTTAGTCATGCGCACAGTACGGTTAACAGTGACTGGCAATGCAGCACAATGTAGTTCAAATTGAACAATCTTGTAAAATAAATATGTTTTGTGGTTCAATTGGAACAAAACACATTAGACTGTACTTTAATTCAAGGTTCTAAAGGGGAAAATGGTCATTGGATGGGCAGCAGCGGTTAACCAGGCTCTCAGCTTAGCGCCCTCATGTAAGTGCAGACCATGGCCAGCATACAACAAGAACTATTTCCCGTAACGATTGTGAAGTAACATTCGGAAAAATAACAGGTAATCATAGCAGATGAACCAAACTTCAAAACAATATTCATCGTACACATATGTGCATATGTCAACCCCTTGCGCTATATATAATCACCTCACCAAGCGATAGGGTAGCACTCAGTTCAAGACGGGCTTCCATCCCATCCTAGGCACAAACCCTTCGACGCCTTCGTCACGGAGTATTTCCGAACTAAGTCGACCTGTCACAACACTCCGCTCACAGTCGGTACCGCGTACATAAAACGGGTACGGTAGATGACTTCTACGCGCGTCTCCATCGCTTGGACCGTCGCCCTGCCAGACAGGGCGGCTACCGTCTGCCTTTCTACTCACGAAACCCGAGGCCGCCCTGTCGAGTGAGAGATACCACTTCCGCTGATGAATGCTGCCTATTGAGTTGGTGGCACCTTTGTATGCATTCGTGCGCCGAACCTCTTCGTCCTCAAGCTCCCGCAGCTCCTTTTCCAGGGCAGATACCTTGGTGGCGTCTGGCTGCTCCAGCTGGGATGATGTAGCCGGCACGATATCGGCCTTTGAGCTTTGACCTTCGTCTGATGAGCTGGAGCTGGTTTCTTGCTGTTGCCTTTTTACCGGCTTTCCAGTTCTGCGGCGTCGAGTTGGCCGCTTAGAAGCTGTGGCCTTGGCGCGGCCAGTGGCGTCTTCCGTTTTGGTGAGGCGTATGTAAATAACGTACGGCTCGGGCAATCTGGTCCCGTGAAGCCGAATTTTTATTTTGCGCGTCTGGAAGGCTGCGTGCAACAGTGATTGTTGAGTCGCCGATGATGGCGGCGGCCCCTCGCCTTTGTCAGAGTCGGAGTCTGGATCAAGTGCTGGCGCATATTTGCTGCGCCGAGGCAAGATGGAATATGTACCGGTGTCCCATATCATCAGGGAGCCTGTATCGGGAGATGCAGTCTCAATCAAGTGATTCTTTACATAGTTAGCAACTGGTTTTATACGCTACAAATCATTTACTCGGCTTACCCATAGTGAGTGAATGCGAGTCTCGGTAGCATTGCGGTTCAATCTGACACTGTTTGGGTCGCCAGGTAGGCCGTACATGATGGCCCAGCTCACACTGCTCGTTTCATTGATCTGCAGACGCAGATCATAATGCGTTCCGGCGACGGGGTGGTCGTGCTGGTGTATAACAAAGTGGGCGCCATTCTTGGAGCCCGCGTTGGCCGTGTACAGAGCCGCGTAGTCATCGACAGACAGCCTGGGAAGCCTAGTGTCCTTTCCAGGCGCAACAGCAAACCGCCTCAGCCTCTCGGAAAAGTGAGCTAAGTGGTCGTCGACGACAGCGGCCCCGGACTCTACGTCGGCGGTAGTGGGCCTCGGCACGGGGGCGGGAGAGCTAGGATCGGAGTTTTGGGTTGCGTGTGCGTCCTGCGCTGGTGCGACATGCAGCGGCGGGGACACTGCAGGGCCGGAGCTGTCATCCTCGCTGGGACTAGGCAACTCCAAGGTCCATTGGAGATTTTGCCTTTTGATGAATGGGTTCGGAATGAGGCGCGGGCTGGCAGAGCGTTTGCGGGGAGTCGAGGAGGCCATGGGCTATGGGACGAGACCAGCCATGGCGGAGGGGGGAATGTAGAGAGAAGACGAAGGCTGAATACCGTGATTGTAGACCGCCTTGTTGCTTGATGGCACGGTTGGGTTGATGATGCGTTGGATTGTCTGTGAATCTAGGTGACGTTATTGTAGAGATGCTGCATCGAAGTATTGGGATAGACTTTGGCAGTGAGTATTATAGCGGGGACAGTCATATGCTTAGGTGGTGGACTCGCTCTACGTAAAATAGTGGCTACTTGAGGGGAAGAATAGCATCACAAAGCAATTAGGAAAAAAAGAAAGTAAAGTATTTAAAATTATTATACAGTCTTATTCAAGAACACGTCAAAAAGGCAATACACGTTCCACTTCCCCAGAGTCGCTCAACAGCCGGACCACAATACACACGAGTAAAGCTCCGGGGATGCCAGCGGCCCACAAGACAGCCAGACGCAGCCGAACCCAAGCCAAGTTGCCTCGGTCCAGTGAAGTGAGCGAGGGTCGTGATTGGGCCAAGCCAAAGGCCGCCAGTGGGTTTCGCCGCCGCCGCTCTTGCTCTTGTTCGTAGTTGGCAAGGCCCAGCCAGACCAGCCAGCCCAGTCGAGTTTGCCTTCGTGTGCTGAGCCGTCTGTCGTTGATTCACAAGCCAGCCGACGCACGCATTTCTCTCTCATCCACGATTCCTCACCCACCACCTCTTCTTCTTCCATCTCACCAGTCTTTTCTCATCCTCATCAGTGGCCAGTTTTTCACACCGCACCCTCGACCTTGTTGCGTCGCGCAACCCTCTCTCCCGCCCTCTGCAAACCAGACGCCCTGCTCGGTCTTCCGTCTTCGGTTTCCTCGCGCATTTCGGCCCCCGCCGCCGTTTTGCACAGGCGCAAGCTGCCGACCTCCATCTCCAACCACCCCAGAGCGGCCGCCTCCCCCAGACCAACCACCAAACTACGCGACTCGGCCCAGCGACCGGCGACTTCGTCTCTCGCTCGACTAGCCTCAGCGTCCGACCGTCACAGCTCAACCCCAGAGACCACACATCTTTAATTTTATTCAGTCATGGCCTCCCCTCCTAAGCCTTGGGAGCGCGCTGGAGCCGGTGGCGCCGCAGGTACGTTCCCATCTCCTTGTTAACTAATGCTTCATTTTTTCCCGCCCCGTGATCATCACATGCTGACGCGCGACCGTTCTCTCTCTCTACAGCATCGATACCTGCCCCTTCCACCACCGCAGCGACACCGACTTCGACATCCACAGCGTCGACCGCGGCATCCACGGCCGCGCCTCCCGTTCCCGCGCTTCCCAGCTCCCTCTCCTCGACCGTCAACCAGAACGCCTCGGCCTACTCGCGACCGATGGGTACCATGGGCGGCATGGGCGCCTCGCCCTACGGAGGAGGATACGGAAGCACGTACGGTAGCGGCTACGGCGGTGGTTACGGCGGTGCCTACTCGTCACCCTACTCGCGATTCGGAGGCATGGGTGGCTACGGGAGCGGCATGTACGGCGGAATGGGCGGATACGGAGGCATGTACGGCGGCGGCATGTACGGAGGTATGGGCGGTATGGGCATGAACGGCATGAATGACCCCAACAGCCTGACCAACCGCTTCAACAACGGCACCGCTGCCACCTTCCAGATGCTCGAGGGCATCGTCGGCGCCTTTGGAGGTTTCGCGCAGATGCTCGAGAGCACCTACATGGCCACCCACTCCAGCTTCTTCGCCATGGTCGCTGTCGCTGAGCAGTTTGGCAACCTCCGTGATACCCTCGGCTCCGTCCTCGGCATCTTCACCCTGATGCGCTGGATCCGCACCCTCATCGCCAAGATCACCGGCCGTCCTCCGCCTGCCGATGCTACTGCGCTCACGCCGGCAGCGTTTGCTCGTTTTGAGGGCCGCCCTGGCCCCGAGGGCGGCCCAGGAAGCGCTCCCCGCGCCAGCAAGAAGCCCCTCCTCTTCTTCCTCCTCGCCGCCTTTGGTCTGCCCTACATCATGTCCAAGGTGATCCGCTCCGTGGCCGCCAACGCCGAGGAGGAGGAGCGCCGCATGCAGGAGCAGGCCCTCGCTGCCCAGCAGCCTGTCGACCCCTCAAAGCTCGAGTTCTGCCGCCTCCTCTTCGACTTTGCACCCCAGGCCCCCAACGGCATGGAGCTCGAGGCCAAGAAGGGCGACCTCGTCGCCGTCCTCACCAAGAACGACCCGACCGGCCAGCCCAGCGAATGGTGGCAGTGCCGCGCCCGCGATGGCCGCCAGGGCTACCTCCCCTCGACCTATCTCGAGCTCCTCAAGCGTCCCGGCCAGGACGTCAAGCAAATCAAGGCCGTCGCCGACAGCACCCGCACAAACTCTCTCACCAGCGTCTCGGAAGAGGGCAAGAAGGAGTACGCCACTGCCGACGGCATGCAAAGAGGCCACTTCTACTCATAAAAGAGTAGCAAAGGACTTCGCATGGAAGCATTTTCTGGACAACTTTGTTGCAATGATCCGCTGTATTTATCTGCTGTGTGTCTGATACAAAAGAAGGATGAGTTCTCGGGGGTTTCGGGCGACTGGCGTTTATTTTTCTATTTTTTTTTTCACAACACTTCGGATATTTTGTACATCAGATGATTTTCTTTTTCATTCATCAGACTTTTGACGCCAGAGACCACAGGCGTGCAATTTTTTTTTTCTCGTTTGCATCTTTAACCAAGATCTCATGACAGCGATCAGTTTGTAATCTTGAAACAACTACCAAAAGAAACAAAAAATATAACATTTCCAATTCATTCACATTGCCGCAATTCACCTCGTGCTATATACATGTACATATAAAACTCCTCTACAATGCATATCTCTCCGCTATCTTTTCTCGTATTTTGCATAAACACGACGCAATGAAACAGAACAGTCAAATCACTTTTTAGCCCTCGGCCTCGTAGGCGTTGGACTTGTGCTTGGGCATGAACTGGAAGCCAGGGTGGCAGGGGCCGAGGAACATTTCCCTAGACGCAGAGTTAGTTTATGTGTCATTGTTTTTTTTTACCTGCATCAGATCAAAGGCAGAGAAACTCACGAAATCTTGATCCAGTCCTTGTAGTTGGCCGAGGCCATCAGCGTCTCCAGGTCGTTGCGGCCGTGGTACGCGGGAGGGCGCTCATTGATGCTCGGCGGCAGCCTCTCCAGCAGGCCGAGCGGCACGTAGCGGTGCGCGAAGCTCAGCCACTCGAGCAGGAAGCGGCGGGTGAAGCCCAGGCCCAGCTCGTCGGAGCCCCAGGCCTCGAGGCCGTAGCGGACAAACTTCTCAATGTACGTGAGGCGCTCCGAGGCCGACTTGTCGAGGTACTGGCCCTTCTCGATCTCCTCGAAGAGCCAGGGCTTGATGAGGGCGCCGCGGCCGATCATGACGCTGTCGACGCGGGCCTCCTCGATGTGCTTGAAGTAGTCGACGTGCGAGTAGCAGTCGCCGTTGCCGAGGAAGAAGAGGCGGCCCGCGCTGGGCAGAGTGCTGGCGTCGGGCTCGGCGGCCGTGTCGGTCAGCGCGTCGCGCTGCTCGTTGTAGCCCTTGATGACGGCCGCGCACTCGCCGATGTAGCTCCAGTCGGCGAGCTTGGTGTAGCGCTGCTCGCGGCTGCGGCCGTGCAGGGTGATGGCCGCGCAGCCGGGCGCGCCGAGTCGTTCGCGGTGCTCGCGCGAGCCGAACGCCAGACGCTCGATGACGGCGGGCGCGGTGGGACGGGAGCTGCGCACGCCCATGCGGATCTTGGCCGTGATGGGGATCTCGCCCGACACGGCGTTCATGCCGCGGATCATGCGCTCCAGCTTGCCGTGGGCCTCGAGGAGCGCGGAGCCGCCGCCAGACTTGTAGACCATGTCGATGGGACAGCCGCAGTTGAGGTCGATGAGGCGCAGGTGCGGGCAGAAGCGCGAGAGCACGCTGGCGGCCTTGGTGGTGACCCAGTGCGCGCTGCCGGAGATCTGGGCACCGAAGCGCAGGTCGCGCGAGTTGTCGTACACGGGAATCTTGCCGTTGTATTTGGGCGGCTGGATCTCAGATTCGTGCGCCTTCATGAGCGTCCAGTCGGCCTTGACGCCCTGCAAGAGGGGCATGCCCAGCGCCATCTCGGAGTAGGTCAGCTGGCAGCCCATCTCGACGCAGAGTCTGCGGAAGGGCAGGTTGCCCTGTGTGGTGAGCGGTGCGAGGGTCGGCGTCTCCGGACCAAAGTACAGGCGGCGCTTCTCAGAGGGCTTGAACGGTGGGTCGACGAATTGGGCGCGGTTCTCTTGGGCGGGGGTAGCATCCTCGGTCTCTGGGGCAGCCTCGTCCTTTCTGCGGTGGTGGTTCTTGTTGTTGGACTTGGCCTCGCTGTCGAGCCACTGTATGTATTTGTCGGCCTCGCTGAAGTCGAGACGCTTGCGGTTCATGTCAATCTTGATACCCATAGGCACGACGTTGACGACGCCCGGTCGCGAGTCTTCAGCCTCGAGGCCCTCCGTTGCGGCGGCACCGCCATCCTTCTTGACATTCTTGTTGTCCTTGCCAGTGTTATCGACGAGAATCAGCTCCTTGCGTCCGTCCTCGCGCTCGACCTCGTCCATGTGACTGCGGACAAAGCGGCACTTCCATCCAGAGGGACACCAGCCGTACCTGACAAAGACGGGGCACTTGCCCTCGAAGGTTTCGACATCGTCGCGGCGACCCTCGGCTAGGTACTTGCGAAGATCGTGGCAGAGACGGCAGCGGTCGCCGAAGCGACAGTCGCGGGGAGAGAATTCGGGGTAGAATGCGCGGCTGTTGCAGAGCGGCAGGGCGTCGTCAAACTTGCCAAAGGAGCGCTCGGTGTTTTGACCCTTGACCTTCTTCTTCTTGCCGCGCTTGTCGCCGTTGTCTCTGTCGTCACCACCCTCGCGGCCTTCCGCGGCATCATCGTCGACAGGCTCTTCAGCCTCAGCCTCAGCAGCGGCCGCTGCGCGAAGTCCTGAGACGTCAATGAGATATCTGGGTAAGTTAGCGTGCTGCGACTGATTGATACGAGGCCTGAACTCATTTACTCTTTCTTGATAGGAGCATAGCCCTTATTTCTGGAGTCTCTGGCGTCCACGCGAGGAGCCTCGACGTTCTCTTGTGCAGAAGCCTCAGTTTGAGCGGCGCCGTTCTGGGCGGCCGGAGCATCAGTAGTTCCAGATTCCTCCACACGTTGCCTCTTGGCCGCAGGCTCGTCGATGGGCGAGGCTGGACGCCCGTTGGCAGCGGCAGTGATAGTGCCGTTTTGGTGGCTTTCGTCGCTCATGGTGAATGCTTATTGATGCAAGTTTCGATGGCTACGTTTGTGACTGTCGCAAGCGACTGGCGATGAAGTGGAAGAGAGAAAGATAGGCCAATGAGCCCTAAAAACCCCTCTGAGGCCTTTGTATAGTATACAGTGAGCGTGAGAATCACACCGTCTGAAATACTCAAGCGCTGCGATGAATTGGATACTCAACAGCAAATGTGTTGTTGTTGAACAAGCACTGATGCAGCCAAGGTGATAAAAATTTCGACAACGGCGGGTTCGCGACGGCCGCTGCCGCAGCCACTAGCGCAGCCAATAGGCTTACACACTGAACCTTGAATTGCTGGGCGACGGACAGGCGCTCTGGACGAAGGCAATGCTCGAGGCGCCCTTAAATGTAGAAAAGTACAAGAAAATCAATTGATTTCTATCATATTTTTTACTCTGGTCAAAGTCCTTTCATCTTCGTCAGGCACTGTAAATAGCCATGCCCAAGACGCCATCACCAGGCTCAATGCCCACTCCAGCCACCCCGCCTCGCAAGTCAACGTGGAGAGCCAATCGCCCCTCTTCAATCCCTCCCGTCTCCAACCAAACATCTTTACCCTTATCCTTCGTAAAGTTGCAGAGCGAGACGGAAGCGGCCGTGCTGTGCACGCTCGCGTCTCTTTGATCACTCTTCTATACTCATACAGGCTAGAGCGATGCAGAATATCACAAAGACTCTGCGGCCATGGTAGACTCGGCCAAGCCCTCGCGCACGCCCACGGCGAGCAGCGCATCGACCCTCGTGCACCGTCCGCAAAAGAGCCTCGTGATCTCGCCCAACGAGCGAACCGAAATTTACGAAGACTCCTCCGATTCCGACGAAAACGGCGACGAAGATGAAGACGAGGAAGAAGACGATGAAGGAAACGAGCCTCCGCCGGTGCCACTGCCTAGGAGCCACACGCCCGGCCACCTCGCCAGTAAGAGCGTCAATGACCGCAGCGCGGGCGCCGCCGCCAAGCGCGCCGCCGAGCTCAGCGCGCGACAGCGATCACAGTCGACATCTCAGGTGCCCGCGCGACCTTCGACGGCGGGTGGCGGCAAGGGCCATCCTAAGCAGCCACCGCCACCGCCCCCGGTCGGAGAGGCTGACGGCGATCATGAGAGGGAGACAAAGCGAGGATATTCACGGACAACCTCTGTCTTGACGTCGAAATCTACGGGCGCATCAAGGAGCGTGTCGGCGACTGTACCACAAATACCAAAGGGCGAGCACGTCGCGTTCCCGCCCTTGCAAGACCCCAAGGATGCTCCAGATATCGCACCTGCTCCGGCGTCTGGCATGTACTGGTCCAAGGCACCGGTCTCGGGCGCGGCACATTCAAACCTGAGAGCACACACGACGACGCTCATCGGGTCTAATATCTACATATTTGGCGGCTGCGACGCGAGGGCATGCTTTAACACCATGTATGTGCTAGATGCCGATGCCTTTTACTGGTCGGTGCCACATGTCGTGGGCGAGATTCCTATGCCGCTGAGAGCAATGACCTGTACCGCCGTGGGAAAGAAGCTTGTTGTGTTTGGTGGAGGCGATGGCCCGACTTACTATAATGACGTCTATGTACTGGACACAGTCAACTTTCGCTGGACGAAACCCCGAATCGTTGGAGAGCGCGTGCCCTCAAAACGCCGAGCGCACACTGCGTGTCTCTATAAGAATGGGATCTACGTGTTTGGTGGCGGCGACGGCGTCCGCGCGCTAAATGATATATGGCGCCTCGACGTCAGCGACATGACCAAGATGTCCTGGAAACTCGTTTCTGGGCCTGAGAGGACGACACAACAGGGCGTGGGCAAAGATCAACAGCGCCGGCCGAAAGCGCGCGGCTACCATACGGCCAACATGGTGGGCAGCAAGCTCATCATATACGGCGGCTCTGACGGCGGCGAGTGCTTCGACGACGTCTGGGTCTACGACGTAGACACACATGTCTGGAAAGCCGTCAATATTCCCGTCACGTTTCGACGCCTATCGCATACAGCTACCATTGTCGGCTCTTATCTGTTTGTGATTGGTGGCCACGACGGTACTGAGTACTGCAATGATGTGCTGCTGCTCAATCTAGTGACCATGACTTGGGACAAGCGTCGCATCTATGGCCAGAGCCCGTCTGGTCGTGGCTATCATGGGACGGTCCTGCACGATAGCCGGCTGATGATGGTTGGAGGGTTTGACGGTACAGAGGTTTTTGGAGACGTTAGCATATTGGAGCTGGCTGTTCATGCGTATTATTCGCAGATTAGTCATTTTACAATTGAAGTGTAAGTCCGCTGCAAGTAACGCGGACGTGGCATTTGGGTACATGACCGGCATGATTGGACAATATGAGAGAATAGCAAATGAGATTATGACAATTTAACAGCATTCACCGATATCTTGATATTTTACTGCGAGTAGTGCTTAGCACGGTGTCTATAAAACCATCATTGCAGCCTCTACTCTGGACCTGTACCGTGCCCCTTTTCCGGGTCTTGATATCGGTAAACTAGCACTTGTTATTCGAAGGCTCGCGATCGACTTTACATTCGTTCTTGCTAACGCAATCATCCTCTTTCTTGGCGCAGCGAAGGTGGATCGCCTTGAACTTCCACCCGTCGGTCCATAGCTTGCGGCAGGTTCCCCTGCTCGCGTAGCCATAGCCGTACCACTCGCCGCTGCAGCCGGGCTTCTCCCAGTAGCTCAGCTGCACCTGGCCGTCCGGGCAGAGGCCGTCGGCCGCGATGTTGAGCGACGCGACCTGGCAGTCGGTGTTGATGCACATGCCGTCGACGTCGACGCGCTGGATGGTGGCGTCCTGGTACTTCTTGCCCGTGCAGTCGTTGTGGTAATAGGGTTAGAGGCGGAACGCGGGGACGCCCACGCATGCGTAGGCGTTGGCCCACAGCGACTCGCAGTTGCTGCCGGCCTTGGTGTTCCAGCGCAAAAAGTCGGAGACGGAGATGCCGTTCTTGGAGGCGATGTCGGCGCACGACTCGCCCTGCTTGACCCAATGGAACTTGTTGCAGCCGGCGATAATGCCGGGCTGTGCGGGCGTCGGCGTCTCGATGCCGTTGCCCGGGTCCGTGGGGGTGGGCTTCCAGCCGATGACGGAGACGCAGGCGTACGTGTCGGACCAGAGACCGCCGCAGTTGCTGCCGACCTTGGGGTTCCAGGTGGAGAATTCCTTCTCGGTGATGCCGTGCTTCGAAGCAATGATGGCACAGCTATCACCCTTCTTCACGAAATAGAACTTGTTGCAGTTGGACACCATATCCGGCTGCACGGGGCTGGGCGTCTCGATGCCGTTGCCGGGGTCGGTCGGCGTGGGCTTGCGGCCGATGATAGAGACGCAAGCGTAGGTCTCCGACCAGAGGCCTGCACAGTTGCTACCGACCTTGGGGTTCCAGGTAACAAACTCATTCACAGTGATGCCGTGCTGCGAAGCGATGCTGGCACAATTGTCTCCCTTCTTGACAAAGTAAAACTTGTTACAGTTGGATACCATGTCAGGCTGCACAGGACTAGGAGTCTCAACACCATTATCGGGATCCGTAGGCGTAGGCTTCCAGCCGATAATAGAGGTGCATGCATATGTCTCGGACCAAAGACCGGCGCAGTTGCTGCCAACCTTGGGGTTCCAGGTAGCAAACTCCTTCTCGGTGATGCCATGCTCCTTCGCGATGCCAGCGCAGGTGTCACCCTTCTTGACAAAGTAGAACTTGTTGCAGTTGGAAATCATGTCCGGTTGCACAGGGCTGGGCGTCTCAATACCTGGAAAGCGCGGTTTAGTATTTATCTTGTTATATAGGGAGCTTAGACTTACCGTTGGACGGCTTCGTCGTCGTAGGCTCCGGCTTGGTGCTGGTGGTGGCGGGCGGATCGGTGGGCTTCGGGGAAGTAGTGGTCGTCACAGGAGGTTCAAAGGAAACCTCAACGCAGTACGACTTGCCTATTTCCATACCCTTGCAGTCGTTTCCAACTGATGGGTTCTAATTTGGAAGAAGTTGTCAGCAAAACACGCCGTTGTGTGACATGGTTGTCAAGCTGAGACTCACCCATCGCCTGAACTCCTCAATCGAAATGTAGTTGTCGTCGAGGATTTCGGCACAAGCTGTCTCCTCTTCGTAGTCCAACCACCAAGTACAGTGAGGGGATGAGTTCTCATCGATTGGGAGGTTGGGCTTCGCATCACGGGCCGCGATTCTCGGAGCCGCGAGGACTTGGCCGGCTCCGACTAGCAGCAACGCTGCCTGCAGTGTAGTACAACGCATTGCGTGTGTCTTAGTTGTATGATTGCTTGATCAGCAAGCTGTTTTTTTTTTTCTCAAACTCATTATGTTCAAATAGAGACCAATACTGATCTTTATACTTGGCACCTTTCCCGTATTCCGCTCTCTGCCAGGATGACGGGCATTCATCTACCCACGCCATTCACAGGTGCCTTGGCGGCCGTGGTCATCTGAACCATTTTTTTGTTCATGAGTCGCAGTCGAGATTAATCTCTCACTTCACTTCAGCCTGATCCTGTTATTAAGTCTTCTTCTGGAAATCCCCGAGCACTTCAGCTTCTCGCCAAGACACAATACATCCCCCGGTGAGGTCCACTGCCCACCGGCATTTATATTTAATTGTCGGTCTAGACTTTCGGCGCTCCATGCCGTCGGATCCACAAAGTAAGCTAGTAAATTATGCTTGTATATAGCTAGATCTCTGTTTAACGGACCTTTCGGTGGCGGTGGAAGCATCAAGGCTTGGCCAAGAGACACCGCTTCAGCCTTGTCTGCGTCACAGTTGTAGAACGACTAGGATGCACCTAATAGCCGGCATATACGTGTTCTTGGGCTACTCTATTTCCGAACTTACTTTACGAGATCTATAACTTTGCCTACAGCAACGTGGCGTAAGGCTTGGACAATACTGTAGCGGCAGCAACTCGGGCGCTACCGACAATGGATTACTTCTACGTCTTGACAGGATGCATGACGAAGTTGGGCGCATAAACCTTTCCATCTTTGACCCTCAGCATTGATGGCATCGCATCTGCATGTGGATCTCTGCTTCGCCATGCGTCCATAATAGCATTTGGAAAACTAGATGTCCACCACCATGTCAATCCATACTCTGCGTTGTCCTGCGGGTTTCCAAGAGACAGGCCATCAGCTGAATTTTCTACACTCTCGCCAATCCATGGGGTCGGGACATCTTGTGACTTGACTTTCTCACGGTAGGCGTCCTGACTGAGCTGCTCCTTGCCCGAATCTGGCGGCCGCATGTACACCGGAGCAGGTGGATAGCTTAGCTTTAGACCATGCCACAGCGCAAATGTTGGTAGCGTGGCCTCACTACCGAGCGCGATGCCGCGTTTATACTGCGACTCATGCACAACAAGTGCGAGGGTGCGGCTCATCCGTGCTATCGCAAGTGGACACCACCAGCGTGGCGTATCTCCTCCGTTAGCGAGCTTCTGATGCCAGTCTTTAAATACCCACGCAGATCCGCGAATGTCAGCGCAGAAACTCGACGTGATAATATCTGCATCCTCTCCAACACCCCAAGTAAACTCATCCTCGTGCGCCGGAACGCGGGGTTCCGGGCCGACAGGCATGATGTTGGACACAGATACCGGGCCCCAGACCCGTGATGTGCCGTTGTTTGCTTTATTTACGCGGCGTGTAAAGTTGTCATACGTGCCATATAGAGCCTCGTCAAAGGCAAAAGCGGCTCGCTCGAGCGCCTGCTGGCGCGGCTCCTCACGCGCAAACTCTGCAACGGCATCCAAGTGTTTTCCAACGTGGTCGAGGAAGCGTATATCTACCTCCAGCTGACAGTAATGATCAAATTCTGGATAATGAAGCGCAAACAGCTGCATTGGCTGATTGACCTGTAGGATGGTCCTGTGAGACTAAGGTTAGGGGCTAGCCTAGCAGATTTGGAAGATGAATGTGCGAAGCTCACTTGTGCTCCTCAATTTTGCTGTACCATGACTGAAGTAAATTGTCATCCCACAAGACAGCAATGGATTGTAACTCTCGCGGGATTCCAGCGGCAGCAAAAGCCGCCTCATAGTGCGCCTCGGACTTGAAAATCGTAAAGCTCGGGTCTTGTACATGGACCAGTTAAAAAAACGCTATATTCTCCTCCAGAATACAGTGCAGCTTCCGTTATGAGGGACCGTATGTACCACATGATCTCTGGCTTGTACTCAAGCGTTGAGTAGGAGCGGAGGACGAGCGCGGTGCGCCGAGTCGAGTTGAAGGCGTCATGCGAATTGCGCTTGACGCATTGTGTCTGCAGTTGACCCCAGTCGACTGTGTCCCAGTCGACCGGCGACCAAGCTTCTGACTCGGGGGTGCCATCCGCAAAGCCATAGGGCCCATATCGCGCCTCTGCGGTAACCCAGGTTTCATCGAGACCTAGCGCTTTTTGCGAGCCAAAAAACGGCGTTGGATATGCTTTTCACATTATATTGTTAGCATTGAGCAGCAAGCCACAGTCGACATTGTTTAGACTCTGGCTCCACCTTACCGATACTGTCAAGCCTTTCAAATTTGACTTGATCGTCATTACTTTCTGATAGAAGCTTTCCTCGTGCACCAAGGCATGGAACTCGCTCAGGCAACGGTGAGAGGCGTAGAGCGTGGTGTATGCGGCGTGGCTGGGTTGTAAAAGGGGTCCTGTCGTCGCGAGTCCGCAGACCAGCGCGGTGATGATGCAGAATGCGACCGCGCATACGATGGCACGCCTGAGGCCATGGAGTTTCGCTCCACCCAGTCCCAGCATGGCAGTCCCTAATTTAATGGACATTGCAATTCTGCGGGGAAATGCTACTCGGCTTCATGAAGAGCCGTTGTTGAAGTCTGGGTGAAACGCATCGCTTGCGGGCGCGCCTAGCTTGACAGCGGGAAGATGCGACAAGAGTGAGCAAAATTCAGAGGCAGCAATAGCAATCCAGCAAGCATAGTTGACTAATATGCCAAGTAAGGCAACAGGGGGCCAGCTTCCTGATAACGCAGCCTTGTTGCTAGCTTTTGCTCCAACTCCCTACCACCTGCAGTAGGCCGCTAAATCTCGCCCTACTAACTGCAGGCAGTTTAAAATCGTACAAACAGGTTTTGGTTACACAGGAGCGAACGACATCCTCACTGAGACACAACCACCGGCCCTACGAGTCTTGCCGACACGCAGATGACCGGCGATTTTATATCATAATACGCTCTTAAAGGTAGCGCCCCACAGGCCCCAGATTGACAGACGTTTGGTCCACCAAATTTATTAGCAAATTGGAATTGGCCAGGTATAAGCTTAAAACCTTGTCTCTCAGACCATTCGGAGAAATACGGCAGCTCCGAGTCTTGGCCAAGAGTTATCGTTTCAGCCGTAGCCGAGTTGTGACAGGAAAAAAAAAGCGCCGTCAATAATTTGCGATGGATATATTAGCTTCCCCGACTCCTAAACTCCTAAACCAACATTATAGGAGTCATCACCTGGCGGCAACGACAATGGAATCTGAATCAGAAGGTGCGGACGGTGCTGAACGAACGGCAGTTTTTGCCACTATGCGTGGGGAGGGATTACCCTTGAAGATGGGTGATCCTGTCAGCCGCGCAGCCACTATTCGTGGTATTCGCAGCCATATTGACTACGCCAAAAGCCCCGAAATCACAACGCTTTGTACTTCGAAGAATGCGGCGCTCAATCTCGACTTTGTAAGGGCTCGAAATGCTCGACTTATCATGAGCAACATCATTCCAACGCCAGAGGAACTAGGCCTTGATACCGAGGACTCGGAATCTGCTCGGATTCCTTACTGCATTTGGTATCCCGAGTTTGCTTCTGAAGATACATATCGCACTTTGGCTACTATATATCCATCTATGCTGTATCAAGTTGGAAGAGCATGCGCAGCAGCTGGTATGGATAACCTATATGCCGAGTTAAACTTACTGCCAGATGCTTCCATCGCCGAGGAAGCGCGTGAAAGTCAGTCGTCGGGTGGAAAAATCATCTACGATAAAATTATGTCTGCACCGTGCAGGTATGCAGTCATGAACGACTATGAAAGAAGCATAAACATTATCAACCCCCAAAGCCACGTTCACCTGAACGGAGATACCGCAGTTCGTTCGATGCTCAGTCGCTGCCCATATTCTATGTTGGAGATTAACATTAAGCCGGATAGCCAGCACGATTCCGATCCACTGCCCTGCATTACCGAAACTCAGTACATCAGACAAGATGTCAATGACGACGATGGTTCAGTTCAGCTTCGTGATGACGAGGTAGAGCTTCTGTACGCACCCCTGCCACAAGAGCTGCCTACTGTCAACAAGACACTCCTAATACACATGGCTGCGTATCACGGCGATATTGACCGTTACTCTCGGCTTGTGCGTCGGCCACTATACATGAGCAATTTGGAGTTTTTTTGCGTTGTACGCGGCATCTATCATCAACCATTTTTCGCTCGGTTTTGGGCTACTCAGCTCGACAACGGTGCACAAATCGCAAAGCGTGTTGGTCCAAAGCAGCTCACGGAGATCCGTAGAGCTATTTCTGCGCGCAGAATCATGTCGAATGACAGACAAGAGTTCGAAAACGGATGGGATACAGAAAAGCCGCAGCCTTTTCTCATATGGTGGCCCCAGAAACCACATAAGTTCACTCTAGTGGACTTGTACGAGAGAGCGCCTAGCATGCGAGAGGCTGCGGTGGTGGCATCGATAACGTGCAACTACGAGGAAAATTTTGGGTGCCTTGAACACCCGCTTACCGATGCCATATTGCTTGCCGCTCGCAAGTCAGAGAACCCTATTTACTTGGAGCGGATATTGGAAAAGGCAAAAGAGGCAGATATCGATGTTAAAGCCTTCCGCTACTTTTCTCGTGAACCATATTTTGACGACACAGAAATCTGCATCCAAGAAGAGCTCGAGCCCTCTGAAGACGGTGAAGTCAATTGTATTCGGGAAGATCGGGTTTTTATTGACAGAGGATACAACCTTGATGATAGAATCAAGATTGATCTTCGACTGTTGCACAAGTATATATGGCATATTCCCATGGCGCCAGGAGAATCAAGGTTATAGTGGAATCGACTGCTATTCCCTGAAGACTTGATCCTTATACGAAGCACGTTTGAAAGAGATGCAGATGCAATAGTCGGATAGTTAAACGATAATACAAATCCAATCTTGTGGAAGCGTTTGGTCGTCACAATGGATGAACTGAAACTCTTGACTTCCTTTTTTCTATCTCTTGTGCTCTACTTCCGAATTGGCGTTTGATTCTAGCTAAGAAATTCTACCCAAATACGGCTTATTAAAAGGCCAATGATCCACGGCTATAAATTCTCAAAATCAAGTAAATGAGCACGACTTATACATGTCGGGCTTCATAAAGCTCATACCGTACGCTTTTAGCCAGGTGTGAATGATTCTGCGATGAAGCCCACTTGGCGAAGAGACGGTAGCACCGGGCCCCTGAGGCTTCGCATTTTCATCAACCTGAAATATGATAAGCTATAGTATACTAGTAGTATGTCACAGAGCACTTACGAATTTGATAAATGCCTCTCGGGTGGCGAAGCTTTTCGAAAAAGGCTGGGTGAGACTTCCACTCGCATCAGTGTTGGCTGCCAGAGTAGCCGCGACGTCAACCTTTGCGTATCTCTTCCGTCCGGGAACATCGGAGTCCGTATCAGGTGCCACAACGTTCGTTTGCCCAAGTTTCTTCCTCAGCTCCTTTGCCACCCATGCCATGCTCTCTTCTCGCCTAGAGAGAAAAATTTCCTTGAAGACTTGAGAAAGGAGGCCTTTGCGCTTTCCAACGATCGAGTCAAATTGGGGGTTGACTGAAAGCTGGTAATATTTCATCAGGGCGCGTTCATTCAACTCGACAAAATCCGTCTTGAGAATATCATTGCTGGGAGGCTTCCAAGATTTGAGTGAAGGCGAGGCTTCGCCGACGTCAAGTGTTCCGCCGCCCATATGGTGCTTCCCTAGATCCGCCACGGCCTCAGTGATACCGACATCCAAAGGGCTGCGGATGTCCCTGTTGATATTTGCTGGCAGCATGTTGGAGCCGGAGGCACGAGACATGAACTCTTGGTAGTCAAACCTCCCGTCGATTCCTGTGCCCTGATTTCTCATTCTGGGCCACGGGTGGCTGGGATTCTGCGGATAAATCATCTTCTGGTTCTTGGCATCGTAGATATCGCTATGGAATTCAGTCGTGAGTAACGTGTAAATAGCATTTGCGTATAATTTCTTACCAGATGATATCGTAAATGAGGGCCAAGGCAATTTTTTCCCGCCGATGCGTCTCTTCGTCTGCGTGAACATACCCAATCAAGCTGATCGTGGATAAGATCCAATGAAAATACAACTGGAAACGCATTTTGGTGACACAAATGGCCGATGTCGACTATAGACTTTTGTGTACCGGATTACGAGGGAGGCTACAAAACAGAAGAGCTATGTCTGTATATGCACTACAGCAAGGCGCGCCGACGGGATACCAAAAGTCGGTCATGCTTCCCCCCGGTATTGCATTCACATTGGCAATTCTTCAGCTTCATACGGTTCTCCGAGGTAATTTCCGTGAGTGGATGAAAAGAGCTCTTAGAAAGCCGAGACTGTTCTGGGCTGTGATCATGCAAGCGTCGCATCTCGGGCACATCCTCTTGCGGAATAGAACAGGGATGCTAAAATATCATTAATATTAAGCATATTTTTTCCCACTATGGCTTGTATTGTGTTAGTCGCCTTCTACAAGTAGTTCGTTCACTCTCTTGCCTGAATACTTTATCTTGGCCCTTGGCAGCAAAGGATACAGGGTTGTGGGTAGACTGCCGCGCATATAACTGTCCACATTCGAATGGAACAAATAGGCGAAGAAGCCCATCAGTAGGCTAGAGGGGATTAAACATACAGGGACATGGAAAACTAAATGAGTAAAGACAAAAAGTCAGCTGCCAAGCCTAACAGTTTTGCAATTGTATAATAAACCTATCGAAGATCCGCGTTGCTCCATTCTAGTAAGGCTGTAGCCAAGACCACCACCGCATTCTCTAGTCACGGGACACATAAACCTGCTTTCAGGAGAGAATTTGCAGCAAATGCCGCATCTCCCGGCAATTGCCGATGAAGTCCTATACCTAGGCCCCTTCATTAGCCAAGACGAACTATTGGCCCGCTGGTGAATCCCAACTGCATCCACAATGGAAGTATTCTGAAAATGAAACGTATCCACATCGCGAGGAACTTCAGCCTCACTCAGTCAGAACCGGCGAGGTGGATCAAGGTAATGTATTTACTTTGTGGTTCTGATACTGAAGAAATAGCAAGAGTGTGCTGGGAAGTAAATATACATAAGCGACTATCGTAATTTGAGATTGTCAGACCTGCTCCCAAGCTGTTGAACTGTTTACTGGTCAGCTACTGCTCGAAAATACAGATCACTTACACCGTTAAAGATGAAGCTCCTTCGAGCAGCAATCGGCCTCTTAACCACGCTCTCGTTGGCGTCTGCATCCAGCCGGCACCATGCGCTACACCAAAGCTATCCAGCTTCTTCTCTCAACAACTCCTTCAGCGACAGATCAAAATTTGATAGTCGGGGGTTTCATGTTAATGCTCTTGGAAGAGCTGGTCCCAGTATCGCGAATGACCCCTTCACAACACCTTTGGTCGATAACTGTCCAAGGTCGTGTCGAGAAGCTGGACCCGACCCAGCATCATGGACTCACATCCATGATCATACGCTTTTGTCTCTCTGCAAACATGATCTTCTCTTCGACATGAACGTCAACACCCCCATTCACGACAGAACTACCATTCGCGTCTGCTCCTTGCAGGGTTCCGTCGTGTCTTCCAAGACCAGGAGAGCGCGATCTGAGCGGGCTCGGCGTTCGGAGCATGTTCAGTATGGCGCTATCGCCAATACCAACGGGTCATCTACTCCAGCTGAAAAGTGTGGCGCCAGCCAATACATCGTGCCAGTGACACTTACGGCTGGGCCAAGTCTGCTCAAGTCTGGTGATGATGCGGCCACCGCTTCTTCCAATATTGCAGTTTACATGATTGAAAATCCTATTTGCGGAAGCCGCATTATGTTTTCAAAGTCCGGTCATGCATACGTTGGCATGTATATCGGTGCAGATATTTTAACGGATGATGCCGGTCATCTGTTTGACCAATACAGGTATGCTTCCACATTCTCACAATGAATCTGTATATACTAATTTTGTTCCAGTGCACAGTTCAAATCTGGGATACAGTCAATGCAAACCTGCAACACTGCGCAAAAATACTCCCGGACTTCAGGTGTCATTGCTGTCTATGGAGTCAACAAACTGGATGCGGCGCGCAAGACAGTCCGAACTTGGGCTCGCGGTGGCTGTCTAGACCATTCTGGCGCGCCCCTTATTGAGCAATCTGTTCCCTTGACGTTTCTTGCATCTTCAGCATCTGATAATGACACCAGAATCGATACAACGTCATCGGGAAATGCCACGCTGGCTTTACACCGGCGAGACGAATGCCGCGCTATCCAGGTTGAAAAAGACGATGGATGCGCTTCCCTTGCATCGAGATGCAGAATTCATGGCGCCCAGTTCATCAAATTTAACCCCATAGAGAATCTGTGCGATACCCTACAGCCGAAACAGATCGTATGCTGTTCTGAAGGCACACGTCCCGAGTCGCTTCTCGAGCCCCAGCCAGACGGTACATGCAGAACCCACGCCGTAAAAGAGAAAGATGACTGTTGGGGCATCGAAGATGCTTATGGAATTGAGCCTGGGGCCATTGCAAAACTTAACAAAAATACCTGGGGCTGGTCAGGTTGCGGCAGCATGCAAATTGGCCAGGTTATCTGTATCAGCAAAGGCAACACGCCGATGCCAGCGCAGCTCCCAGACATCGCCTGTGGTCCGCAAAAAATCGGAACTCAGAGGCCGTCTGGAGAGTTTACAGGATGGGATCTCGCTAAGTTGAACCCCTGTCCCCTCAACGCCTGCTGCTCTGGATGGGGTTACTGCGGCATCTCGGAAGAGTTTTGTACCGAGTCGCCATCTGACACGGGTGCGCCTGGATCATTCGCTCCGAAAACCAATGGCTGTATATCGAACTGTGGCATGGAAATCGTCGGCAACGAGATGCGGCCTGGCGGTTTTGGTAACCTGGGATATTTCCAAGGATATAACCCGAGCCGCATTTGCCTGCGCATGGACGCCAAGGAACTCATGGACAAGACAAAAGGGCTGACCCACGTACATTTTGCGTTTGCTGTGCTGACAGATGACTTTGAAGTCAAGATCCCGGAAGACACAATTGACCAGTTCAACGTGTTCGTGGAGACGTCTATGCCCTTCAAGAAGATCCTCTCCTTCGGCGGATGGGCCGCGTCAACAGAGCCAGGGAGCTTTCACATTTTCCGCAATGCCGTGCGGCCAGAGAATCGGGAGAAGACCGCCAACAACGTTGTCGCATTCCTAGACAAGTATGACCTGCACGGCGTGGACTTTGACTGGGAATATCCTGGCGCATGGGACATCCCCGGTGTCCCGGGTGGTGACCCCGATGAGGGTGTGCACTATCTCCGTTTCCTGACTATAATGAAACGCCTTCTTGGAAACGGTAAACGCTCTTTGTCAATTGCTCTCCCATCTTCATATTGGTATCTCAGAGGTTTCCCCGTTAAGCAGATGGCAAAGGTCGTCAACTACATGGTGCTGATGACCTATGACCTTCATGGACAGTGGGACTACGACAATCGGTTCACTAACCCTGGATGCCCGACCGGAAACTGTCTTCGCTCTCACATCAATAGAACAGAGACATACAGCTCGCTGGCCCTGGTCACTAAGGCCGGAGTCCCACCTTACAAAGTCTTCGTCGGCATCTCCAGCTACGGCCGCAGCTTTCGTATGACTGATCCGAAGTGTACATCAGTCGAGTGCACTTATACGGGATCATTTTCAGTTTCTGAGGCCGAGCCCGGTTCTTGTACAGCTACAAGTGGTTACAGTACGCTATTGTCTATTATCTGTCCTGGTTATTACTAACTTGACAATCAACTAGTCTCCAACGCCGAGCTGGATACAATCTTTGAGAACAGACACTCAGAGGAACATGGACTACAGGCCAAGAGGTGGTACGATAAGGAGTCAGACTCTGATATAATGATTTGGTAAGTTTACCTACCCATGCTATCGAAGATCATTTCTAACAGAACTAGTATGTCCATTTTTTGAAGAGTCTCCGGCTTCGAAAGAAAGTATGAGAACCTGGGCTAACTATATCTCGCAGATGGCACGCAAGGCGAAGGAATCACCGACTGGGTAGCTTTCATGAGTGACACAACAAAAAAAAGGCGAAGGGAGTGGATCAGAGAGCTGAACTTTGGCGGAACTACCGACTGGGCACTTGACCTCGCAGCTTACTATGACGGCCCCTACGTGGAAGGGGATTGGAACGTCGAGACTGCCACAGCCGAGTGTGATCAAAGCGAATGGCCTACCACGCTGGAAGGTTTCGACAAGAGCATTGACTCTATTCCAGTTCACTGTCGTGGTATGGCTCTTACTCGCTATATGACACTTGCTATTGAAGAAGCAATGGCTCAATTCTCTGAAGTGTCAAAAGGATATGACGACAAGGTACGTCTCTCCTTATTACAACGCCGTTCAGCGCTAACAATAACCAGTTTGGCTGGTATGCAGACTGGGTGAAAGACGCCATTGACGACCGCCTGGATGAGTTTCTTGCCATCGGTCGCGGCAAAGGTCTCCCGTACATGGACTGTAAATGGGAGACAAGAAAGAACAAGGGCTCGGGTCCCTGCACAGAGGCCACTCTGGAATATGACCTCGGCCTACGCCCTGGCCCGCGCATCGTCGAGTTCACCATGCGCGATGAGGAAGGCTTCTATAGCGCGCTGGGCGAGCACACGGGCATCAATAAGACGTGGATCACCTGGCGTGACCACGCCATCGTCGACCCCTGCCGCGAGTGCGGCCCGCGGCCGACGTGCCCCGAGGCGGCATTCTGCTCCGACAACTACTACATGCGCAAGAACTTCCCGCGGCGCATCTCGGACAAGGGCAAGATCAACGTCGAGAACCCCAAGAAGATTGTCGACGAGGCGATGCCCAAGATTCGCGACATGGCCAACCAGGGCGTCGACACGTACATGCAGATGCGGTGGGGGTTCGCCGACGTGGAGAGCGTCGACGTGCTCGAGTCTTTTGCGCTGCCGCTTTTCATGCTCGAAGACTCGTTCGAGTCCATTAAGAAGGTCAAGGAGATTGGCGAGGAGCACAAGAAGACCAAGACGCGCGACCTCGTGATCCTCATCCTCACCATCGTCTTCTCCGTGATTCCATTTGCGGGACAGGCTGCGAGCGCCCTCGGCGGAGCGGCGCGCATCGCGACAGCGGCACTGATCGTCGGCGAAATTGGCAACGCGGCGCTGGCCATCGAGGAGATTATCAACGATCCAACATCGGCGCCGTTTGCAATCCTTGGCATGATTGCAGGCGCCGGCGGTATCCGAGCCAAGGGTCCCAGGAAGGGCTTCAAGGATGCCGCGGACACGAAGAGGGCGTTGGACGACAAATCCCTCAAACTGTTCACACCCGAGTTTCAGCGCAAGAATGATATTGTTAAGCGCCTTACCAAGGCATGTATGATATAAGTTAGTTTGCTAGATCAATAGTAGAGCGAAAAAGCATGGCGTGTAACAACACGAACTAGACAGCCTGCCGAGCACTTTTACTTCAATTCGAAGAAACTTTTGGTACGATTCTATATGGATTATTCTATTTGTTATACAGGAGCCATCAAAAATGGTCTTACATGGTCAAGCATAGCTTGATGTATATCGGGAGAGGCGTATTTTTCGTGAACGTTCGTGCTTGTTGTTTCAAGCATGAATCGGTGTAGCGGTAAAGGGATATCATAGTTTTTCGTGGTAGTTTTAAGCCTTGTCAGAGGCCTTGTTGTCGTCGGCAGCCTTGGTCTTGTTGGCGGCCGTGTTTCTGGCAGCGATGTTGGCCTTGCGCTCAGCAATCCGCTTCTCCTCGGCCTCGACCATGTCTGTAATCATTGTTAGCAATAGCTCTACACATTAAGAACCCAGTCAGAGTTAGAACATACCCATCCAAAGGTCCTGGCCCTCGTACTCCTCCTTATGGATCTTCTTCTCAATCAGGTGCTTGTGTTCGGGGTCGTTGGGGTCCAGCACCATGACCGTCTCCCAGCGTCCGCTGCCCTTCTTGGCGTCGCTGACCTCGAACGCCGCCGAGATGATGAGGACGGCGAGCGTGAGGCCCTGTGCGTACATACGGGCCTGCACCAGCTTCTGCGCGCTGCTGACGGGCGCACGGCCGACGATGGCGAGCGACACGGCCATGGAGGCGAGCCACGAGGCGAAGACGATGCTGTAGCGGTTCTCCTTGCCCCACTGCATGAAGCGCTCCTTGGTCGTCTCGTTCTCGCGGGCCATGTCGGCGGCGCGCTTGCTCTGGTCCTGGTAGCCGAACATGGGGTCGCGCGAGCGCTGGAACTGCGTCGACCAGCGGTCGGCGTTGACGATGGCGCCAAAGGTGCCCGCCGAGGTGACGAGGAACGTGCGGAAGGGCAGCGTCAGGCTGCGGAAGGCAGGGTAGCGGCGCGAGGCGGCGAGGACGCCGCCGAGACCAAGCCCGAGGCCGGCGACGCCACCGATGGTGCCGCCCTTGAGGACCTCCTTGTAGTGAGCGGCCTCCTCCTCCTTGCTGAGAATCTTCATGGTGGGTGTTGTGTGAGGGTGTCTTGTCTGTTGCGGGCGGCTTTGTCGGGGTGCACGTATATTCGTCGGCGGCTTGAAGGCAATTGATTTGATCGTAACGCTACTGTTTCGTTTGCGTTGATGCTATCCCTCGTCGCAATGCTCGAATTGCTACTTTCTCGAACACAAAGGTTGATGATGATACGATGATGTGCGGGCCGCAGGAATGACGCTGTGCAAGCACATTTATTAGTGGGCCGTCCAATCGGCTGGCCGGGCAAGAGGAGAGCTTCCTTACATACCAGAGATGGTGTGCTGGAAATGTCCAGTGTCGGAGATAATTTTCACTTGAAGATGTTTGCTCAATTGAACTGGCTGGTATAAAATGGCAAATAAAGGCTGACGGTAGAAGTTTCCGACGCTTTTAGGCGTTAATATATTGTGCAGAAAAATTCCACTGCTTCCGAAAGAAACTCGTACGATAATTGCAACGCCGAACCCGTTCCAGCCAGTTCGCGCAGCCGCCGTTCAGCCGCCCGCAGGGCTTTGGGCAGAAACATGCCGAGACGCCGAGACTGCCCCGAGTGCTAGCAGGCGTCACAGTCATTTACAACCCCAACCTGCTCAAGTGAAGACGTGCATTTCCGATGCAAGGCAAGTGGTGACGTGACTTCTTGAACTTTATCTCCAATTTGTTTGTGATGTGTAATGCCGAGCGAATTCCGTACACTGCCCGCCATTGTGCAGCATTCGTTGGCGGGTTTATTTGCCTCACGGTGGTGGTTTCTCCGACAGCTGTCGAATTGACCTCAAAAACTTTTAAAATCTGGAATTTTTTTCGGACTTGTAAGGCCAGGCTTTATTGCATATGTTAGATCTTCTCCCTGCGGCTTGTGCCCGAGAGCCGGTCGAGACTCCGTCTTCTTGCGGGTGCCGACGGCTGGAACAAATCGTCGGCGAAGGCAATTATCAGTTTTTTCGCATAATCGAGAGAACATGGGACCGCTTACGATCGAGGACTGGATTGCTAACCGTAGAGGACAATGGAAAAGTAGCAGCGGAGATGATGACGCGATGATGTAACTTCTTGCGGCCTTTATTGGAGCTTGGGCTGCTCAACAGCCCAAGCTGGTGTTAATAAAAACTTGCTGAGCATCAAAACATGACTTCAAGGCATATAACAGTCCTGAAAGTGAAACAAAAGCTTAATAAATAAGGAACGTTCTATCTCTATACGTACCATTCTCGGCATTATGCGGGCTGCTGCTTATAACACTTCATCGACCGTCGTGCATCGTCATATTACTTACATCTGGATGGACACGTTGTCATTATCATCATTAAGAGATTATCGTCATACTGGAAACCTCGCAGATCAATGTCGCGCGACGCGTTCCAAGCGTCTAGCTTGTGCTGAGCTAAACGGGCGCGATGCAGATTGATCCCATTTACTATATGCCAAGATGAGGCCTGACGACAAGGGGATATACTCTACGTCGGACCGTAAACATCACTCGAAGAATATTTCCCTTCTATATTTGGCAAGCCTGGATAGTCTTGGCCACCTCCTTGAGCTGCTGTTCGTCTCTCGCCTATGTCTCTGGCCAACACGCCATTCATGAGTCGACGAGCGTTATATTATATACGTCAAGTATAAAGACAGAACATTCGATCTCACTGACCCCCACGATCATTTTGTAAACATTCCATTGTTCGGAAATGCACTTTGAGATCCAGTTAGACGCAATGTGTAAGTCATCTGAAGCATGAGCTGCATGCCTCGAAGCTATGATCAGAAGGGCCATGGCCCTGCTAACTACCTCTCGGCTATCAGGGAGCATCTCGGCATTGTGTTGTTGCATGCTTCGAATTCTACACGCCGACAAACGTGAACCCACAAACGTGAAAAAAGTTGTTATCTCGTTGATTCGCTGAGCCCTTGGCTTCATAGGCAATCAAGATACGGGCAATTAATTGCCGTGATATTCTGCAAATCTCCGCGACACCGCCTCATGATTGCATAATGACCACCGACAGGAACGTGCGCGCAGTTGCATTACAATCAATGCATGCCGGTGCGACTCCTCGCCAAGGGCTGGAGGGCAGACCAGCGTATAATCGCCGTTGCCAAGGTCCCCTTCATCGAAGCTTGGAGGAGCGCAAACAGGCCTCGGCGTCTGAAAGAGGGGTCCAACACTTGGCAGCGCTGCGCGCATTTTACACGAAAGTCGATGTTTCTAAGAGGTCGCACATGACACTCGTCGCCTCGCGTTGAAACTTGGCCGACGGCGCTGGGGAAAAGGCAGCGAGTTTGCTTTTGTGACTTACACGACAGCCGCGGCGAATACGAGAGAAACTGGCCCGCCATATCCAAACAAATGACATACAGTACGGGGACTATTGGCAATTTGGGTTCTGGATGACTCTGCGACGGGCTTGGCATCCGATATAAGGAGATACGTCACTGTAAGTAATGTGCATGTATACCAGAGAAGGCAATACCAGCGCAGCCCGCCGCTTGAGCACTCAATATCCAAGGCCAATATGTATGCAGGTATGCCAGGGTCAGACGTGCATGCATATGCTCAATAACAGCAGCTGCGCCCCGATTTCATGGTCTCGTGAGCATGTGTGAGAGAGCCCGAGTCGACAGGGGAGAAAGTATGGTGCCCACTTTCGCCTCGCGACGGTGAGCACAGGCAGCTGCCAGAACACGCCGTGGCAGTTCTAGAAACGGTGGAAATTTTCTAGAATTCATGCACGGAGAGTAACAAACTCAAAAGGGGTTGTCGAAAGCCCGGGCAGGCCGTGTCCGATCTGCGGTAAGTGGCAGACCAAGCCCTAACGTGCTGTATTGAAACGCGGCATCACAGACAGAAATGAGGAACAGCAGCCCAGTAATAAAACCCACATCGCATGGTGGCGTCTGGGTCTTCGGAAGCCGCCGTTGCCAAGTTTTGACCGTCGCATCTAGCACTTAAGTAGAGCAATTTTTGAGTGTCTTATTAGGCAGAGACGGAAGAGCGAGCACTGGCATTTCCGTGAGGCTTTACAGGGAACTGGCAATGCTGTGTTGTTGTTACTGATTTGTTCCTTGTTCCTTCTAGACCTCGGCAGTTGTGGATATGCGCGATTCCGTAACTAACTAACTAGTTAGTGGGCAGCTCTGCCGGTGACACCGAGAGCAGCTGAGGCTCTGCTGCGTAGCGTCTGTTAGGCTGCGTCCCCGATCCACGTCCTTGGGAGCCGCTCCGTACGCTTGGGAATTAGTCTTGTCCTATGTGTGCATTGTCTCCGGTGCGAGTCGTTGCGAACAACCAGACGCATGAAGAAGATCGCGACCGGGCAAAAAGAACGAGGCAATTGGCCATCGTCGCTCTGTTCACGCCGCGGCACACAGCCAGCGCTCCGCAGCGGTCGCCGAAAATACCATTTCCACTCCATCCCAGGCACGGTCTCGCTATTTTTAGTGCCCCTTGCCTCATCGGCAGAAGCGACACCGCGATGAAACTTGGGCGGTGGAATACGGGTGAGTTGCTTGCTGCAGGCCGCGCGCAATTGCCGTTCACCCGCTGGTGTCTGTCGGGCCCGAACCGTCAGCAATACCCGGCGTTCTGGGATACGACTCGAATCGGCCAACCTCGTGACAGAAATGAGATCGAGGCTATTCATGCAGGCAGTCTACTGGCTTATCCCTATGCCCAGAGTTTGGTTTCCGTGCACTGAACGAGGTTGTTCCGCGCCCCAGGACTGAGCCCACAGCTTGATTCAGGCCGATGTGGTTACAATAGATGCAACCCAACGTGCCTGGTGACTCTGCACAACGAGACCTTGGGATCAAGGTCAACAGCTCGTGCTGCCGTTGCCGAACCCGTCCTGATTGAATTTCGAGCCAGGCTGAACGGTGACCAGAATACTGCGAGTGCCAACATAACGTGGCCTCTTGTCAAGGCATACAGGTCCCAGTAGTGTACTGTAACTGTAATACTTTCTAGCTCCACGCGACAGCACTCCGTCGGTGCCAGATGGGTCTCCTTTGTCAAGCGAATAAAGAATATCCACCAGTCCGGGAGCTTTTTGCCCTGGATTCAGCTCTTGTAATACCCACATTGCCAGCTGCATTCAGGGTCTTTGGCGGTCGGAAACTTGAGAAAAAAGGGCCTGGATGGGAATGCAGAGGGCACATGGAGAGCGTGCCGTGGGTCAAAGCGCCGTGGTGGCCGTCTCGTCTTCGCTGGAAGGCCTTTGGAATGTCTCCATACGTTCGATGCAGACTCTCTGCCAACTGCGTCCTAATTAACGGTACAAGTTAGCGGCACTTAAAAGTTCATCAGACGCTAGTAGGTGCTTGGCTCGCCGTGCCTGCCAGTGAGAATTCGCAAGTCTGAGCGATCATCTGCTCTGCACTTGGGAACTCGTCACGTCGTCGCTCGTACTGAGTTGCTGCCTCCTTTAGCCCAGACCGCATAATTACGCCGTAAACGCCAAATTACGGCATCATACTCCGGAAATCCGCCGAGTGAGCGAGCCAAAGCCTGTAATATTTAGTGGCGCGCTACGTCATTTGGCCGACCTGTTGCTTCGCTAATGGTGAGAGAGGATGACCCGGCGGCATATGGGTGAAATGTGCGGCGGTGGCATTCGAATCGAAACTGTCTACGGTAAATTTGGGGGTGTACCCAGGGAAGCGCAATATACTGGCATCGTCGTCTGTGAGTTGATGGGTTGATCGACAACAGTGCGAGCAATGGCCTGTGGACAATGTGATGGCGGCTGACCAAGACCCTCTGATGGCATCTTCCACAGCAAATAGGGTAGTTCGTAATATTAATGAGGCATCAGGTTAGCCTGCTTTCTCGCAGAGAATTGCAGCGACGGCCGGGATGCATTCGTCGGGATTATTGAAGCTTGGATCTGTCGCTAAGTGCTGAACATGACTCTCGGCTGTCAGGACTGTGCTGTCGCGGCGCTTGAAAAGCAGTCGCTCTTGTGTATGACTCAAGATGGCCTGTGGCCAAGACATAACGAGTGTAGCCCATCCACAATTAAAACAGGGTCTTCCATGTGGCAGCGAGGGTTCATTTGCCAGAATTGCCAGACTCCAAAGGCGCTCGGCGAAACAAGTGCTGTTGCTGGTTTGGTTTCCCTTGGGCGTCGGATCTGTCGCAGCCTGTGTTAGTGACTGCCATGTTTCGATGAGAGTGGACGAAGCCGCGAGTGCAGTGCCCAGCCCACTGGTAGCCTTGACAAACGAGTTTTGCCACACCGACAACTGCCTATCTTGCTAGAATACAATAGAAGACGGCCGAGTAAGATTTGCCTGCGCCAGACAAGTATAGATTGGGTTTGGTGCTGACAGGCTGGTGGTACTTGGCACCAGTGAAGCATAGATTTGGCGGCGGGTTGGCAGGCATGCAGTTGATGCCGTGATATATTAGTGAACTAGCACACACCATTTCGTACCTGTAGGCAGTACTTGTGTCTGGCGCTCATTTGTAAGAGTCTGAGCGTACGTAACACAATATTCCACTGGGATGTCTGGCAATTGTAGTGGCGTTGCACCAATGTCCGCCCTTTATTGGTTCACGCCGTTCTTGATGCTCTGCACAAACGGCATGTACAAAGGTAGGCCAGGCAGTGAGCTGATTTCATAGTTAGTGGCTTTGATCAGGGCGGGTCGCACGCCCATGCCCTCCTGAGCTAGGGAGGTCTTCCGCATCCTGCTCCCTGTAGGAGCCCTTGTCTGGGTACCAGTAAAGGGTGACGAGCTGGCTGGAGACCCTGCACGGTGCTGCGCCTGCAGGCGAAATACATGCAGCCAGGTGCAGGAGGCCGGGCGGGAAGTTGCCGCGAATGGAACGAGGCATGACGATGGTACGTATACGAGACCAGCATGCAATGTCAGTATGCGGGACGACGGGCACTGGAGAGCCACAAACGCGGCCTAGTAGCAGCAAGCGAGCGGCGGACTATAGAGATTGCGCGGTATAGGTACTCCGTATACTTTTGGTAAATATTCCCGACGACGGACGCTACTACGTTGTGACAAGCATTCGTCAGATTCCTGGGGAAAGCGTATTGATCAGCAGTAACAGGGACGCAGCCAGCGCGATGCTCTGCAGAGAACGCAGCAAAGAACGAGTAATGACGAGAATGAGCCTGTCATTCAAGCTCGTGCTTTTTCGTTCTAAGGGAAACTCTCGTCAACTATTTCCTCGGTGACGGCATCGTGCATCGTACTCATAGACGGAATGGGCATCCAGTCTCCACCCAGGAGGCGGTTCTTTGTTAGTGGTTGTCTCGACGAGGTCCAGTTTTCAAAAGTTGTCTCGGCCCTCCTGGCACGTCGTAGCACCTTGCTCGTTGCAGCATAGCGGGCTACAGCGCCGGGCTGGTTCGACTGGCAGGCTGGCGGTGGTTGAGCGATGTGCTGAAAGAGAGCGCTGGGTGGCAGCCATTCCAGTGCTAGCGAGGCTGGTTGGCTGGCGCCGCCGCAAACAGCTGTCCGGCAGATTGCGCAGTTCCGCCGATGGTAGCTTATTCCACCCAGAGCAGCGCAGCGCAGCGCCCACAGACTTTGTCGACGAGGCGAATGCGGCGGAAATCAGCGTCGGAGGCGGCGGGACGGCCGTTGATCGTGGTCCAAGAAGCGAAACATGGAGTATTGCTTTTCTGGGAATGCGAGGGCGCACGCCATGTGCACATAGCACGGGCTGTGGCGACCACCATCACACATCGCTTCGACTCGAGGGACATACAGTGGACGGCAGCGCTACCGCAAGCGGAACAGCCACGCGGGACAGAGGTCCTTTGGGCGGCGACCGCCCAGTAGCAGGTAATTTCTGGCCGGCTCGGGGGTTCGGGATTCCGCCAGCCGTAGGGTAATCAAGTGCCATGATTGTTGGTTGATGATATCCGACGAGAGAGGCAGCTACAGCAAGAGCGAAAGTAGCAAGCCGAAGATGATCGATTGCCTAGCGTAGGAAGGAATTGAGGAAGGGGCTAAGTTTGCGGTGGCAGCAATACACGATGTGACAGGCTGCAGCGCCAGGACGCTAGGCTTTTAGACTCGGTAGCGTCGACTTGAGTAGATTTGTTTCGATACTCGTCGCAGTGAATGGTGGTGCTAGTGCTCTAGAATTCATCTGCAGAGCGTCGTCTGGCGTCGCATTCGCTCCCAGCTGGATAGGCGTAGTTTGGGGCGGCGATTTGCCACGGCAGTTTCGTCATCGAATAGCCACTCCGCCCTGGTCCATGTGTGTTTGCGTGTGCGTATGAGTGTAAGTGTGGTGCGCGAAGGTGTGTTTGTGTGTGTGCCTGGAGGAATGAGTCAACAGGAAAGGGGGGGCCGCGGGTGCTGGAAGCATGAAACAAGCCAGATAGCCTGCGCGATGCTTACCTGGTGATTCAAGAGCGTCGAGGCTAATGTGAGATGAATATATTGTGCATGAAGGAAGAGAGAAGAGGGCTCTACATGGCAAACGGACAAGTGGCCGATGAACGACGGGATGACTGCGATGCGTTTCCTGCGCTCTGCTTTGCCAGCTGGCTGCAGCTGCACGCTGCAAGTACGTACCTCTGTAGATATCACAAACAGACAACAACGCCGATGCAGCCGCCAGCTGGCAACCGTTTGGTGCGTCGTTGCCTTATTAATCATGCCTCATCATTTCGGACCTGGAGGGTGTCGCAAGAGCCTCGCCAAGTAGGACTGAATCCCCTCGTCTCATCATCACCGGTGTTGCCACTGGCATTGCTGCCTACAATTTACTCTTGTCCCGACGCCCGCACACACACACACACACGCACACACACAAGACAGATAGAACGACGGCGATAGATCTTAAGCCACCAGCATTACATCAAATACGCCTTCTTTGTTGACTCACCGCCGTGTTGCCTCACAAACCCTCGCATGCCGACTGCATAGCTTAGCAGCATAGCCAACCAGGGCGCATCCGCGTCACACACTCACCCGACTCGACTTACACAAGAAACTCCCTGCAAGCCATCTCGCGCAGCGCTGTTCTCCCCTCGGAGTCTCAGGCTGGTCATCGAAGCAAAGCGGGCCTTCATCACACCACATCAGGGCCATCAAGAGCATCCCGAGAAAGCAAAGGACCAGCGAGCCCCATCGAGCATCCATAGCGAGTTGCAGAAGTGGGCGCATCGACGAGGCAGCAGAGAGGAGCGGAGAGCGGATACCAAAACCAAGACCACCCCCCACGCCCGCAAGATATATCAGACTGGGCTGTTGTGGTGGTATCGAGTCGCCCGCCAGAGGCGCCATCGCGAGCCAAGCCGTCAAGCCGTCAAGCCGTCAAGCCGTCAAGCCGTCAAGCCGTCAAGCCGTCAAGCCTTTTGGCACGACAGGGACACAGCATAACATCAAAGGCCGCCAGCCGTGTCGTGTCGTCCGTCTCGTTACCTTATTGCCTGTGCAGGGATTCACGTCTGGGGGCGACTGGGCCAACTGATTCCTTGCACTCCACCCTGACCGTATTTCTTACCGCTGTCCCCCCCCTCGACATGGTCTGGGGCAGAGGCTCTCTCTTTACTTTGGATTACATTAGAGCAACGAGCCGCGGCGAGAGCAACGCGAGCGAACTCGACGATAGTGTGTTGTTGTGGTTGCGCCCAAGACGAGCCAAACCAAACGAGCCTCGCAGCCGAGTGAGCATCCTACGACCGGCAACTCGAACTTTGAAAACACCTGCCGATCCAACTAGAAGCTGCTATACCTCCGAAACGAAATACATTAAATACATCCAGATCCAGCGAGGCTGTCTCCACGGGGAGTGCAGCAGCAACAGAGCGGTGATGCAGAGCGCTCTAAAGTGGTTCGGCGGTGCTGGCGCCGGCGCTGCGGCAGGAGGAGCGCAGCAGGAGCAGGAGCAGGAGCAGGAGCGTGAGCAGGGCGCGGAGAGGAGACTGGCTCCGCCCAGGCCGTCTTCAGTGGACGGGAACGAAAGTAGCCCCAGAAGCCCCAGAAGCCCCAGAGGAGGTTCCAGGACCAAACCCGGTAGCGGCAATGGTTGTGCAAGTGGCGGTAGCGTCGTCGTCGTCGCCCGCGGCCAGCCAGCTGGAACCAGAGGGCAGCCCGGGCAGGCTGGCAGTGGCTGGAGCACCACCAACGCCAGCGCCAGCGCCAGAGCCAGAGCCAGAGCCAGAGCCACCACCAGCACAGGCCGTGGCACGAGCGGAGCAAGTACCCCAGGTACCTCTACCACCACTGACGCAGTCTCCGCGGACGCTGCAGGTACCGGAACCTCCGCTTATGCCTCTCGCATGACTGCTGGCGGTACTTCGTCAGGTACCTCGTCTGCCTTCAGCGCCCTCTTCAGCGCCCAGCCAGCCCCCGCCACCCACTCAAAGGCCTTTGCCCAAGCCCAAGCCCAGGCTCAGGCTCAGGCTCAGGCTCCTACTCAGGCGCCCGCCGCCGCTGCTTATTATTCCGCATCGTCGTCTCAGGCGGCCGATTCGCCTGCCTCTCTCCTCTCCACGTCGCTTACTCTCTCACCATCTTCCCAACCCGCCACGCCACCGGACTCTTCCTCCCAACACCACAAACACGACAACCTCGTCGACCACGACGCCGACGCCGCCGACAAGCACGCACATAATTATTCCTTTCACTCCTCAGCGCGCGACTCTCTTCTCTCCGCTGCGCTTCTCGATTCCCTTCGCCGCGACACCCACGCTGATTCCGTCGTTTGCGACTCCGACGACGAGATGACTACCGGTCCCATGGGCCGCTCACGGCAGGACTCCTTTGTGAGTACTGGCCCAAAACCCATCTCCGTCAACAACCAGAACCGCGATAGCGTCAACCGCAATCGCAGGGAGTCCCTCGCCGGCAGCCTCGTTGGCGGTATGAGCTGGGGCGGCATGTCTTTTGGCAGCTTTGTCCGCGATGAGTAAGTAAAATGCCCCTCACCCAACACCCACCGTCCCTGTCTCCCCGACGCCCGACAACAAGTCACGATGCCCCTGCCCGCCGCTGCAGCCCTCGTCCCCGGCCTTTCTTGCTGCTTGCCTTTGCGACACGCTTCGCGACTGCATGCTGCCTCTCGGCATGCGCCTGCGACTCGTGCTGCGCTGCCGGCGTCGGGCGCCATCGTCACTTTTTTTTCTGGGCTGCGGGGGTCCCCTTCTTCGGGTGCCTCGACCCGCGCATTGTGCCACGACCTTACTAATTATTCTTCACGTACAGCATCATGATGCAAGGCACATCCCCTGCATTTGGCGCCGCTGGTGCTCAACCCTCGTCTTCTTTCCACTCCTCGTCCTACCTGCCAAAGCTCGAGGCCAACTTCATGCGAGACTTCACATGCTGCGGCAAGACCCTTCCCAACCTGCACGATCTGCTTCAACACTACGAAGAGGCACACACCCAGCCAAGCCCTAATACCGCACGCAACAATGCCTTTGGCCAGTTCGGCGCCCAGATGGGCATGCCTGGTAACTCGCAAATGTCCAGTTCCAGGACAACCCCGACTCCCGGTCAGGGCAACATGCAGGGCCTTGGCCAACAGCCGGGCCAGCTTG
This sequence comes from Lecanicillium sp. G3, assembly GCA_037575805.1. Lineage (NCBI taxonomy): Eukaryota > Fungi > Ascomycota > Sordariomycetes > Hypocreales > Cordycipitaceae > Lecanicillium > Lecanicillium sp. G3. Next base: position 456,372 of record JAZHPD010000004.1, on the reverse strand, counting down.
GCTCTCCCCAGGGCGGCCTCGACGGCGTGCAGATGAATGCGCTCAATGCCAACCTCAACGACGACATGGACGCTGTCGCTGACATGGAAATGGATGACGCCGTCGGCACCATGGAGCTTGACGACAGTTCCCGAATGACCCATACTCGGCAGATGTTTGGCCAGCAGCAGAGACCTCAACTCGACATGTCCAATTCTGGTTTTCCTCAGGCCCTTCGTACTTCTCAGCCCACCACGCCGGCCGTGGCCAGCTTTGGTCTGCAAAATAACCCTACCGTTTCCTCTGTCAATACCCCTACACTTACCACCCAGCAGCAGCAGCAGCTGTCGCAGGGTGGCCAGATGTCGGACATGGACGAAATGGAGGGTGACCTGCCCGGCATGCCCATGGGCGGCAACGGCAATGCTCTTAGCGATATGGAATTCAACGGCGAGGACGAAGACTCCAACTTCTGCATCAACGACCCTGGCAAGCATCTCTTCAGCCCCAACGGCGCCTTCCCGCCCGGCAACCGGACGATCCAGGCCCAGTTGGCCCAGCTTGGACTTACCCAAGGCCAGTTCGCCGACCCTGAGACAAATAAGATGCTACTTCAGCGTCTGCAAAGCATGATGATGCCCGAGGAGCACAAGCCTTTCAAGTGCCCTGTTATTGGTTGCGAAAAGGCGTACAAGAATCAAAACGGGTTGAAGTATGTTGTCTTCGCGTATTAACATGATCATCCCCATGCTAACGACTCTGTCAGATACCACAAAGCCCACGGTCACCAGACCCAGCAGCTGCATGAGAACGGAGACGGCACTTTCTCAATCGTTAACCCGGAGACCAGTGCTCCCTATCCGGGGACGCTTGGCATGGAGAAGGAGAAGCCATTCAACTGCGAGACCTGCGGCAAGCGATACAAGAACCTCAACGGTCTCAAATACGTAAGTCGTCCTTTAAGTCCACTGTCCGTCTTATTGCAGCCAGTCCCTAACCTCCGCACAGCACAAGGCCCATTCCCTACCATGCAATCCAGAGTTCAAGATGCAGGCTATGGCTGCTGGACTGAGCTTGCCTGGAATCACCGAGGATGTCGCCCCCCAATGAGAAAGCTGATCGGCATCCCATGCGGTGCCTGAGATGCCACCTCTGAAAGAATGCATGCTGGCCACGTGCATACTCTTCTGTACAAAGCTGCAAAACTTCTGCAATCCTGACCTAGCCCAACCGTTGACGGCCAGGCTGGTCAGAACATATTCTGGGGGCAGGCCCCGAACGGCCAGCATCAACGTGCTCGGTCTGTCATCTTGGTCTATAAAAGTTATTTCACGGCAGTCTATCGTCTTTCTTGGTTCACGGTTCATTGCAACGGCGTTTCTTGGCTTTGGCTCCCTTTTACAGCGGCACCGCGCAGCACACGGCTTGTCATAGATCGGCAGGATCCAAAAACTGAAAAGGTTCTCTTTTTTTTTCTTTTTTACTTAATTTCTCACGATTCCCAAAAGGCCAGATTGGTTCGTGTCGATCCTTCCACCGCGTTCAAGGCGATGATCAGCAGTCCCCCCACTCTCGAGTGCCGTGGACACAATGAAGCCTCAATCCTTCGAGGATGAAACTCGGCGTGTGTCCATGTCAATCGACTTGCCTCCTTGTGGAAGGTGATGGCACGCGAATCTCCCAAACTCAGGAGCCATTCTTGCGACGCGTGGGTTGCAGCTCACGATCGACCCGACTCTACTCGACTGCCTCTTCTTCTATTACTCTTAATTTCTTATCTCACTTTTGGTTATCCAAATCAGAGCGGTGGCAGAAAGAATACGAGCGCCTGTCCCACGCAAAGAGCCTGGTTTAATGCCCAGCGCACCAAAAGCCTCCGGCTTGAACTTTGGAGGGTGCGGACGGCGGCGATTGACGCGATTATTACCCCCATAGGCAATGCGGTCCGAAGTCATCATCGCGGTCTGGGAGGACTGGTACTCAACGCATCCAGCATATTAGTGCAGGAAAGCGAGCGTCCGAAACTTTCTGTGTGGCGAACTATATAGTATACCTGTTTTGACCCTTTTTTTCCCTCTGGTCTCTGCTTTTCTGTGTATGGAACAATAGAGAAGATTTTGGTTTGTTGGACATTAGCTGCGTTTCCCCCTTGAGGCTTGGCTTTTCGCTTTTGGGACTTCTTTTTTATGCTTTTTTTTTTTTCTTTTTGCTTTGGTTTTCTTTTTTATACTCTTTTGATTCTTCCTATTTGTCTTTTTTCTTTGTTGTTGTTTTGTTGGTTCGTTGGTTATTTTTGCTTCAGTACGGAGAATGGTTACATAAAAGAAAAGGGGGCAGTGAGTTGGCTTTTTTTTATTACAATATCAATTTTCTTTCACCTGTTAACAAAGCGACGTGTACTAGTGTGCGTGTGTAGGCTTCATTGTGACTTCATAACGAGTGATCGGCAATGTGATAAGAGTAACTTGCGTTTCTATTTATATCACTATCATAAGCAAAAGAAAATGAAGATACCGAAAGAGCGTGAGCTTGCAATGTGATGGATGGATAGCCAAACGCCAAAACCATGGTTTTTAATGCAAAAAAAAAAAAAAAAGGGGAAGGGGGGGAGACTAGACAAGGCCAATAAAGCGAAAACAATGAAAACCCTTTCCTCGAAATAGTAAAAATGCGTTGTAGTCGGCAAATAACAATGTGTGTCTGGGTCAGGCTCGTGCAGCCTGCGCGCGCTGGCGATCGCGCAAAAGTGCTTGGTGCCTCCGCGCCAGCCCATTGGCGATGGCGGCGGCGCGGGAGGCCGAGCAGCGAATACGAATATGATGAAGCCCCGTGGATGTGCGCACTCAGCTCATTTCCATGCCGTCATCCTCGTCCACTTCCGACTCGGCAAGCTGGTTGCTGCCGATGCTGCCCTTGCGCTCGTCGCCGTACGGCCCGCCTGCACCACCGCCCATGCTGCCCCATTCGAGCTCCTCGCCCGCGACCACGCGACCTTCCATGTCAATCTCCTGCGAGAGCTCGACGAGCGCCCTGCGTGGTAGCTGCAGGAAGCCCTGCGTGCGGACGATGCGGCCCCAGTGCGTCATGCACAGGCCCGCAGCGCGCTTGCGCAGCCACTCCTCATCCGCCAGGCCGGCCGAATACCAGATCAGACATGCGCTCTCGACGTCGAGCTCCTTGGCCAGACGGTTGACGCAGAGCAGTCGCAGGTGAGGGATGCCGTAAATGTTGGACATGACAAGCAGACCTGTCACTTCATTGATACTGGTGACAGAGTCGCTGCCCGCTTCAATGGTACCATGGATGCTGTCCGTGTACAGGTATAAGAGGAATGCCCGTACGACAGGGTATGGCTCGGGAATGTGCATCTTTTTGGTATGAAATTCTGCCATTTGGGCGTTGTATAAGCGTGCAAAGTGCGCCCAGCGGGCCTGGAGAATTAGCTTGTGGACGTGGATGGGCTTTGATGTAGTAACGTCCGGAGCAAGCCAATTTTGCGTAGAGTTATCCGTGTTGCGGATGAGGCCAGAGCTCAGCATGTCGTCATCCTCAGCACCGTCGGCAAGTGCAGTAACAACAAAGTCGGTGCCGCTTCCGGATTCAGGAGGCTTGTCAAATAGTTTGGCCAGGTCAGCACCAAGGCCTTGAGACGGTTGATCAAGCGGTCGAATCAAAGCTGAAGGGCGGCTCTCGATGCTAGGCTCTGGGGCCAAACTGTTGCCGAGTAATCCGTATCGGCGAAGGTCAACTTCCATAACATCACTGCGTTTGGTTAGTTTCGGCTGTTCTGGTATGTATGAGAAGATCCTCACCTAAGATATAGCTCGTAGCCCCCCGGTCCGAATTCTGGTCCAACAGGATCGAGAGGGCAGCCCAGCAACCAGGCTTTTGTGCCATCTTCATTCATTGTGCAATAGTGCCATCGGTAGCCCGATTTGAACATCTCATGCCCATCGGCAAGCTTCTGCCACCGTAGGGTTGTCAAGTCCAGAGCAGACAGCGAACATTCTCGATGTGTGATTGTAGCAGCTGGCGAGACAAAGTCGAGGAGCGTGCCGGACGAGTAAACGTGGAAATGAATTCCTGAGCCCTGCGACGGGCTATTGGCGCCCGATGTAAACTTGAGTGCTGATATCGCGCCAGGGGCCATGGGAGCATATGCCTTAAGCTGCACTGAGGGAGGATTGACCTGGGCCGTTCGCGAGTTGGCAGCATATCCCGTAGTTCCCACCGCCGGACTGCTTCCCATGGTGTATGGAGGTCGAGGAGAATCGGTACGACTGTTGCTCGATTGTCGGTCATAGACACCGATCTGAGGTCGCGAGTCAAACTCGGGAACACCTTTGAGATCGAGCCACCACATGTCGCTGACCTTGTCCATGTCCTCACTCAATCCGCCAAAAACCCAAAGACGATCTCCCCAGATGTAGGCAGAGTGGTCGAAGCGGCCAATGAAACGCCATGTTTTGGACCACGTGAAAGTCTTCAAGTCGAGATAGCAAATATCGTCCAGGACGTAGTTGTTAGTTCCAGTGATTCCGCCAATAATAAATAGTTTATCTTCGTGCAGAGTTGCGGCATGTCGAGCTCTGCCTTTTGGGATCGGACCGGAAACAGCTGGCTGCGTCCAGTGTGCAGTTTTAAGGTCGAAGATGATGAGATCGGAGAGATAGGTTCGGTGTTCGTTTTCGCCGCCAAAAACGAGCAGCTTGTCGCCCTGGTAGAGAGTCGCGGTGTGTCCTATACAGCTGTTAGACTTGTCAAGAAATAATCGAGCTTGGTGTGGTGGAACGCCATACCCATGCGCACGCCTGGGATGTCACCGTAATTGTCTACCAGGCTCCATTGGTGGCTGACGAGGTCGAGTCGTAGCACATGGTTATACACCTCGTCGGTATATTGATCGAATCCACCAAAAGCGTAAATCTCATTGTTGCCACAGTACGTGACCGAGGCGTTGACCAGGCAGGCCGGACGCTGGCCAAGTGTCCGAGTAACCTTGGGGCGGTAACCGTCGACAGACGGCCGTGCCTTGGCGGGAGAATTAGGCATGATGTAGGTATTGTTGCCATCGGGAGCAGCCGACGGAGGAGTTGAGGCTGCCATGACGGACGGTGCTGCCGAGGACTGCTGACTGGTGGCGTCAGGTTGCGAGAGGCTGCTGCCAGCACCGAAGATGGAGTTCAGCGTCTGGGTGGCCGGGGTAGACGGTTGCGCCATGACAACGGACTCGAGGACCACTATCTTCCCATGTCAAGATACCAGGAGGGCTTGCGTGGATTCTGAAACGCGGTGGCGTGGCTACTTTATAACCGAGTGCTCTGTGAGCGGTCGCGTGCCAGGCGATGATGATGATGATATATGGTCAGTGTCTGTCTGCTGCTACCGGGATGGCAAACGGCGACCAAGCTGTGCTGCACTGGAAGCGCCGGTGATAGGCAGGCGTGGTCGGTCAGAGTGGACGGTTGGCAAAAATTACGTAGCTCCACTGACAGCCGGCACCAAGTTGGACATCTGCAGGGGGGTTCTATGTCGATGCCCCCACTTTCAGCCACGTTCGGACTAGCCGGAAACAAACCCCCGGATGAGACACGGGCGCAGTATCGGACTAACTTTGTTCCTGGTTGTTGCGCCACCATGGCAGGGGCCTGGGTGCGTTGCCTGGACAGAGGCATGGTGGGGCTCAAAGTAAATAAAAGGTCACCGTGAACTGACAGCTTCTGCGCCAGATACCATTCCACCATTATCACCCTCATACCGAGATCACCAATCTATATCCTTTGCACGTTCAGTTTAAAGCTATTATAGCTTAGTTGCTTACTTCTACATCTCTGCGTTTTCAGAAAAACACCGAAACCCTCAGAAAAAATCGTTACGTTTGACGCTGCTTCCTCCGTTTGACGACTTCGACCGCCTGGCCTTGTTAATCTCGGCAACTTCGTTTTGCATTTCGCAAGCCATCACTTTCTCTTGGAAAAGTGCCAGCAGACCAGGAATCTTTAATTAGAGCCTCTTGGAGCTTGTTTGATTCTCGTCGATGTTCGATTCGCACTATACGCATCCTACGTCTTCTACATTGAAACTCCTGCCTCGCAGTTCGACTCATTAATCCCTCGATAAAAATAAAAAAAAGAAGAAAAAAAAATATCCCCAATCGATTACACAATGTCGACCGCCGCGGTATCGACACCAATCAAGTCCCACAAGGGGCTGTTCTCTTCTCGCACTGCGGGAGGACGCATGCCACTTACACCGTCCCCTCGCCAGCAGTCTACGACAACCACAGTTCCCGTGAACCTCAACTCCTCGCCATGCACCCCCGATGGATCGGGAAATAAAGACTGCCGCGGCTCCAAGGGTTCCAAGTCTACCTACGGTGGCAACCTAATGTCACATCTCTCCCGGTCGGTCTCCATGGCCTCGACCCGTGGGTCTCCCAAGTCCAACATTGCTCTTGGTGCCCAGACTCCTCGCAAAGCTTTTGAGCTCGGTGTCTCTGATTTTACTCTGACGGGCACTGGTGCTGCAAAGACTCCTTCCAGTGCCAAGTCCAAGAAGGGCTCTCTCCGTCAAAAGTCCAACAAGACCACCATCAACTACGCTGGTGACCGTTTTATCCCCAACCGCAGTTCCAGCTCTGCCATTGCCAACGCCGGCTCCAGCAAGCTCAATCTTTCCGAAAGACAACGACCTAAGTCGAGCAGCGAAGGCTCATCTGCCCTCGCCTCGGCAGCTGATGACGCCGTTGCCGCTTTCGAGAGACTCGACATCAACGGCGACGAGGCCGACACTTACACAAAGCCTTCGCCAAACACAGTTGCCTACCAAGATTCTCTGGCAGACGCTTGTGGGGTCAAGCTCAACACTCGCATCCTGGAGTTCAAGCCTGCTCCTCCTGAGTCTTCCAAGCCCATTGACCTTCGCCAACAATACAACAGACCTCTGAAGCCTGCGGGCGTCAGCTCCGCTCAGATTCGCCGCCGGATCGCTACCGCCCCCGAGCGTGTTCTCGACGCCCCTGGCCTGATTGACGACTACTACCTGAACCTGCTCGACTGGAGCTCTGGTAACCAGGTCGCTATTGGACTTGAACGAAACGTCTATGTGTGGTCGGCTGATGAGGGTAATGTTAACTGCTTGCTCGAGACCAGCCCAGACACATATGTCAGCAGCGTCAAGTGGTCTGACGACGGTGCCTACGTCGGCGTCGGTCTTGGAACGGGTGAGGTGCAGATTTGGGATGTCTCTGAGGGACAAAAAATCCGTAGCATGTTCGGCCACGATACCCGTGTCGGTGTCATGGGCTGGAGCAAGCACCTTCTATCAACCGGTGCCCGAAGCGGCCTCGTCTTCAACCACGATGTGCGCGTTGCCGAGCATAAGGTTGCTGAGCTAGTTTCCCACACCTCAGAGGTATGTGGTCTCGAGTGGCGCTCCGATGGTGCCCAGCTTGCCACTGGCGGCAACGACAACCTCGTTTCCATCTGGGACGCTCGCTCGCTGTCCGTTCCCAAGTTCACTAAGACCAACCACAAGGCCGCCGTCAAGGCCCTTGCCTGGTGCCCTTGGAACATGAACCTCCTTGCCACCGGCGGTGGCTCCTACGACCGTCACATTCACTTCTGGAACTCGACATCTGGCGCTCGCGTCAACAGCATCGACACTGGCTCTCAGGTGACGTCGCTCCGCTGGAGCCCTCACTACCGTGAGATTGTTAGCTCGTCTGGCTTCCCCGATAACTCTCTGAGTGTTTGGAGCTACCCCACCCTCGTCCGCAACGTCGAGATCCCGGCCCACGAGAGTCGTGTTCTTCACAGCTGCCTCAGCCCCGATGGCCAGATGCTCGCCACGGCGGCTGCTGACGAGAGCTTGAAGTTCTGGAAGATCTTTGAGAAGAAGGCTGGCTCCTCGGCCGGCATCGGAGCCTCTGGCTCGTCTAGCAAGGCCGAGATGGCCAAGTCTATGACCATCCGATAGGCATAGGGCTCTTAAAGCCACAATGGTAGGTATGCATTTCCCTTTTCACAGACAATAGTCTCGTGGGTTTATCTTTTTCAACGGCGTTGGGGAGTTGTTGTCTGCCCTTCTGCACGTGGTTCGAAAGCGCTTCTCCACGATGAATGAACGCATAGGATAGTCTAAGGCGAAATGCAACGACAGAATGATACCTCAGGGATGGTCTTGTTTGGTACAATATAATAGGTTCTAAGATCCAGGATAATTACTTTGCAACAAATTGTGTATTTGGTTTTTTGAAAAACGACCGAGTTGGCTTGATCTCCTTTGGACCTTGAACGAATGATGTGTCAATTATGTGATTCACAAAACCTCCCCCCACCGAAAAAAATAACCACTGCACACGAAATGCCTATCTAAGCTTGTGAAGCCAGCAAGTAACATGGTGAGTAAGATTATCAATCAGTCAATATGTAACACCTACAACATTGATACCTGTGTAGCCTATTAGCGCCGGTGGCTGCGATTTACAGGGCAGTGTCTCAGCTTTAGCGCAGTCAGTCCGCTAAAGCTCAGCGAGTGGCGAGTGGCGAGTGTGCTGGGATGACTAATGGAGCCACCATAGAAAGCCCAAACTCTGCTAGGTGCCGAGCAACTCTCTCCAGTGCATACCACCCAGCACAAGTCAACGGCAGGAGCTATCCTTCCCGCGATCCATCGACCGAGAGCTCCGCACGTTGATTGCTGCGCAGATACGAGTCTACACAGAAACAACTTGGCTGGTGCAATTGTGCAGTGCCTTTTTGACGTAAAAGCAGCCACGCGATCCATTGGGCCTAGGCACCTGCTGAACCAAAAGCCTTTGCAGAGACCATCACCACGCATCGCCCAGCAAACGGAACTACCTTGGGTTTCCATTGATATATATTTTCACATCGCGATATATCTGGATTGCAAGTTAGCCAACCGACTCGAGCCGAACAGGATTTTCCGGCCAACGACGCAAGCACCGGGCCAGCATTCACTCGCTCTAGGCATCAGCGCGAAGCTAGGGAGCGATCTCGGACGACGATTTGGAACCAGCAGCCGAGTAAGGAACCTCGACAGATCCATCCATCATGTCGAACCAGGCTGTTGGAAATGTCTACCAGACGATCATCGACGAGGTCATCAACAGCTCGCGAGTTGATTTTGAGGAGAGCGGCGTGGAAGAGTCTGTGCTGGAAGAGCTGCGCCAGGTGAGCTTACTTTGACCCCAGCCGGCGACCCTCCTTTGGGCACCGGCGACAATGAAAGCATCTCGAGACGTGCCCATTCTATCACAATACCCTCTCTCTCCATCCCTTCCATCTGCTATGCATAATGGTTTGACGTGACGGGTTGAAAAGAACCGCCTCTCTGAAGCGACGCTGGTCAAAATGCCTATGGCGGGCTAGACGAGCGAGGGGACGGGTGCTCTCTGACGCAGAAGAGGGGGCAGCAGCTGGTGTTATTTGGGTCCTTTTTAAACTAAAAGCGCCCGCACATGCCTGTGTTGCCCGCAGTTGTTGCCGTCTGATTGGCTACTCGCCGCCCTCGCTCCATTGCCAACCCGATCACGTGCATCCTGCTGCATTGCATCAACCTTACACTTATACCAACGAGATATCAGCGTGAGGACTGGGCTAATCATTATCATAGGGCTGGCAACAAAAGCTGACGCAGCTTGATGTCGCAAGTTTCCCGTGGGACCCGAGACCGGAGCCGACGCCCGCTGTCCCAGAGTCACAGCCGCCTGCACAGTCTTACGCGCCCCCAGTTCCAGTCACAACTGCAGCTCCCAGTGCTCCTCAAAACGGCGCCACGACCGATGGCACTTACATAAAAGAAGAGCCTGGCGTGGCTATTAAGGAAGAGCCCGGCACGCAAGGTTCTGGAGTCCCTCAGTATCCTGCCTACAACGGCATGGACAACTCGAACAGCGTAGCCGCCAACAGAGCAGCGCAGCAACTGCAGGCTCAATATGGCATCCGCGCCGCAGGCTCAATCAATGCCATCCAAGATCGCATGGGCCAGCAGCCCCAGCAATCGGCGCAGACACCGCAGCCCCAAACACCAGCCACCGGCCAAGGGCAGCAGGCCTACCGCCCTCCGGCTCCCACTCCGGCTGGACAACAAGTACAAAATAGCCAGACGGATGGTGCCGGCGATGCCGACGACGAAGACTTTGAGGGCGTGCTGATGCGTCGGAGTGAAGCTGGAACTCTGGATGAGCTTGGTAGGGTGGACATTGACCGTATGCTTCATGCTAGAATGGCGGCTCAGGCACGCAGCATGGAAGGTGGTGGCCTGATGCTACCCTTGAAGGAAGCCGCTCGAGGCAAGGGTGTCTCAAAATCTCGCAAAGGCAAGGGAGTTGCTACTTATGACGGTGGCGATGATGATGAAGAGGAGGAAGATGAAGACGCCATCAACTCTGACCTTGATGACCCCGATGAGGACCATGACGAGGACGAAGTTGACGACGAGGGCCTGGGTCATATCATGCTTTGCATGTATGACAAGGTACAGCGAGTCAAGAACAAGTGGTATGTCTATGATCCACATTTCTTTGTGTCCTCTAGTATCACTAACAACTGCACAGGAAGTGTACACTTAAAGACGGCGTTCTTACTGTGAACGGCAAGGAGTACGTCTTCCACAAGGCCACGGGTGAATATGAGTGGTAAATGCCGTATACAAACGGGTCATTCCATTACGTCGCACCTGTTCTTTACTTGCCTAGCCAAACTCGCACTTCCGGGCACAAAGCTGTTAGGGAAAGGATATACGCCAAACAGAGCGCACACCTTGTTTCAAACTCCCACAGCGAGGTTTTATCGAGTCTTCACGACGAATGTTGTTTTCATCGGCTGATTTCTTTATTTACGAATTTTTTTTTTGGTTTTTTCTCTCTCTTCTTCATTTTTTTGTTTAACATGATGCACGCAACAACAACTTTTCAAGGGGGAATACACAATGGAGTTTGGTGATTTTCTTGTTTTCTTTTCTTTTCCTTTTTTTTTTTTTTTAACACCTTCTCTATACTAAAAGTCGGTCGGTGACGGTAGAGGAAAAGACGAAAAAAAATATTTTAAAACCGAAGAAATCAAAATAAAATGATGACACCCAATACAGCTTGCACGGTAACCTTTGTGAGGCTAAAGTGTGTGGTTCACTGTTTACAAACTTGTCCTCTTACCAATCGTGATTCACAGTCGCGACAACAGGACACGGCATTGGCGGCTACACACACATGAGTGACGAATAAACATCTGCGGGACACAAAGTACGACCCCAGAATTATTTCGCGTCTACACAAGCTCAAGGATATGATGCGGTTGTTATGTTGTGGTCTCACCAAAAAGGTCCGTTACGTACTCCAGGGTACGGTATGACAATGAATGTGTGATGCACTCGGCCGAGGATCGGAGCAGCTACTTTCCCCCCTCGACGCGTCCCAAGTTTCTCCCACACTCGCCGAGTTCTCGTTTAGAAGGATCACAAAAGAAAAGGATTATACGGCGCGCCGAGAAATCTGTCCTCCGCCGCGACCAAACACAAACCGGGCGCAGCGAGCACAAGAGTGGCCGCCCGCGTAAGAGACACTGGCTCGCAATACGGACAGAACTCGGCCCTGGGCCGCATTACCAAACTGGCTGGTTGGCCCGGGCTATCACATCTTCACACCCACTTCCATGCGCCCGGCTGGCAGCCTTCTTCTCTCTTTTTGCCCGACTACATACGGGGTAAGGGGGGGGGTGCGCATAGGAGAGGGGCCTGCATGTGTGTGTGCGTATGTGTGTGTGACACCCGAGCAAGGGGAGAGGGGCGTATGACAAGAACAATAAGTTAGATGTGAACGGGGAAAGGAGAAGAATACGTTTTCGCGTTTTCTCTTCCCACGCCCTCTGTGCTGTCGATGCACAGTCACCACATTTGTCAGACGCGGCTGTTTTTGCCGACCTTGCCGCGGACCAAAGGGAGGTTGTCTGCTTTGTTTGGATGATGCGCCATCACTTCTCTTGGTGTCCGCCTCATCAGATGCATGTCTCTTACTCTACGCCTTCCTCGCATTGGTTTCCCAGGAGAGGTAATCGCCATGACCACCTGCGTATTCTGGAAGATGCCCGAATCCCCTGCAAATGCAAGTCTGGGAGGCTATATGCAGTGGTGTCGACCGGTAAAGGTTTTTAGTCTACTAGCCTGACTGGGCTGGGCCCCCTCCGGGAAGGTTACGACACTCTGGTACACGGGTTCAGACGAAGATTCATACTCCTATCCTGTATCTCCGGTCTAGGTCGGACGGGGCAAATGTGCGCACAATGTGCGCGTTCCCTCTGTTTTGTTTTTTGTGGCAATCCCGTCTAGAAGCATGTTGCAGCCATCGGGCATCCGCCGGGCTGATACATTGCCATTTGTCATTTACAAGCTGTTGCCCTTGCTGCTCCACGCGCCACACGAGGCGTCCGACCTGGCACAGTCTCGGCACCTTTGACCGCCATCTCTCTACTCTATTTGCCGAGCGAAAAGAGAGGAAAGAAAAACAGGCTATCGGGCGCTGACTGGTACCGGCTCCGACAGTCTGGTTCGCGTTCACGCCTAGGTTGGTGGGGCGCAGTAATGCCACGGAGCTCGAGGTAACATCGACGAGAGGATTAGGGGGTGCGAAGAGCTGAACATCGTTCTAGCATTATTCGCCGCTGTTCTCTCTGTCATCACATGGAACGATATCGCGAGCCGCCAATAGGTGGTTCGCTACCAACTGCCATGGGCTTGTGTTTGGGGTCTGGGAATGGCACCGACGCGCACCCCGCCCAATGATTTCTGGCTCAGCTGAGCGATGGCGAGGCTGGCGGACAGGGGGTTCGTTCCGTCATTAATAATTGCAGTATGAAGAATGACCGGCTTTTGGCAGGACAAGGCAGCCACGCCCCCAAGTAAGCAATTTCGCACAGGCGCTCGAACGACGCTCTAGCGGCATTGCGATAACAGGCACGACTCCAACTGAGACTCGAGCCTGTTGGCGCAGAATCCCGCGAGCCTAGCTTTACTAACTGGTAGAATGTTAGACTGGCAGTGATCAATGCCATGCGCCAAGGCGTGTAGAGCGTTGCCCAAGTCTGCATTCGAGCGACTGATACGAGAGTGCGTCTGACGCTTTGTCGTGATGGAGTCGATGTCCGCTCTCGTCACTTTTGACTCGTCAATATGTGCGAGCCAAGCGCCGGCAAGTAGACAGCAATACTGTATATCACTTATTGTGCATGGTAGAACTTGTTTGTCAGCCAAGACGAATAATATGCATGAGACAATATGTGTCTGGATTAGGACCGCTCACGAGGAGAACCCCAAGCGAGTAATGAGGTAAAAGAGTGATAGCATGAATGATTCTGGAAGCATTTACTGCCTCTGGTACCATTGAAAGGAGCTTGGGATGCTGAAATTGGTCTGCAGTGAATCGACATGCAGGTGCTGTCGCATAGCCCTAGCCAAAGAGTTGTCGCCGTTCGAGCTGATGCTGTTTCCTTAGATCGTCAACTGCTGCGTCATGCTGACCATGTGCTCAAATTCCAAAACCTGTTTGGGCTGCAGCCTAGAGTTGCATTTCCACTATCAAAGGATAAAAATACAGCAACGTCACATGAAGTCGATCAGGCTGCAGCGCATGATATGTCTGTTCACCGCCTCTCTCGCCTGTTTGTTTACCGCGGGGCTCATTGTTTTTGCATGCAGGGTGCTTGGTGGGAGCCAACATGGATTGGCGTCACCGTCGAAAAAGTAGCTGCGGCCTGGGCCGCTGTAGTGCATATCCTCGCAAGCTAGGCCGCATCAGCGTCTGGAGATGACGGCCCCGGAGCTGCACGACAGCCCAGCCCAGCTCAGCGCACGACCTTGAGACGCAGCCGTGCCGAAAATCGCGCCGCACTCTGATGGAATGTTCGAAATATGGTGGCGGCGGGGTCGGTTCAGGGATCCCTGCCCAGTTCTTGCGGCGTGCCGCAAACACGGCCGCGATAATGGGCTGGTGCCATTATGTTTGGTGGTGCCGTGTGCCCGTTGATGGGTGTATTGCGGAGTGGTCGTGCCACATCACAGTACAGTAGTAGAGGCTCGAGTCATGCGGGATTGTGGACAGCGGTGGGACGAGGCTGCCATATGAGATGGTTTGGGCGGATAGCACCGGAAGAAATGCAAACGTCAATGGAAAGGATTGATGGCGACGGGGAACAGAGTTGGACCGCGTGTTGAAAGTCAAGTCAGACCACACGGCCTAGGCGTTGCCCGCTTGGCCATCTGCAACTGCCAGTGCATACTGACGGCATTACCAGTCTGTGCACCTCCGCACCCGCGCGGGCGGTGGCCCCGAAGGTGGCAGCTCCGGCCGCCCACGCCCAGGAGCCTGGGGCCCCGCGTGCCCGCCGACAGACAGAGCCAGCATCCATTTCCACAGAAGCATTCCAGTCGACACCATTACGCCCACACGAAACGTCTGCATAAGGGAAAAGCAACAGGGTAAGCGAGTCGGCGATTCTTCCGCGCAGCTATTCTAGGATCCTGTACTCCTCCGCCCACTTTGCTAGAGCCTCCACCATGGAGCCCGATGGTGTTGAGCCAAGACCGAGTCCTCAATCGGCAGCAAACCAAGGTAGCTCACTGTTTGCACTCATACGTCGACCTCATGCTCCGTTGTATCACTAGCCGCCGCCCTTTACCACAGAATGAGCACCGACCGGGCCGAAGCGGCAAGGTTAGCCCCCGATCATCACCGTATCAGAAGCAGAAAAGCCAGCGGCACACACAAAGTATCTGTTCATGCAGCTTGACATGCTGATCCAAACACTTGCACTGTCATTCAGGTGGTGGACCAAGGATAGACCTAGCCTCGACGGAGAGAGCTAACTGATGGGGCAATGTAGTAAATCAGACCTCTTTAGCATTTCTGTCAGGAGCTTCTTTATAACAGCCCGCTGTTAAAACTTTTTCCGGAAGCAGCCTCGGGCTCCGTGCCCACGTTGGCAGCGGGCCAGATAGCACAGTGGCGTCTACTCTGGTGAAACTACGAGCATCGTCGAGACTGCAGAGCAATGGCCTAATTAGTATTGCTCAGACTTTGTTCAACCACTGACACGGCGGTGCCCATCGAGTTCCATTACAGCCACCAGCAGTGGCACTGGCGTCGATATTCTGGGCATCCGTTCCGGTTTAGGTTATACACACCGCCCGGGCAAAACGACGACCAGACTAAATTGAATCTCCCGTCGGACGCGTTTAGCAAGGCCCAGCCTGCGGGCCGAGTGAGACTGCTCGCTGCCATACTGTTATGTCGAGGAATGCAGACACGAAATAAAATAAAAGAGGCAAAACTCAACGGCAGCTCTTAGAACGAGTTGAACGTGATGAATACGTCAGCAAGCGCCCAACTTTCATATGGTGAGCCTGTCAGTACACGTTTAGCCTCCCTGTTGAGCCACAGGAACGGTTAGCCGCTGACAGACGTCTTTGGGTTGGGTGGCATGGCCAACAGATGCGTCTCTTGCCTCCGGCCAGACCGGGAGAATCGAATCACGAGAAACCTTGGCATTCTGACGATAGAAATAGCCTGGCGCCTAGAGCCTTGGGTCAGACCTGATCCGTCCTGGCTCGGTTCCACGCCCCTCCTGCCTCCAGTTTTGACTCACAGCCTCTCGATGCCCACGCACTTCTCTTGGAAAGAATGACACATTTGGTCTGCCAGTTATGAATTGCGATTTAACGATGCTGTTTTCCTGTAGCTGGGCTCGAATTCAAGACGAGATCTATGCCTAGAGGGGCATTGTGAAATTCCATGGACGGCCTGTTCTGCATTCACGACGTGGCCTTCCTTTACAGTGGGCTGGAACTTGACGACAAGAAAGAGGCTGAGAGTATCGTCTCGTGGCGTCAGTGTCGAACACTGCCTTCCCTGTCGACCAGACGTCTGAACTCAGCGCCGTCAGGCGCCCTGACATTTCCGTAGCGCCCTCAACCAGGACTGGGTGCCCATGTCGACAATATTACCAGTATTGTTGGCATTATGCAGCCGTACTTGCAAGCACCGTGACGCCGTCAGGCAAGTCGAACTTTTCAGGCGTTGGCGTATTCGGTGGCGAGCCTTATTCGTATCAATCGCTCACTGATCCTTTGACGTACTGCAGTAGCCGATGAAATGCATGTTTAGTCTTGCGTGCCGTCGTTTTGCTGCGACGCCGCGGGATCATAGACACAGCTTATTAGTAACGCTCATATTTAACGCTGAACGCCAGGGGCCAGGCTCGGGACGACGGCAGCTGAGGTCGAAGTAAAATTAAGGCGCCCGAGTGACGTATGAGGCCGGCTCCGATTGGGGGTTGGATGTGGACTGGGCGTCGTGAAGCGCTTGCAAAAGAGTTGCGCAGCCATATGTGCGGATGGGCGAATCCCACCCTGGCACACACTCTGGATTGCCAGATAGCGACGGCGTGACAAGGCCAAAAGGGGCAACATTTGGCTTGGTGCTCAGATGGCGTAGAACACGGATGGCCGTGAGCGAGCGGAAAAGGACTGAGTTGGCAACTCGGCGACGCCAGCAACTAGCGAGGCTACTGTACCACGCGGGCTACCACATTTGCTGCTAGCACCAGCCAGTAGATGTGATGCAGGTCGGGGCGAAAATGACCGGCAGCGGCCATTATCTGGCAGCAAGGAAGGGGGCAAGGGGCCAGGGGGAAAAGGACCATGGGAGACGGGCACTAAAAGGAGCCGCGAACAGGGGGGTTCGACAAGGACTCGATGTGAGCTGGACAGGGCAGAGGAGAGGGCAACTGCAAGCACTTTCTCCCATGTAGCCCCTCCGAACGCCGGACCTGCCAGATTATCAACGGGACAGTGGCAGAGGAGCATGGATTGAATGGTTCCTGACCGAACTGTCTGTGGGCGGGCACGAGCAAGCACACGGGCTACTACGTAGTACAAGTCGGCGGGACATGGACATGGTGGTGGGGGACAGAGGATGGAGCTTGTCAACGGGTGGAGAGAGCAGAGGGTCGAGCCGTGGATGGAAACTTCTTTTTGGTGGAGTGGATGAAGTCGTTGAGCAGCGAGCCTGGCTGGTCTGGGACACTTGCCATTCGACGGACGATGCAAGCACGGCGCTATTATTGTATGGAAATATCGCACGCCCCCCCTTTTTGGGTTCTTCACGCCCCTCCCCCCTTTCCACCTACTGGTAGTTTTTTTCTTCTCGTGGAAGACTCTGGGCTGTGGAGTGGCGTTGGTTTTGTTAAATGATTATTCTTCTCCTTTTCTTCTGGCTGGCCGTTCATGACATGGCTGTGTTCTGGAATGGTTACACCCCGGGATCGCCTGACATTGGAGCCCCGTCAATACATGATACCGAAGCAGTGTGCCACAAACCAAAGTATATTGATAATTTCAACATGTCGGTCCGTTATTCAGTTATTTGTATAAGTTGGAGAATAATGTTTAATCGTGGCTTTGCATCCGCTTTGCAGCTGCTGGTAGAGCCGAAGCCTCGCATCTCAGAAGTCTTCATACAACAACACGCAGCGCAATGTTAAGCGACGCCCCACCAGACCTGACCGTGCTTCAGCGAAATTTTGTATTCTAGAATATCCAGCACCCTGTTGCAAGATGACGACACTCGCTAGACCTCCCTGCAGCGGCCTTGCCCTCGCTAAAAGACCACTGAGCAGCTCCTCAGCAGTGTCGTATTGCAGGTAGACCCGGCCACACACCAGCACCGCAGCATTGAGATTGGCCGGTTAAATGATGGCAGCTACCAAATGGAAGTTACTGGGGCTGATTTGCAAGCTTCCGCATCGAGCGCTGGTTGCCGGCTCATTCATGGCCAGCCCTGGAACGTGCGTTCGCTCCCGTCATTGTGCATCTATACTGGGGGGCCTTTCCTCTTGCTCCCCATTCTTGGCCATTGAGCACCCATGCCCTAGTTTCTGCGCTTCCTGCAATTTTGTAAACCGAGGCACGGAGGGGCCTGTGGCTTTGTGGCACCGAAGCGGTGACAGGGCGCGCGACCTGGAGTCTCTGCATGCATGCAGATTACTTCAGAAGCGACCCGTCATCTTCAATCTACCTGTATGGCGTCCAGGGGCGCATGTGCTCTTAATTCCGGATTCTCTCAAGGCTACCCTGTATCGAAGAGGAATATAATAAAAGTATATTGCCCATTGTCAGTAAATTGCCCAGCTAGCCCTGTTAGCAATATCGGCATGGCCGTTGCAAATCTCTATACCAAGGCGTCTTAGTCAGAGAGAATGGCAACGGCGGCTACAGATAGCGTCCAATCGGTCAAGTTGCGTAGTATTGGCAGTATAATCCAAGGCCGATTACGTGGGAAACTCTGTTTAGGCTGAGGGGAAAAATTTTCAACCCATTGTCTCGGCTTTCAGGTCGCCCCTAGGCTGAGGTCGCAGCAACAAATCTCTCTTTTCAAGTAAGGTTTCCCGTTCTCCTCCTCCAACAGTTTGCTTCTGTAACCGCGTGGCTGTTAGTTTTTTCGCCCCCAAAAATTACTCTCACTATGAGAAAAGGGGTGTGTGGAATTGGGGGGTGTGCGCTCTTGGTGGCAGCATTGGCCAATCCAGCCCACCCTTGCTAGCAGACAGCATATTATTATTTGCTATTATTTTTCAAATATTTTTTTTTCAAACCTGTGCGTGGACTTGTCTTCTTTTCTTTTTCCTTACACCGTTCTGAATTGGTCACTTGGCGTGGATTATTGCAAAGACAATGGCGATGATTACTGCAATAAGCCGCAAGGTTCTCGGTTTCTGTCCGGATCTCTCCCCCCCGCCCATACTTTTGTCTTCATTATATCTCTTTAAATTTTGCGTCCGTCATCCGTCTACGCCTTCCAGGGCCAAGCATACGCCCGCGGCCCCAGTAAAAAAAACGGCCCTTTCTCCAGGCTGAAGCTAAAAGAGGCAGAGAGAGTCGAGTGGCCCTGCTGTGTGACGCTTGTACAGGAGACTGCGACGCTGCAACGCCGCTACGCTACATGGCGTTGAAATCATGTGTAAAACAATTGATTTATTGATGATCTTGATTGAATCTTGACGCAGGGCCCTGCTGGGATGCACAGACAAGGGAGCTATCGTAGGTCTCGACGCCGGAAGACAGTGACATCAGACTGTAGACATGTTGGCAATTGCTGTACGCCCTCGGGAACCGGGCCTGGAAACGGCAGTATGTACGATTGTTCTTTACGAATCTTGTCCCCTTAATACCTGCACCGCTGTTTTACAAGACATGGCCCACGCCCACCACCGCACCACACCACACCCGACATACACCTGCTGTACGGAGTACTACTGGTACTATCGAGTTGGTACTTTGTGCCGTGTACTCCGTACTTCGTAGCAAACCGCCCACACTAGTTACTCCGTGCCTGGCAATTCACACCCCTCATCTTCCCCTCCTCCCTTCTTCTCCTCCTCCTCCCTCTTCTCACCTCACCACCAAAGACCCTTACTAGCTCTGGCACTTAGCTTGTGACACCTAATAATCTGGCTAACCTGGGCCACCTCCGTCTCGCTTCTCCAATCTCGGTCTTCTTTCCCTTTGCTGTGGAGCAGCACAAACAGACCGTACTACCACTGGCCGACCACGCGCCACTCCCAACACGCTACTGGGCGCTAGGTCAAACCTTCAGGGCCGCCGTCGACGGAAGATGGGAACCTAACCTGCTTGCCAGCCTAGCCTGCCAGCCCTGGAGGGGGGGAACCTGCCTGCTTGCTTATTATTAGTCCAGCCAACCGCTGACCGCAGACGACCGGCCCTGGGCCCCAGCCTGCCCGTTAACCTCGTCACGTCCGTCCGCCTGTGTCAACACCGTCGCTTGACACTCTACAACCCGCCCATCTCTCTCAGTGCAATCGTCGTTCCGTCTCTGGTACGAGGGGGGTGTATTATGTCGCGCGCGCGTACAGGCCCAGCTACCAGGTCCATCTCAGACCGAGCCAGGTAAACCAACGGTACCAAAATAATACGGCCCAGAGGGTCTCAGACGAGATCGAACTCTTTTATTACAACAGCCGCCAGAGGCGAAATCAAGAAACGATACTAAATATCGAATCTCACAAAGACGACCGCGACCTCCTCATAGTGCATCTCGACATTGTACCGTTATCGTTGTCAGCATCGTCCACATCATCATCATGGTAGGTTCTCAAAACAACCCCCACACTGCGCCTGTATTGTCTTTACGCCCCCAATGCGCCAATGCTCCAATGTCCTTCTCATCCCTGCTCGCTCCCTTATGATGTCTCTGATGTCCGGCGGCTGTGGCCAAGCTCAGCCTGTCCAGGTACTTTGGTGCAGAGCGCCGACCCGGGGCGAGGAACCAAACAAGACCAGGCCGGGCCAGATGAGGCCCTGGGAGACGTGGCTGCAGGCTCGACACGCAAACAACACACAGACAGCTCAGAACCCCAAGCCTTGTGCGACGGAGCTATCCGCCACAACTCAACTGTGCTTTGCGCCTTAACACATCGGTCACCTGTATTACCCAGCTTGGCTGCTGAGCTGGCTGACCAGGCTGGATATTACCCTGTCCAGTTTGGCCCATTGAGCTCACGCGCCATTGTTAGGCATTAACTCAACGCCTACACAGCCGGCCATGCAGCGCCCTATCTTCTGCGCATACTCCGTACATCAATTACAAGTACCTGCGTGCCAGCCACACACACACCTCAACCACACCCTACCAGCCTACCTCTTGCCTGACTGGATCCGGTGGCCAGATCCCCTGTCCACCTTCCCGCATCGGCCGGACTCTTGTTCGCTTTTGGTCTTGCCTGTTACCACTCCTGGATCTGCCTCCTGCAGTGTGCCTGCCTGTCTGGCCCGTTTTGGAATCTCAGCCCAACAAAAACAAACGCCTTGTCGACTATTAAGACCGGCCCCTTTCCCTTCCCCGACTTTTGCTTTTGCTTCTCTTGATTAATACTCATTTTCTAAAGAAGAAGAACAAGTACACTCCTGTTAACTCTTCTTCACTTTCGAAACAGGTTCATGACATGTTCTTAGCATCTTTCAACCTTCATATCAACCCTTGATACCATTCTTCCGCAGTCTCTACCGTTCGACCACATTAACACGTCTTGTTGGCTTCAGTTCACATTCTACTTGTCATATCTTCATCGGCACTATACCCCCTTTCGCCGATACCCTGTTCTAAAAGTTCCCGGGACATCAATCTCTAATCTCTTCTTTTAATACTTCATACCA
The DNA here is from genome assembly GCA_037575805.1 of Lecanicillium sp. G3. Lineage (NCBI taxonomy): Eukaryota > Fungi > Ascomycota > Sordariomycetes > Hypocreales > Cordycipitaceae > Lecanicillium > Lecanicillium sp. G3. The sequence continues at coordinate 435,153 of JAZHPD010000004.1, read as the reverse complement.
ACGACGAAATCGAATACCCTTTCTTCCAGTTTCTTTACTCAAGAAGGACTCCAACAGCTGCTGCTGAGCTACGACTCGTCTCGCCAAGACAAGTACTCCATTGGCTACTTTCCGGTTCAATTCTTTTACGCCTTCGGCCGTCGACTTCACGCTATATAACCATTCGAGTCAACCGGACTATTTACCGGAAGCCGTTCAAGCCCAGGAACATCGGCGAAGATTAAAACTGCATTGACTATTGCCTTATCTCAATTGGCGAGTAATCAGTCCCATACAACCACAGTGCACCCTCGGGCGTCAGCCACACGACAGCACTATCCTAGAGGCAGGCTAGGTGGGTGCATATGCGGGTGCGTTGCTGCAGTGCGGTGCAACCAAGCTGTCAAGTCGAAAAAATCTCCACCGCCACCTTATCCGTCCTCCTGTAAGTAATAGCGTCCATTTGCTTGTCTTTTTATTCTTCGCCTCCCCTTGTCTGCTGTTCTTCATTGGCCCCCACTGCCTCCCGCGCGCCTGCGCTGCCCTTGCAGATTACCGAAGTGCCATCTGCCATAACCATATATTTTTGCGCTGCTGCGCCGACCTGCTCCATATTCCTGCCTGGCCCGGACTTCCCCCCTCCATAATCTGCCTCACACCACTCTCAGCGCAAGCTGTCATCCTGCAGGCCACTCTCTGCAGCTGAACGCAGGCCTCCTCTGCCCTTGCATTCTGCTGGGAGCTTTGCAGCCCAGAACTGGATCCCTTTCTCAGAAACAGTCAGTCACACTTCGCCTCTCACCTGCAGTGGTCTCTACGGCCAGCATCAGCCCGTGGGTGGGTTATGAATTTCCTAGGACAAGGCTGAGCAGAAGCCGCTGCACCGGTATCTTCACTTCCCGTTTCGCTTGCTTCGAAGTGGTATCGTACCCCAAGCATCCATCTTCCGTATCCCTGACACCCTCAGAACCGCCTCACACCTCGTCTTTTTGTCAGTTACTACCAAGGGTACATTGGGGCCTCTGAGTTATATGCCTGCTATTCAGTTGGATGCAACGCTGTAGACATGGCCTTCGACCCCTTACCTGAACCTCTCCCCGGTCATTGCGTCGCACTTTGATTTTTATGAATATGTTCTAATATTTTGTTCCGCTTTCTAGTCTTCGTGAAACGGAATAGCATTCGCCATCACGGCGCCAAGTGAAGCTGCTCGAGGAGCCTTTTCTAGGTCAAACTTTTGCCTTGGAACTGAGAAAAGTACGTCGTCAACGCCAAAGCATAGGAATCGCTACCTATAGCTCTATATCAACCTCTAGCGGAAGAAGACGCCGCCATGGCTCAAAATAATAGGTAAGCTTATCTATATACACTACTCCTTGATTGTTGCTAAGTAGTTGCTGGGAAAGCGCCGCACCATCTTTTAAACAAGGGTTTTGGAAACATAAAAGGTTCTATGGAGATTGGAGGCCAGACAAATACCAATTTCCAATCGATAAGGTACAGTATCCTGTTCCCTCTTTACCATGCACATGACAATTCTTGTATCTGACTTGACACACCCACAGGAAGAAATGAACCGATGCGACATACTTCATAAATTCTTTCTTTTGGCTCGCAATAACCAAACCTTTTCGCATCCTATACCACGACAAAGCGGCCGTACGCCTCGAGTTCTAGATTTGGGAACAGGAACGGGTATCTGGGCTATCAATGTTGCAGAAGAGTACGCTTGGCTCAGTTGATGCTGTTGATCGAATCTAATGAACTGTACAGCTATCTCCCGTACGCCGAAATCATGGCAGTCGATCTCAACCGAATCCAGCCACCATTGTAAGTTGGCTACCTGATATTTCCATGCAGCTTCGATAAGAGGCTAACTGCGGTGCAGGATCCCAGCCAATCTGAGAACGCTTCAATTTGATCTTGAGGAAGACTCGTGGGATCCATTGTTTCCAGATTGCGATTTGATCCATATGCGTTTGCTTCTGGGGTCAATACACAACGATCTATGGCAAGCCACTTACCGAAAGGCGTTCGAGTATGTATTTGCATCACAAACCGCGGAGGGTTACGCGTGTGGCTGTATGCTGACTTGTACTAGACACACGGCGCCAGGCATCGGTCACATCGAACAAGTCGAGATAAACTGGATTCCTAAATGGGAGGGCACCGATATCCCACAGAAATCTTCACTTTTGGAGTGGGCAACAAAATTCCTCGAGGGCATGGATAAATTCCACCGCAGCGCAAGAGTCGACACCGCGAAAGTCAGGCAGATGATGGAAGCCGCCGGCTACGTCGACTTCGAAGAACGAACTATACGTTGTTACGTCAATCCATGGTGTGAGAACAGAGACGAGAAGCTGGTCGCTCAATGGTTTAACCTGAGCCTGATTGAAGGGGTACAAGCGATGAGTTTGGCTCCCATGGTGGAAAAGTTGCATATGACGCTTGAAGAAATCGAGGATCTTCAAGCCAAGGTCAAGTCGGAATGCTGCAAGCTGAGATATCATGCATATTGCGTCATGTAGGTCGAAATGATGTACGCCGTTCTTTTCTTGGGTTAGCAGGCACTAACTTTGGTATGCAGGCATATATGGACAGCGAGGCGGCCGGCATAATAACGTTCGATTCAATATAGCTGGAGGTGTAATGGGCCGATGCGCCTCTTTTGGTGTTTGACGGAATAGAGGCATAGTGCTTGCAACATTGGGCGGAGTTTTTGGGTCTCCTTTGGGAGCAAGGAGTTGCCGAATTTGGGCTGTACACGACGAGGTAGTAGGACAATGGCGTCGTGTTGGAAGGCCAGAGGCAAAAGTTCGCGCTGCATACTTATATTGTTAATGTTTGTTTACTACCATGACGTTTCTTTAAGTGCCCCTTGATGTGACATGAAAGTTTCCAGGGCGCGGCTGTCTCCTAACGTGGATGGGCCTGTCTGGGTGAGGTTACCTAGGTGACCTTGACCAACAGACGCCCCGGCTTCAGCATCATCACCCTGCGTGCCGTCCAACGAAGATGTTTAATGGACTGACCAGAAGAGTGCTAGGGCGGCCTGATTCACAAATAGAAGGCTTTGTGGGTGCAGGGCGAGGCATGCTATTGGGTGTGTTGGTAGCTTAGGTTGCGCCGGGTCGGTTATAATTGGTTGAGCTACGGCGGCCGAACCAGACTGTCGGGTCGCGCCCGTGGGTAGTCGACGCCATGTCGGCATCGGGCTGAGTAACGACTTGTCTAGGACGGAACTGGGCATGCAGTGAGGCTAAATCGAGTGGCTGCAATGCTGGAAGTAATACAGTCCATGAGGCAATTTGCTATTGCCCTGTCAAAGGGCCTGGATGGCCAGGAGCTCCAGCACGCCTCGACGGTCGCAGGCACGAGAGCCCCAGACGGTGCAAATGGGTCTACTACGGCCTGGTATTTTGGGTGTTGCAAGCGCATTCGCCATGCCCAGAAGTGTAAATACGGCCGTGTGAGCCAACTCACGGTACTTGCTGTCAAGGACGGCCCTGTCACCGTGAGCGTCTCCCGCATTAAGACGCCGCGGTAACCGCCCGCGCCGCGGAGGCCAACGGCCTAGCCCACCCAATGATTGCTAGTCATTCTTTTGATTTTCAGACGGAATTGGCCGTCTGTGCGTCAATTTCGAGACTTTGGCGGAAAAATTCGACGCAACATGCACAAGAAAATGCCCACGAGCGGCGCCTCGTATAAGCCCGTTTGTGGCTGGTGAGTGAGACGAAAGCCGCGGGAACGCCCAGCGAATTGAGCGTCAAACCCGCCGGGGCAGTGTCGTGTGTAGCCGTTTTTTTTTTTCCTACTACACCATAATGCAGAGTAGCCCATCACATTGGAACGTTGGGGAAGCGAGTCATTTTTGCCTGCTCCACGCCTGCGCACCTTGTAATTTCCCAGACGAACATGTGTTTGCGCTGCTTCGAAACCGCCGCAGGCGTTCGTCTTGTTAACGCCCGTCCCCCCCCCCAAAAAAAACTGTCAGACGAATCTGTTCGGAGCCGAAGGGGAAGCTCTCGCCCGAAATGGGGTGTGGCGCGACGTTCTGGCCGTTGTGGCGTTTGGGCTCTTGGGTATATCTTCTTTTCGGCAGATTGATTTAAAGAAAGGAAAAAAAAAAAAAAAAGTGTATAACAGTTGAAAAAGAATACAAAAAGGATTGAATCGCTTTTTTACCCTCCTCAAGTTAATTCTTCTCACGTGAAGACTTGCACAGTGGTACCTTGAAGGCGGCCATGTCAAATGTGGCTGAATACTAGTTAGTGACTGCTCTGCGGCGCGCCCCCCAAATAGCCGGCGCCCAACGTTCCTGTACGGTTGAAGTCTCTTTGGTAAGCCCATATACTAGGAGAGGGAGAGGACAACTTTCCTATACGGTTGAAGTCTCTTTGGTAAGCCCATATACTAGGAGAGAGTGAGGGAGTCAACGTTCCTATACGGTTGAAGTCTCTTTGGTGAGCCCATATACGGAGACAGAGAGAGGGAGAGCTCTGATTGGAATAACGCTACAATGAACCAATATCTAATGGGAACGGCCTTGGGTATGTTATTGGGGAGCTGGGGATTGTAGACGTCAAGGATAAAACCACCGTAGCAACTATACACGAGGTGACTTGTTAAGCTGTAGTCTTCATTACCCAATCGTCAGTAACGCATGTCTCACGGCAGACTTCTTGAACACTGCAGTTTGAATAGTTTGCTTGTATTTTGCAGGTTCCTTCCCATGGCGTGCTTTGAAGCTGTAACCGGCTCGTGTGCGCTACAGCTATGCCATCTGATGTACAAAGATTCTTGATACAAAGGAAAAAAAGTAAATGGTAAAATCGAAGGGGCTTAGCAGAAAGTGAAAGACAACTCCAAGAAAGTTTCCGTACTCTTCTGATCACGCCCTTCATCCAGGTGTTCGTCTATCATCCTCCCAGTATTTTTGGTCTATCCTTGGTGTTTCCCCATCTTCTAAAAAAACAAACAAGACAAAGCTTCGATGAAGGAACGAATTCGATCCGCAGTCGTATAGTACATTGAACAAATGTCCACCACTTTGCTTTTGGTCGCTATTCGTTGAAAACGGCTCGTATCCTTTCTGTGTTTTTTCTTTTTGGTGTCGAAGAATTCGTCGTGCTTCAATCGTTCGACCTCCAACCTTGCACTTCAATGAGAAACCATTTAGTGGTGGGCAGAGGCGGGCTCGCCGTGGTAGCCGACAAGCTTGAAGCGGCCGACCATCTCGCCGACGGTGAAGAAGCCGAGGCACTCAGCGGCGACAACGCCACCAGCGACGAGCTGGGGGGTGCCGAGGTTGCGGATCTGCTGGATGAGGGCCTGGGGCGACTTGAGGAGGGTGCCGTTCTTGACAGAGGCCCAAAGGTTCTGGTAGGTGGTCTGGAAGGTAGCCATGGAGCTGTTGACAGGTCGTTAGAGCTCGTTCGTCACAGGCGGCGGCTCGGATGGGATTTTGATTCGTTGATGCAACATATTCCGATTTCGGGGAAAACTTACGGAGGGGCCATCTTCTGGCCGTGGAAAACGAGCTTGGAGAGCTCAAGGCCGACCTTGCCGTAGTAGGCAACGAAGGGAACCTGGGCTAAACAAAAGAGTCAGTTATTCGACCCTATATTGCATCAATTCGACAGGCGCTCGTCTCTGCAGCTTCCGCGCAGCGACGCAAGACGAGCCCAGAAAGCCTGGCGGCAACCACGTACCCTGGACGAAACCAATGAGGCGGCCAGTGCGGCCACCGACCTTGCTGAGGGCGTTGCCAACACCGCGGGCGGCGCCGGAAATGGCAGGGCCAGCGGCGCTGGTGACCTTGGAGAGACCCTGCTGGGCCTTGGAGACGGCGGTGCTCTCGTAGCGGCGGCCGGCGAGGCGCATGGCCTTGGCGCGGAGCATGGGGCGGGCGAGCGACGAAGACATTTTTTTTTTCTTTTCGGATGTGCTGTTTCGAACGTTCGGTCGGCTAAGGGGAACAGTGCGCGAGCGGGATCAAAGGACAGTGAAGTCGGGTGAAGATTGATCCGGTCAAAATCCAGTGGCCTTGTGATGGAGAAAAGCCAATTGATGCCGACGAAAGCGCTCTCGAGGGTGGGGTGGTGAGATGAGCGGCTGGTGGTGAGGATGGATTGGGAGGAAGAGAAGAGGCTGGCGAGAAGACTTTCCAGTGCGGGAGAAAAAAAGCTCGGGAAGAATCGTTGCGGGTGCTGTCCGGGCATACCTGGATTGCCGGATTGTGATTGGTCGGCTGGGCTGGGAATGGCGCTAGGCAATTTTGGGAACGGAAGTGGTGCGATTGAGCAGCCAACATGTGCTCCGAGGACGAGGGGATAGCTCGACACAGGGCGGAAGCAGGATAAAATGGAAAGAAATTGACTGAAGTACAATCTAGTAAGAGCTAAATGTCTGACGATTCATTGCGATTTTCGGTTGGAATATTTTCTGTCCCGCGGTTGAGGACAGCATGGCAGCGTTAAGCCGCCATGCGTTTTCATGATTATATGCACTGGCTTTTACATACTATGTACGTTCAAAAGTTAACTTGAGCATAGTTCTTTCAATATATCTGTGTTGATATGACATGTAATATGAGATTGTTTCAATTTGCTTTCAATTTATGTGACATGTACAATTTTCAACTCCGTTGCAACCATGCTTCTAAGTTTCGCATTTCATATACTACCCAATGCAACCTTTCCTTACTCCAGTCTAATGATATATACTTTCAAACAGCAAGGCATATTAAACTCGATTAGTCAAGGCTCTGAATCTGCACCTTGATGGCTCCGCTCTTGGGGTCCGCCGACGTCTTAAACGCCTCGACGGCATCCTCGAGCGCGAAGCGGTGGGTGACGAGCTTGGACAGGTCTATCACGCCGCTCTGAAGCAGGCGGATGGCGCGGGGCCAGGTGTTGCTGTAGCGGTACTGCAGCTGGACGTCGACCTCGCGGACCGAGGCGCGCATGAAGGGAATGTTGATCTCGTTCTTGCCGACGCCGATGACGAAGACCTTGCCGCCAAACTTGCTCGCCCAGATGGCCGAGGCGATGCTGCTCTCGACACCGGTGCACTCCATGGCGAGGGCGGGCTCGACGCCGCCAAACGACTCGACAATCTTTTTCGCCGCGTCCTCGGCGGACAGGCCGAACTCGACCTTGTGGGTGATGACGCGCGGACAGATCTCCTTGGCGAAGGCCAGGCGGCTCTCGGAGATGTCGGTGATGACGAGGGGGCAGGCGCCGGCCGCGGCGCAGCACAGCATGGTGATGAGGCCGATGGGCCCCGCGCCGCAGACGAGGATGGGGTCGCCGAGGCTGGGGTTGGCGCGCTGCATGGCGGCGAGGGAGACGGAGAGGGGCTCGAGCATGGCGCCGTCCTCGTAGGACATGTCGCCGATCTTGTGGCACCAGACGGCCGGATGGTTGACGTAGCGGCGGAGGAGGCCGTCGACGGGCGGGGTGGAGAGGAAGGCGACGCGCTCGCAGCCGTTGTAGCGGCCGGTGAGGCAGGGCTCGCAGGCGTTGCAGATGACGTTGGGCTCGACGGCGACGCGGTCGCCCACGGCGAGGGAGGTGACGGAGGGGTGGGCGGCGATGACCTCGCCGGCGGACTCGTGGCCGAGGATGTGGTCGCCGGTGACGATCATGGGGCCGATGCAGCCGGCGTGCCAGAAGTGGACGTCGGAGCTGGGACAAGGCGTCAGCGAAAGGGGGCGGTTTTCGAAGAGGAATTGAGGGAGGGAGGGAGGGAGGATGTGGTCCTTACCCGCAGATGCCGGTGCTGCGAATGGCAATGGTGACCTCGCCCTCCTTGAGGTCAGCGCCGGCCTTGACGCCGTCGGCGCTGGGACCGGCGTCGGCGAGCCACAGGTCGTGGTTGGGGTTGGTGTAGACGCCGACATTGGGCTTGAGGCCGGCAGTCCCAGTCCCGTTGGCAGAGGGACTCATCTTGGCGAAATGTGTTCTGTGGTGATGGCGAATTTGGTTTGACCGCAGACGAGTGACGTCGCTCTGGGGGAGGGGAGCTATACGGAACAGCAAGTATAAGAGAAGTTTTGTGGCTGGGCGAGATTCAACTGAGGGAGGCGACGAAACGACTTATATATATGCAGCAGCTCCATCGTGACACCCAAAAAAAAACCAAGCTAGCTAGAACAAAGGCCGAGAAATCAGCCATCCGCACGAATCGGAATAGAAAAAAGAGGGCACAAGGGCAGTCATATGATGACCGTCGTCGCCTCTTTTTTTTTTTTTCTTAATTTTCCCTTTGCGCTCTGCAAAACATTGGCGCTGGTGTGGGGGTTTGGGAGGAATAAAGCGGGGAGATGGTTTGGGTGTTGTTCGGGGAAGATGGCGCCAGTGGCCGCAGGTACAGAGTTGAACTGGGAGTTTGAACTACTGGTACGTGCTGGGAAAGTGTGGAGAGACAGAGCCGCGCCAATCAGAGGTCGACGGTGGTGGGAAAGTAAGTGTGAGGGACGTTAAATGGTCTAGATCCGGTGGCGAGTGGTCCATTGGGGTGTGTGATGTGGCCGGGGATTGGTGAACTGTGAGGCTTGGTGATGCGTTGTGTTATGAGGAGTTTGAAAAAAGGCGTGGTGTTTTGTTTGCTCTTGCCAGAGGGCGGGCAGCTTGTCCGTTAACAAACAAGTATCGTGAGTGGCAAAACACGCGGAGGAACACGCAGCAATCTACCAGTACCAGTACCAGTACGGTTTACCACCAGGAACAAACGATGTACACTGCCGGCGACAGTGCCCGCTTCAAACTTCTACGCTGTCCGTCACCGAACTGTATCATGACTAATTAACCAAAATTCCCCGTAGAAACGAGATGTCGAAACTATTACCAAGGGAAAAGTAAAGCTGATGGGCGATGTGCAGAAATCCCACCCGCATCCGGCCCGAAGCTCTTGCTTTCGCCCAGGGCAGAGCGCGCACAGCGAGCCGTACATACTTGGGTGCTCTCTCTAACTAGTTAGTTAGTCAGTTACAGTTGCTTGGTGCTGCCTGGTGCTGAGTTCGCCGGGAGCGGGCGGGCGCGGGGGGGCAAAAAAAAAGAGCCTCGGGGACGTCGGGGACGCTGGCCGAGCGGCGTCGGTCGGTCGGCGGGCGGGAGTCTCTTCCCTCCCCGGGTTGCTTGCTGGGCCGAAAGCCAACCCACCCCCCCCCCCGGAGCAGGCAACGTGGAAAACATACAACAAAGTATCTCCGCGCAAACGTGGAACAAACAAGAGATTTTCTGTGAATACGGAGAAATACTATAATAATACGGCTGTACTACTCGTAAGATATGGCAAGCCACAAGCGGAGGAGGAGGAGGGGGAGGGTAACAGCGCACGTGGTTGGAAAGCGCATGCGCTGCGTACTGTGCGTGACTTCTTTTGATTTGTCCTGAATCTGCTTGTCCATCATGCCAAACACTTTGTCGTGCAGTAAACGAATCGAAATGACAAGACCTATGCGGAGCAAAACAAAAGCCGAGGTTCAGCTACGTTCTTTAGTACCAAGCTACAGAGGGTAGAAGGGTTCAGTTATAGCTATAGATATAGTTATAGGGTATATATAGACGAGAATCTCATTCCTCCCTTTTTTCATCATCTTTATCGCCCGAAAGAACTTGACACTGAGAAAAGTACCTGTTATTGGCCCCTCACGCCTTACAAGTGACAAAAGGGAGGTTTTACCTTTATTCTCTTCTTGTCATGATGGTGCACAAACAGACTTTACAGAGTGTTTTGTTCCCTTGCGCCGCACACAATACCAAGTAAAGTAGGTTGACTGGGGGAAAAAAGACGATTGTCAAACTCCCAGCAAACAAGAAAAGTATAAACCAACTTCAGTTTGGGCCCGGCTTCGTTTGGTTTTGGTTCGATGCAGCAAACCCCCCGTCCAAGTTTTTCACGTACCGTTTGCGTTATTCTTGTCCGTGTCCCCCCTTTGTCTGTGTTTGCCCCCGTCGTGCCAGAGGGCAGGCATTCTTGTGTATGCCATCTAGGATTGCCTCCTGCTGCTACTACCACACTTACCGTCGCAGTCGCAGTACGATTTCCCCTTGTTCTTCCCCAGGGCGCACGGACGCCGGACACCGCTGTGCTTCCCCGCTCCAGTTTGCGACGCTTGCACGTTGGTCCTGGCCTTTTAGTGCTACCCTTGGTCCTCTTCCCCCTCCATTGATTGGAAGGTGGTAATTTGGAAGCAGTGAAAGCACAGAAGGGCGGCATTTTTGCTCCCACCCCGCCCTCCTAAACCCCGCGTCAATCGTGACAATCATGGGCCCGACCAGACAGAACGAGCGAGTCGTACGGAACACAATGCTGGGTGGGAAGGGGGGAGGAAGGCCGGTTTGGTTTGGTCTGGTTTCATTTACAACCTTTGTCGTAGGTTTGGTTTGGTTTGGCCGAAAAACTTCTGTTCTGTGCATGGTCTGCCACTCAGGTGCGCGAAGACCAGTTCGGCAAGCGGACATTGTAACAGCAAAGTCAAACAATTCGCGCGTGCTGATCACAGGTTGATCGATTCGGGAAATGGACAAAGAGAGGTGGTTCAACTTGTTTATTGGTATCATCATGGCTCGAGGCGGGCAAAAGCTAGCAATCTTGATCGTGACATCTGACGCGACGTCGCAACCAGGCCCGTATCAGGCTCGTTCCGGCCGTTGTCTTTTGCCTTTGCCACCATCTATGCTAACTAGTAAGAAAAAAAGTTTGCCCCAAGAAAAAAGAAGAAGATGGTGGCCAGCGCATCATAGCGCGCGCTGGCACATGCCTGTGTTGTTCATCAAGCTGCGTCATAATGTGGGAAAAGTAAAAACAGACACATCTGCGTAGACGTCGCATGGGCACTCTGGCCAGCAGAGCGCGATGCAGATGAGCGCGATCCGTGAATGTGATGTCGAGAATCGGAGAATCGTTCGTGGGTGGTTGCCATGTTCCGTTGTGTGACAGATTCAAGGGGTGCAATGAGCACACGTCCTTTTTTTTCCAGATTTAGTTGGCACGTCTACGTCTGTTGACGTGCCGGCTAAAAGAGGAAGAAGCTCGAGAGGCGGGCAGTGCCCGCATCTTGAAACATCTGTACCTGGGAACGAGGCCGCGAATAGGGCGGTGTCCTCTTGTTGTTCGGGCCCGAGGCAGGCCGTGCGCCTCGGGTCAGTGTTCACTCGCCGACGGAGACGACGACGTCGCCTTTGCACTTGCCGTAGGAGCAGCATGCAGAGGGATCGAGTTTGCCGTTGAGGATGGCGTCGACTTTGGCCTGGAGAATGGGTTAGCTGGGAGGGGCCGAGGTGGTTGTGATTGTGGTTGTTGTAGAGCGTAGACGTACGTCTGGACACGGGCCGTTGGGTCCGATGGGAGTAGCCAGGATGGGAGCAGCCATGATGGCGGCGACGAGCAGAGTAAACGACTTCATTGTGTATATGTGGTTGTGTGTGTGTGTATGTGTGTGTAGGTGTATTGTGTTGGATATGAGTTGCGCTGAGTTGCGCAGAGTTGCGCAGTAAGCAGTTTTGTATGCGGTGTTGTTGTAGTTGTTGTTTAGATTGTTGATGTTGGTGATGACGATCGGCAGTTGGGTGTGTGTGTATGCTGTGGCTGGCCGAGTTGAATATAAAAAGTCGACGAATGGAATGTATCAATGGACGGGATAAAAAAGTCGAGGTCAGAGCAGCTCAAGGGAAAGGGCCGAGAGTGCAGTATTTGTATGTATGGCAAGGAAAAGCGAAAACGGAAAGTAGAGTCCGGGGTCGCATAGACGGCGTGCGGATTCTGAAGTGCGGGAGCTTGGTTGTGTGGGCAGAGAGGGTCAGAACGTGCGAGTATTTAGTAGTAAGCGTAGGGTAGAGAGAGAGAGAGAGAGAAAGAGAGAGAGAGAGAAAGAGAGAGAGAGAGAGAGAGAGAGAGACAGAGAGAGAGACAGAGAGAGAGAGAGAGACAAGAGAGACAAGACAAGGCCCTGTCGAACAAGGTCAGACAGTTCTGAAGAGATTGTCGTGTGCACAGATGGCTGGGTAGGACAGGATGACGGTAGGGACTAACGAGCCCGATGGTGGCATTCCGCGAGCGAGAGGGCGGGGCAGGTAACCGGGCAGGAGGAGGGGGAGGATGGTTCCGGAGTGAGGGAGGTCAAGAGATTATAAGTAACTAAGTTAGTTAAGAGGAGAAGTCGATGCCAACAGCCCTGGGACTAGTTACTGCAACTACCAGCAAACTACTGTTGACTAACTGCCAAGCAACAAGTGGGATTGATTGGTATTTGGCTGGTATGAACCAGTTATGAGCCAAGTTACGAGGGTCCCCGGCAGCCGAGCGAGCTCGTGGTGTCACGGAGGAGCAACGGCCGAGTTATTTCCTGGTGGCTACGAGCACAGCCAGTTAGCCAGCCAGCCTGCAGTCAAGTGCGGTATCAGTATGTGAAGCTCCAGCCAGTGACGCACTGGGCTGACTGGGCTGACTGGCTGTCCTGGTGGGAGCCGCTAAAAAATGGTTACGAGCGCAGCGCCAGGGGACGCCACTGCAGGGGCAGAGGGGGAAGGAACCTGGGGAGGGGCGCCCCCTGGCTTGGTACCTCTTTAAATGGTCCACTGTTCTGGTCGGTAGGGCCAGCCGCCCGCCCGCCGCACCCGTAGGGCTCTCTTCTTGTTCCCCTCTCACCCCCTCCTTTCTCCTTTTCTCGTACCAGCAGCCCACTGGAGCCACCACCTCTTGACTGCTTTCAGGCAAGATGGCGTGGGACCAACTAGCTAACTTGGCTCTGTGTGTACGGAGTACCTAAACTACTGAGTACTAAGTTTAGCCCTGTGGCCAAACAAAAAAAAAAAAGTATGACGAAAGGCGTGGCATGGAATCACCAAGGGCCCCAGACGACGAGACATGACATTCCTCTTGCGGGCGGACAGGCTGTCCGTCCCCCTCATTAGTCAGTCATGTTCTCTTTTTTCTTTCTTTCTTGCCGTGTTGCCTCTCAAGGATGAGTGTTGAGAGACGTCGGGTCGGGTCAGTGTACATGCTCCGGCGACGCACGCTGCGGACGAGAAAACCGAGGACCGAGAGGAAGAAAAAAAAAAGGGCAAAAATGAGAAAAGAGAGAAAACAAAAAAGAAGATGCGGCTTTTTCCATATCTTTGTACGGATTGTACAGGGGGTGGAAAAAGTGGTCGTGATGGGGGATTGGAATGCCGGTATTCCTCTTGGCAACAAAAAAGACCGAAGCCGACACCAAGCAAAAAAGTGAGAGCGAGCAGTTTGCTTCTGTTACTCTTGTACTACTGGGCAACAAACTACCAAAAAACTGCGGGGTACAGCAGTGGTTAGCATGCATAATTAACTAGTTGGCTTATGTGTTGTCTTGTCACTGTGCAGTAGTTGGTTTGAGTTGGCGTTGTCAGTCGTCTTTTTGTTTTGGGCGACGGGGGCGGATTCAAAATGCTCGACGTTTGCGGCCGGGAAACACACAACTCGCAGCGTTTTTGCCAATCTCTTTTCTTCTTCTTTGGATCTTCGCCTCGTCCCGTTTTCTTCTTCCGCTGCGCATTCCAGGTCAGATTGTGAGAGGCCTTGGCAGTTTTGCGATCAAGAAGAGAGAACTGGTTGCAACTCGGCACAAACTTCAACAAACCACGGCTGTTGCCCTATATCAACAATGTGCAATAATACGAGGCTTTTAACTACAGGGCTGTTTTCCCTTTTCGGCTGAAAACAGCTTTAACCGCCCCCCCTCACTTCTGTTCCCTGGTCGTTTTGCTGCTCGCCTGCGTCGTCACACTTTCTTCTCCCTGCAGCCCACCCTTCATCGTCTCATGCACACCGGTGTTTTGACTACAGTAGTCCGCCACAGACTCCTGCGTCTGCTGAGGAGCCTGACAACTCAGAATAGCTCTAGTCCCTTGATCTTCCTTTTGACCCGCTGTGTGTGTGTGTGTGTGTGCGTGTGTGCGTGCGTGAGTGTGTGTGTGTGTGTGTATGTATGCGCTTGTCCACGCAGTTATTTGCTTTTCGCTACTCCCCTGGTTTCGTTTCGCCTTTTTCTTCTTCTCACATGTATGACGTCTGTTATGCCGAATTGACTAGACAAGACCACTAATTCTCACTCATCACTCATATGACAAGGTCCGAATACGGCTCAATAATCTCCAAAGCAGCAATGGTACCATTCTCTCCTCCCGCCTTCCCCTCTCATGTATTGCCATCTCTCCCGCTTTTGTACCCTGAAATTGCATTGTCGCATGCGGCAGAATCAATCTTGTTTTGCGGCCAAAGACAGGCAGGGTACAGATAATAATCTCCCCCATGAACGGGCGGCTGGAATGCCAATATCCAGCCAAAGGCACCGGATTGTACCGGCATCTGCGTCGCTCCACCAACAGCAACCATCTCAACCTTCCCCTGCCCCTGGTCCGCCCAGCCTTTTTCTTCTCTCTTTGTCCTGGCCCGTTCCGTGTCTCTTCAAGGGAGAGAATATTTAGAAAAAAAAAAAAAAGGACACCAGGCTAGCTAGTCGGTCAGCGGAACAAGGGGGTGCTAGCCTGTGCCTGTGTGGGCGACACATTGGCCTCGTCGACGTGGGATGAGACAGTTGACGACGGCGCGCTCCAATTTACCACAAACTACCATTTATTCCGTACCCAAAGCAAAACTACAAAGTAAAAGCAAAAAGAATGGCTCTGAAGCGCTCTGACTGAAGAGCTGGTTCCTGACGCTAATAATATTCTAGCCTAGCGCCCTCACGCCCCGACGCCCCGAGCCAATGCAGCCATAACCCATTGCCCGGCCCAACCAGATTCACCCCCCGTCGGTGACGACACAGGACGAGAGAAAACGAAACGAAGGATCCCCAGAAAACCTGGGCTGGGCCGAACCTGTGTGTCGTCTCATGATTCTCTCCGAGCCCCAAACGAACCGGGATTGGTTCGCCCGGCGCGTTCGAGCGGCGGCGGGGAAAGAAAACGACAGGCAGACAGATGGATGCACTTCTGTACACAACAGCTTTTCCAGCCAACGCGCCATTACCGCGACGTCGGAAACTCCATGTTCCGCCTCTGTTCTATTAGGTAACTCTCCCTCGCCAATAACAGCCTCCCCGCCCTTGCCTCGTGAACCCAGCAAAGGATCTTTGGTTGTGGTGCGGTGCTTTTATTGTCTATTGTACCCAACGCTGTCTTATCCCCCAGTATACCCTCAATTTTTCTTTTCCTCGCTCTCTAGCCGAAACTGTCATGATGTCGAAACGGACCCAAAATAAAAAAAAATAGATGAACCAAACACCCAATTTGCAAACCTCAATCCTTCAATATCAAACCTCCTGTCATCTCCCACACTTCCACCCCGACGCCGGCAACCATCACGCGTCCTTGGAAATTGCCCACCCTCCTTCGTCCCTCCTCTTCCTCCCGCTCCTCCCCATCCAACAGCACCACGTCCCCCGCGTCCGCCACGCCGCTGTAGCCTTCACCCAGCAGCTGAATCCCCTTCCCGCCGCCCTCTTCGCCGTCGTCCATCCTCCAGACCTTGACCCACTGGTCGTTGCTCACGCTCACGCCCCTGACGGCACCGTCGTGGCTGCTGCTCGCGATGGCTATTCCCGTCACGGCCGCGGCGTGCGCTCTCTTCACCGCAGCGCCCGCCTCGGCCACAAACCTGCACCCCTCTTCCTCCTGCTCCTCAATGGCGTCCGCCTTCCGCTCCTCCTCCTCCTCCTCGGTACGACGAAACGCCCGCCTCAATAGCGTCCACGCTAGCGCATTGTCGTCTCCGCCCGTCAGGATCCCGTAGCCACTGCTGCCTCCGCTGCCCGTCAGCCTCGTCATGTCCAAGCTCTTGACGCTGTTCTGGTGTACGCGTAGCGTCTGTTCGAGCTCGTATTTTCCAGCCTGCGCGTCTTTGGTTGCGGCAGTGGTGCTGCTTCTGCTGCTGCTGGTGCTGCTGGGCCTGCCTCGCCAAATCGCGATGTGACCATCCGTCGAAGCCGTCATCACATGTAGGCCGTTCTGTGTTTCCAGGTGCCGCACCTGCGTCAGGCATGCCCCCGTGTACATGGCCTCACATACGAGCACGAACCCGCCCTCTGCGGTGTACCGAAACGTCTTGAGCGCCGAGTTGGAAAACGCCATCGTCACGAGCGCCGCCTTTCCTTCCTCTCCGGCTGTGGCTGACGGCAGAATCGACGCGTCAAAGTCCATGATGCGGAGGTCCTCGTCGGCGCTCTTGTCCCCAAAGACGCCCTCGCACATCACCGCCTTGCCCGCGTACGCCGAGTCCAGCGCCCGCACCCGCCACGCGAAGAACTCCTCGCGCCCGCCGCTCGAGAGCAGGTACTCGTCGCCCAGCCACTGCACCTTCTGCAGCCCCGAGACGTGCTTTTTCAGATACGCCATGTACCGCATCGTCCCGCGGCTGCAGGCGCCGTCTGCCTGCCTGACGTACTCCCAGAGCCGTATCGAAGCGTCCTCCGACCCCGTCGCCAGGAACCGGCCGCCCTTGGCGCTCAGCGAGCGAATCTCCCGGCCGTGGCCCCCGAGCCTCGCCGTCCGGCAGCCCGTCCCGCGCTGCGAGTGCACCGACAGCTTTGACGTCCGCGTGAAAGCGAAGCGCACGCGGCCCGCCTCCGCCGCCGGGACCGACTCGTCGCACACGAGGCGGCAGGTGCGGTGCGCGCCGCCGCAGTCCATGGTCGCCAGCTCCTCGCGCCGCGTCTCGTTCCACACGACAAAGTCCTTGCTGCGGAAGCCGTAGAGGATGAGCTCCGGCGCCGCCTCGTCCCCTGTGAACCACGCGCCCTCAATCCAGGGCCCGAAGGGCGGTGCCGTCTCGTGGATCAGGTCCATGCTCGCGGGTCCGTTGTCGGCGACGCGCAGTCTAAAGATACGATAGTGGCCATCACGACTGGTTGTGAGCACGTACTTGACACGGCTGCCGGGCTCGGCGTCGCGGCTGAGCGGCAGCGGCACAATGGCAGTGACCGCGTCACCGCTGCGGGGCGCAAGGTCGAGGATCGGCCGGAACAGGCCAGCTTCATCTCTACGCAACAGTGATATCCAGCCGTGGCGTGAGCCAATCGCCAGTAGATCGTTAATTCTCGTAGCCGAAATCGCGACGAAGCGATTGTCCAGCCCCGTAATCTCTTCTGTGCGCTTCACCTCGCCCGTTTCCCGGTCGATCGCGAGATACACCGAGTTGGAGTCCCTGTGGAGATGCACAATGGCCTCCGCGTCGCCGGTAGCTCCGAGATGCGCCTTGGACAGCGCGTTCATCTCGACTACCCTGCCCGCGAGCGCAGCGACCTTGACGACGCGCTTGTCACGCAAGCCAAAGTAGTACACCCCGCCCGTCGTCGAGCCCAGCAGCGCGGCGCCATGAGATACCGTTTTGAGGGCGTATATATTCTTCATGTCGGCGGCGACAACCTCGTCTTCAACTGGGAGCTCCGTCCAAGAGCAGGACTTGCCGGCAAATGTGCCCAGACAGACCTTGCCGAAGCTGCTCACGGCTAGGATGGCATCCGGCGTGAGGAAGTCGTACCGGCTAATCATCTCCTTTGACCTCTTCGTACCGGGCTGCTGCACTGACGGTGGCGCTATATCGCTTATATCCCACGTCTCTGCGCTGTTGTAGTTCTCCTCGCTGCTTCTGATGCCCGCCGTCTCCTTCATCAGTGTAATCTTGCTATCAGCACCGCCAGCCACAATGTGAACTGTCGCCGCGCCGTCCTCCAGGCAGCATAGCACATCTCTCGACCACAGATGCTTGCCGTTGTGCAGCGCGTACGTTTTCTCGTGGTTAAGCTTCGACAGCTGCGGCGCCTTCAACGCCGCAGCAATATCCACGCTCCATTTCTGCACCGTCGCGTCCTCGCCAAAGGAATATATCGACAGCAGGTCCTTCCCGTCGCTCGCTCCCCAGACCCGGCGCTGGCTATCTGAGAGTGCCTCCGTATTCGGCACGCCGAACCGCACGGCCCAGATGCGCGAAGCGTGGCCCATGGCCGCCGCGACGGGAGACACATCTGCGCGGCCGTTGGTAGCGCTGTCGCCTTCTTCGCCGTATACCGCGGGCGCGCAGCGGAATCCTGTATCCGTCGCCTCTGGCAACGTTTTCGTGGGTTCTGAGTCTTCCGTAGAAGCATTCGTCATCTTTTCAGCGCCCTCTGTTATATTCCAGATACGAATGGTGCGGTCGTCGCTGCAGCTTACCAGCAGCCGTACTGCAGACCCGTCCGGCATTTCCATGAACGGCGACATGTGAACGCCGAAGATAGAGCCCTCGTGTCCGGAAAGAGAGAACAGCATGATAGGCAATTGCCCCTGTCTGTCTGACGACGAGACTTGACCAAAGGTATACTTCCAAACCAAGATATCGCCGAATACCGTTCCGGCAGCTACGAGGACCTCTGTCGGCGACGTCCAGCGCACATTGGCCGCGTAGAGCATCGGCCGCGACGGCGAAACCAAGGCCGACGACAGTTCAGCCATAGCTGCATCTTCATCATACCGCACAGTAATGACCTCGTTGTGCGCGGTGACGAGCACCGCGGCGTTCGCGTCCGCCCCGGACACGGCGCCGTCGTAGATCCAGTCCGGCGCTCGTAGCCTAGCCATGCGCATCGGTGCAGCCTTTCCCTGTGTCCCAGCATGCTCTATTTGGGCAAAAAGATCCGGAGTGCTTGCAATTGCGACAGACGAGGCACCCCAGAGGAGTACACGGCCCGCGGACGCCTCGCGCCCGTCCGGCTGGTGCACATGGATGCCGTGGATGGGCTGCGCCGTGAATACCCTCACGCGCGCGACCTCGACGCCCTCTTCTTTCGACGCCTCGACTTCTTTGCCACCGGAGCGGTATACCACCAGGTCGGTGTCCTCGCCGGCGAGCACGTACAAGTCGCCGGTGGCGGGACTGCGGCAGAAGGCGACGGCTGTGATGGGCACCCGCGCCAGCTCCCTCCTCATCTGCACAGCATTTTTGGCCTGGCATGCGGTTAGCATTAAAACAAAATCTTTCAAGAAAGACAACCTCGGGCGTAGAGCTGTGCGGCAGTACTTGATATGAGGCACGGGATGCTTGAGGCTTACCACCATGATGGAGGGGCAATGGAGGGGCACTCCTCCAGTTGCGATGCTATCCAGAGGTCCACCGCGGGAGCTTTCCTTGTTCGGCAATCCCTTTTGACTAAGTCTGCATGTGTATTCAGAATATGCTTACGCCGGCTCGGCTATCGTATGCAATGGGCGTCTGCGTTGTCGTGTGACTGTTTGACTGGTGTTCAAAATTTGCTCCACTGCTAAATTCTGTGGACGTACAAGTCGCGGCTTCGAGCTCGCGCTCACTCACACACTTCAGCACTGTTCACAACAATCACACCATAAGGCACAAAATGTATTCATAAATGGGAAATTTTCATGTTAAATATTTTATTCATATCGTCATGATGTATAATGATACTTGAGCTTTGCCCACTATCTATGTGCTAAGGTATATCTTTCATGAGCACCGCCAAACAGCGGGTGCATTCCCAGAAAACGCCAGAGTCTAAGCCACCATTTCCCGCTCGAAATAAACAACTGAGATGAAGGAGAAATCAGGTAATTTTACTCGCCCGTCTCACCGTCTAGGCGCGGTGCGAGTAGGGCTCGTAGGCCAGATCGGAGCGGCCGTTGCCGGAAGGGTAGCGGGGGGGCTGGCTGTACTGAGGGTTGTAGTTGTTGTAGCCGCTGTTCTGGGCGGGATGCTGTTGCTGCTGGTAGCCAGTCATCTCGTGCTCGGAACCGAGGGGCGCGTAGCCGCGCGACGGGACGAGCTTCTCGCCGTCGCCGTAGCTGTCGCGGTGGCGGACGCCGCGGGCGCGACCGTGGTCGGGCTTGCAGCAGCAGATGGTGAAGACCCAGAAGAGGTTGGCAGCGAGGGCAAAGGCGGCGGCGATCCAGATGGTGGCGAGGAAGCTCGTCTGAATGGAACCTTTGACACCGTAGACCTTGGCGGAAGCCTCGACAGCGCCTACAACGGCGGCGGACGTGCCTGTTGCCAGGCCGGCGGCGACAAAGACGATGAGGGTGGTGATGCAGGCGATGAGCCACGTCAGGCAGGAGACGACGCGAGAGCAGCTGGCTAGTATACCGACTAGTAGTTCAACGCCCAGCAGGACAAGCGCGGCAATGAAGGCGATCTCGGTAAACTTCATGACGGTGCGGAAGACCTTGATGGGCTCACGAATCTCCTTGGGGATGGTGACCTTGACACCGGCCTTGGTGCCAAAGTTCTCGAGGTAGGTATCGTTGAGGGTCTTGGAGGCCCAGTCGAACTCGGCCTTGGTGCATGTGCGCTTCCCGTCCTGCGTCGTGCAGTATCCCCAGAGGTTGACCGCGAAGATGAAGTCGAGACCGACGTCCTTGGCGGTAACGTTGCTGTCGCCGGCCTTGCCGATGAGGCTGTCGACGTCGGTGCCGAGCGCCTTGTCGATACCGTCGACGTTGACGCCGGCATCCTTGGCAATATCCTTGATGCTGTTCTTGTCGAGAGTGACGTTGCGGGTGTCGAGCTTGAACATGTACGTGTTGTGGTGGGAGACGCCAGCGAGTGTGGCGTAGAGGAGGGCGATGATGGAGGCGATTGTTAATACGAGTGGCAGGGCCACGCAGACGAAGCGACCGACGGCCATGGATGCGGTTGTGTGAGGGTGCTGTTGTTGGTGTTTATCCGCGAGTGTATATGCTGATTTCGAAGTGTAGTCGAAGCGAGGTCGAGAGTGCGGGTAGTAGAGCGCAGGATGGAAAACGAGCGACCTGGGATGTAAAGTAGGCAGTCGATTGCACACTTTATATGCAAAAATGGAAAAGAAGGGGTGAAATGACGAGACGAGATGAATAAATAGATATCAGGAGGGTGTGATCGGGGGAAAAGAAGTGGGAGAGCAAGCCTTATAAGAAGTGCGCTTCGCCTTGCGCGTGTACCTGGGCCTGTGACTATTGAGGCTGAGGCTGCGCAGGGCGGCGCTGGGTAGCGGAAACAACAAAGGGCAGGTCCAGTCAGCCCAAGCTAGCGTCACGTCACTGCAGTGCGGCGCAGGCTGGCAGGGTTGGCAGAGGGTGGCAGGGGTGGCGCAGCCCGACGTGTGTGGCGGTACGTACCTTTTGCTTTTGGACCTGCAAACAAGTACAGTAAGAGAGGCCTTGTTTACATCACGTTTGAGGGCAGTTAATGCTGCAATGGTACTGACCCTCAAGGAAAGAAAAAAAAGCAAATAAGCTCATGCTCCGCGCCAACCACCCCAAAATTCTTCCAAGAGTCTACAGCAAAGTCTCTCTGTTGGCTCAGGCACTCTGGCACAGGGTGCTGTACTTTGCACTGCTGACGAGTCTTGAGACTTGTTTAGCGGGCTAGCGGGGTTGGTGCTCACTGCAAAACCCGCTATAAAATCCACTATAAATATAGCACACATTGGACCTCTGACGCCTCACATGCCCCGAAAAGGGCAAAAGCTGGCGAGAATCAATATACTCCGTACCTACATGGTGATGATCAAAGTGCGGATGCTTGTCCTCTCGTCTGATTACACATTGTCGGATATTATTAGCACCGTCATGACTGAGCCCCTCCCCTTCCTCCGGAGACTTGTTCCACGCTCCCCAGTTCCCCTAGCTGAGCCTCGAGGCTGACTTATGCATACCCAGTACCTACACGTCCCTTGTGTCCCGTAGCGCTGTAATATTCCGCATGGGGACATTTCTCTGCAACTTTCGCAAATTAACCAAGCTCATTCTCCACGACGAGCCCTTGATACCTACCTGCAATCTGAACCATCCATTGTACTCCGTACATCATCTACGCAACTCTAAATCCGCCGCCTCGCCAACGGCCGCCCCAGCCATGCCAGCCATCTACCAACCATCCCCCGGCCCACAATAGGTCCAAGGTACTACGTCGTAACGGCGGCGACAAGTCCCTCCCCTCCATCAATTCACTCACACTGCCGTTTGGCCACGCAAGCTTGTTGCTCGTATTTACTATTTTGTAAACAAGCTTTTCCCGACAATCCCAGATCTGCGCCGCCTTTTTCGGCAATCAGTGTTTCAGCCATTGGGACAAAGCCAGGCAGACGCCTGTGCTGCACACACACACACACACACACACACACACACACAAACACACCATGACCACACGCAGAAACTTGCTGCTCTGCTACGACGCCTTTGGCACCCTCTTCAGCCCGAAAGGCTCCGTGGCCTTGCAGTACGCCCACGTCGCGCGCCAGTGCGGCATAACCGACTTCGCCGATGAAGAGCTCGAGAGGCATCTAATCGCCGCGATTCGCGAGGAGCGCAAGATCAACCCCAACTACGGCAAGGCCACCGGCCTCGGCGCCACGCGGTGGTGGACGAATGTATGCGACGCCGTCCGCCCCCCTCTCTCTCTCTCTCTCTTTCATGCGCAGCCATCCTTGGCTTTCTCTCTCCCTCGACGCGCGACGCAATCCTCTTTCATGCACGCTAATGCGTTGATATAGGTCATCCACAAGACATTCACGCCGCTGCTCGCCGCCGCCGCCGGCGGGGACGACCCCTCGGCGCTCCCACCTGCCCTCGTGCCCGCGCTCATCCACCGGTTCGCCTCCGACGAGGGCTACGACGCCGCGCCGGACCTCGTCCCCGCGCTGCGCTCGCTGCGCCGCCCCAGGGCCCTGCACGGCTTCGACCGCGTCGTCGTCGGCGTCCTGACCAACTCGGACGACCGCGTCCCCAGCATCCTCTCGTCTCTCGGCCTCGACGTCAGCGCGCTGCGGTACGGCTCCGAGGCGCAGGCCAGCCCGGGACCCGGGGAAAACCACGACGTCGACTTTCACTGCATGTCCTACGACGTGGGGTTCGAGAAGCCAGACGTGCGCATATTCCAGGCCGCCGACTCGATGCTTTCCCGAGTGATTGCGTCGAAGGAGGGCAGGTCGCCCACGGCGACGGAGCTGCAGAGCTGGTACAAGGTCTACGTCGGCGACGAAGAGGCCAAGGATGTCGTAGGCGCCACCAGCGCGGGATGGCACCCGGTCTTGCTCGATCCCGCCTCTCAGGCCTCCGCGTTCACGAACCTCGAGGACTGTCCGCAGCAGCCCATAGCTGACGTGTTTGCGCAGCACCCCGTCGTGCGGGTGTCGTCGATACGGGCCCTGGCGCTTTGGCTCGCCGGGTCAGACTGGGAGACGACGCCGAGTCAATCCTGATGCGCGAAGCTCCGTAAGAACTGCCCCCTGGGGCGCGATCTGGTATGTCGGTTATTAACTGCCGGGCAATATTCGTCCCGTAAAGAGGGCGCAGACAATCGTGCGACAAGCCACGCCACGCTTTTTCCCACGCGAGCCACAACCTCCCGCCGCGTGGTGTATATATAGACTTGTACTATGGCGTCGTGGCAGAGTCGGGCAGTGTTCGTCTCTGTGGAACGGCGGTAAGTTGCACGATTCGTGACGACCCTCGAACGACTTGAGGGAAGCCAAGCCTTTTGTGTCAAAAGCCAAGCTTTATGGCATAAAACGCGATGCCCCATCAAGCTCCTCGAGGCTTCGGCTTCTGGCCAAAGAAACGCTCCATCATGAGATAACTACGGTACATTGTCCTGGCCCGGTGACGACTTCTGCCCTGCACTGCATAAATTATTCACACCAGACAATTCTGCGTCACTGGATCAGAGATCGGCTCGTTGCCACGAATACGCCCGCATGTTCCACACAGCCAGCTCTCCGTACCCACAAGTTGATGAGCGTGCTGCAATACCGTTTTGGGGGGCAATGTCAGAATGTCTCTGGAGATCCCTATTAAAACAAACATCCGGGAAAATGCCAGATTGCACAAGATCACTATCTGAATTTGCTAGTCTATCCGGCCACCTATCAAGTTCTTCTTGAACCGGGGTGTCTTATCGTGCAGATCTCGACTGTAACCGCCGTTGGAGTCGTAGTACTCCGTACAGTACGTACAGATAGGTTCGTCTAGGAGAAACGGGCAACACAGCAAATGGCTAGCGGGCACTTGCGGGCATATGCCGTATTTTTTGGCGAGTCGAAAGGTCCGCCCAGAAAATTGCCATATAGATGTGATGTCCATTCAAAAACCTGGAATTATACGTGGATAGCAAGATTCTTAGCTCAACCCTGCCCAGGCAGAGGTAGACGGGCCTGCTAAAGCGGCCAGCCACAGCGACCAGCACCGCCACCATTTAGGCGGAGCATCCATCCTAAATTTAGAAGCCCGCGCCACCCAAACCAACGTGGTTGTTGGAACCAGTTCTTCCGCAAAAGCCAATCTAGCATTCAAGAGCTGTTGAGAAAAAACAGCGGGCTTTGTATGACAGTCTGATATGCAAATACACATTCGCATGCCACGGGTGCACGGGTGGCCAGGCCGCATCAGCCGTTACATGTTTAAGAACCCCGTGCATCCATAACAAAGATGATTTACTGCAGCCACACTGCACCACATGCATCTGTGGCCGCGAGTTTGATACAACCTGGTCTCCCATGTCACTGAACGTACTGCAAACTTGCGGCCGTAAAACCGGCTGCCGAAAACCTGTCTTGTCCAACCTCTACGGAATTACGCGGCCTTGGAAATCCGCCATGGTGTGTAGGTGTGTGTGAATACGATGCCCCGGTTCAGTCGGAGATAGCGGCGAACCTGCTGCGCAGTTGAGGCTTTTGCCGCTCATCCCGTGCGCGGCAGGCCGAGAAATCTAGATCGCGTTGGATTCACCTTGCCCGGCATTGGCTCATCTCATGCAGCAGGAAAAAAAAGTTGCAGCGAGCGTGGTGAGCCCGGCAGGGACGAAGTTAGCTTCATGGCCATAGCACCGATGCCCAACAATCATTCTGCGAGGCCACGGCCGTACTTGGGCGCCGATAAAATTAAAGGTTGGCTGCCCGAAATCGATAGCCCTGTCGTCCATGTCGTCGTGGTCGCCAATGTCCGGGGTCATTTTTGACGGGTCTCGTTCGGTTAGCAGGCGGTCAACAACAACAAGCGTATCAGCGTCCGCATCGTGGTGTGATTGATTTACAGCCAGCACAGGCACGCTGACACGCAAGGCAGGCCCAGGCAGGCCCAGACAGACAGGCACTACACGAGTCCCCCGCGGAAAACGACAGCCTGCGACGGAGATGCGCTATTCAAAAACCAGCGGCGTGGGACCCCAAGGCCGTAGCGTCCGAACGAGGTGTAAAACCGACTCCGTAGGCGGCGACGGACAATGATGGGAGGATGGGTCGTGGCTCCGGAATCCCTGCCGGCGGGCGCAGGGAAAGGGCGAGACTTGACGGTCGGTCAGAGACTGGGCGGGATGTATCCGGACGAATGTGACTTACTAAGTGACTTGGTATGCAGGAAATGCAAGCCGCAAAGCATGGAAGGCTGCGCGTAGTTAGTGACAACAGGTCAACCAGAGAAAATGAGGCAGAGACAGAGGCGTGGCCGCACGCAAAAGGCTCCCACCAAGTGTGGCAGCACCAGCCTTGTTAGTGGTTGGAGCTGGTGGGAGCTGGTGGGAGCGGTGCCCGCGCGTGGGGCGCATCCCTGGCTGGTGTGGCAGGCGTGCTGCAAAGAGCGCCGCGTCCGGACAGCTAGGCCCAGCCTACCCAGCATTGCCAGCCAAGGAGCGTGCTGGAGGGCGGTAGCGGGCACGTTAGCGGGCGGATGACCTGCGTTGGACCTGGGGGAGAGTGTTCGAGACCCGAGGCTGTGATATCTGGGGGAGAAGGATGATTTTCTGATGAGCGGGCGTGCGTGAGAGCGGGCGTTTTGGAGGAGTACATGCGGGTTGTTGCGAATGTGTGACAATGTAGGAGATAAAAGAATGTTGCGAGGGGAGGAAGCAGGTAGACGAAATGAAACACAAAATGTAACAGCTGGCAGCTGGCAGTTGGCATTTGGCAGCTGGCAACTCGGAGCTCGCAGCCGTCAACGCGTTTGGCTTGCCAGCTGGCTGTCCCGTTTGCCAGTGCTGCCCGTTTGCACCGGCTAATCGTTGAAGCGCCCATGTCGTGATGTCTTGATGTACCCGGAAGTATCTCGTTACAGCACATCCAGGCCCCAATCATAGGCGCTATGCCCGCTGTGCCCGCTGTGCCCGCTATTCGCAGCTCCCCGGAGCCGCCCTCGACGGCTGGACGTAGGGCTGGCTGCTCTTGTTCTCTCATGTACCCGAACTTCAACTTGTTGTCGGCTGCTGCCTCAACACCAACGTTTACTCTCACCACTTTTCTACTTCGAACAAAACCAGCTTCTCCCTTGGTCGCCATCAGCACCACTTTGCATCTCCTGCATCATAGATAAGAAACGCCGTTCGTCTTGACAATTCCTTGGCCATCCAGCTTCTCCATCCCCCAGCCGGGCGCCGGTTTGCCCCCACCGCCACCTCAGCCTGCGGTCCTCTGCACTATATCTGCGGCGGCGACTTCGACCCCCCAGCAGGCAAGGAAAAAGCAACGAAACAACGACGACAAGACTGCCGCTGCACTGCACTGCACTGCACAGTACATCAACACGAATCCTTCGCCCGCCACCAAAATATCATTCTCCGACCCAGATTGATTGATTGATTGCCTTCGCGGCTCCCTCTCTCACACTCACACTCGCTCGCTCGCTCTCTCGCTAGTTTCGACAAACAGAGACCACCACACTGTGCTGGAAACCTTAATCGCAGTCGCCGCTTTTCGCCCCCCTCCCTCTCCATATCGCGCCAAAAGCTGCCAAAGTCATAAACTTTTGTCACACATCTCACACATCTCACACGCTTGGCTTTCTTCTTCATTGTCAACCTTTTGTCGCCCGTTCTTCTAGTCTCCTCGCCAGCATCAACTTTTCGGTAAGCCTTTTCTTTTCCTCTTGCGCCTCTGTTCCTTTGTCTTTACTACTTGGCCGACGTCGATTTTTTTGCCCTCGCTGCGCTTTCGCCGAACCCGCTCCGGTCCACTCGTCCGTTTCCTTGATTCTGTCATTGATCTCGTGGTCCTCTGCGCCGCCTCTGGGCGTCCCCCATCCCAGTCGCGACAGTTTAGTCCTCGGTTTTTCGTCGTGCTGCCTCACGGAAAATTGGTGTCGTCGCGTCGATTGCTCTTGCGCTGCTGCTCCTCCTCGCAACCGTGGTGCCTGCATATCGACTTCGAGACACGGCCCATGCTCTTTTGAGACTGTATGACGCCTTGGCAAACCGTTACTTCCCGCTGCTGTGTCGCTGCCTCTGCAGGTACATTGACGCTGCCGCTCGTCGTTGCATTGCCTCTAGCTTTGTCCAGCTTTGTCTTGTTCTGGTTATCTTTTCCCTCTCCCACGAGCCGCATCTGTTCCGGCGCAGTCTCTTGTCTTGTTCTGCGCATGCTTCTCTTCTGCCTGGATCTTTCCGTTCCGCTCTTCGGCGACTGCGCATCCTGCACCTGATGTCTTTGCTGACATGAACTCGTTCCTCTAGAATAGTTTCCCACCATTGCCGGGACCCTGTCGATTTTTTACCCGCCTCGGCACCGACGCTGTTCTACCTTGCCCTGCACCCGCCTCTGCAGCCTTCGTCACACTCCCACGGGCCACCCGACGTCATCATTGCTACGGTATTGCTGTCGAACATTGCTTTTTGTGCCCATTCCCAGCATCCCGCTCTGCGGCCCGACACCGCGACTCCTTTCGAGACGACTCAGATTCCACCATCCTAGACTTTTTTGACGCCGATCACTGTTTCACGCACCACCGCTCTTCCCCGGCTACAAATTCTACTCTCGCCTCAACGAAAACGCACACAGGCCTCGCGCTTCTCCCCCAGAGTCTCGCTTCTCCTTGGCAGTCGTTTCTTGTCTCTGGTCGACCACCACGCGACATCCACCACGGCCGCACCAGACCCTGTCGTCCCCAAACCATCGCGGCCATGGGCAACCAAAGCTCCAAGCCCGATGGCGGCTCTCCCAAGTCCGGCTCCGCTGACGGCAATCTCCAGTCGTACCCCTCCATGAGCAGAAGTGACACCAAAGAATCGTCCCGGTCGTTCCGCTCCCTAAGATCTAAAATTCCAGGCAACTCCAAGACAGACAGCCCCCGCAACTCGGCTTTGCTCAGCAACGGCGACGCTGATAAGGGTCTCGATGCCGCTTCTGTTCGCTCCGGCAAGAGCGGTCGCTCCAGCGCGTCTCGAGGAAGCCGTGGCGAGAATAACCTTAAGCACAGCTCTACAGACATGTCCATTGCCGATTCTATGCTTTCCAACGAGCAGCCACCGCCGTCGCCCGTTAGTCCCAGCAAGCCCGATGGCAGCATACACGATGTGAGCGCTGCCCAGGCTAGTGGTGAGGTCGACCACGTCTCCGACCAACCCCCTTCGGCTGCCGCAGCGAGTGCCAACACCCACTTGCAGTCCCCTGGCCAGTCTATCCTGGTTCGCCGCGAAAGCAGCAACAATGTCGTTCGCAAGACACCTTCGACCGAATCTGCCAAGGCTGACAGCAACTCCAACGTCGCCATGGCGGAGATTAAGGAAATGGATCTCGATGACTACATTAAGCGTCTTCTGGATGCTGGCTATGCTGGCAAAGTCACCAAGAGCGTGTGCCTGAAGAATGCCGAGATTGTCGCCATCTGCCAGCGCGCTCGCGAGGTCTTCCTCTCCCAGCCTGCGCTGCTTGAGCTCGATGCCCCCGTCAAGGTCGTCGGTGACGTCCACGGCCAATACACCGATCTTATCCGAATGTTTGAGATGTGCGGCTTCCCTCCCATGGCCAACTTCCTTTTCCTCGGCGACTATGTCGATCGCGGCAAGCAATCTCTGGAGACTATCCTCTTACTCCTCTGCTATAAAATCAAATTCCCCGAAAACTTTTTCCTTCTCCGCGGAAACCACGAATGCGCCAATGTCACTCGAGTCTACGGGTTTTACGATGAGTGCAAGAGAAGATGCAATGTCAAGATCTGGAAGACGTTCATTGACTGCTTCAACACTCTGCCCATTGCCGCTATCGTCGCCGGCAAGATATTCTGCGTCCACGGTGGCCTGTCGCCTGCTCTGAGCCACATGGACGACATACGGAACATTGCCCGACCCACCGACGTACCCGATTACGGTTTGCTAAACGACTTGCTCTGGTCCGATCCAGCAGATATGGAGCAAGACTGGGAAGCAAACGAACGCGGAGTCAGTTATTGCTTTGGAAAGAGAGTCATTACTGATTTCCTCGCTGTGCATGACTTTGACCTTATTTGCCGTGCGCACATGGTTGTGGAGGACGGATACGAATTCTTCAACGATCGTGTTTTGGTGACTGTATTCAGCGCGCCAAACGTAAGTAGCTCATCAAGCTTTTGGTTCTGAACGATACTGACCATCATAGTACTGTGGCGAATTCGATAACTGGGGTGCTGTCATGTCAGTTAACTCGGAGCTCTTGTGCAGCTTCGAACTGCTCAAGCCCCTCGACTCGAGTGCTCTCAAGAGCCACATCAAGAAGGGCCGCAACAAGCGGCAGCACATGCTCAACAGTCCTGTAAGTTCTTTCTTCCCTCTGCATAGAACCTCGCTAATCAGGTTGCAGCCCGCGAGTGTCTACCCACAAAGCGTATAATGAATCGACGATTGGATAAAACCAGCGTTGCCGCGTTATTGCGCATCATCCAGGCACTGCCTGAGCGATCCCGCCACACACCTGCAGCTAATACGGCTGATCAGAGGGTGTTGCGGTCGGGACGTTGCCGACCTTCATGCCACGCCACGGGCGACATGGGGTCGACTCGCTGAAAGAGGAAGCCGTGCTATGAGCTGCACGAGTAAATTATTACGGCCTATGTTAACATTTTATCTACATCTGGCCTTCAGGCCATGTATGACGGGCGTTGGATGTCAATCGACACAGGCTGTCGATTGACTAGGCGTTTTGCTTATTTTTTTTATTCTTTGGCGGCGACCATGTTGGGAACGAGTTGTACAATGGTGAGCTGCATCAGAGAAGCGCTATGCGCGCGTGCCAGGACCGCATGACTACGGTCATGTTAATACGTTTGCATTACAAAGACAATTGGAATATACGATATACATTTACACAAATTTATGGTGAATCTTTAGTAAACGAAGATCTTTCAGTTGATTTATGTAATCTCATTGTAGAAATTCTTCAATTTTGTTGTGTGGTGATGGTCGGCGTGGCTGCTTAGTCACCCTAGCACCCCGGAAGAAATTTGGGTCGAAAGGAGCTTTGGAAATTTGGACGACATCGTCGAAAGCAACACGTGCATACACAACCACACAATGAGCACGCCGACGTTTCGCTCACTGGTCTGCTCCCGTGCAAGACCTGGGCTCTATAAGACGGGTCAGGCCGTCACCAACTATTTCCGCGAATTCTCCACGACGCAATCGCTCGCCGACGATGCTGCCCCCAACCAGACCAGCAATAACGCCGAACGAGGTGGACGGGGTGGCGGGCGAGGTGGGCGAGGGACGGCCCGCGAGCGAGGCCGCGCCGCTGCCTCTGCCATAAACACCATGGCGAGAACCCGTGCGCCGTCCGCCAATGGGCCCGGGCCGGCAGCGGTTGCTGCTGACGCCGCGGGTGCCGGCGCCGGCGGTGCCCCCAAGGTCCTTGATGTCCGCAGCCTGCCCAGGGGTCTTGGCCGCGGGCGAGGCAGCCCTGCCGGAGGCGCGAACCGCTTCGCACAGTCCAGGGGAGGATGGGGTGGCGCCCGCGGCGGTGCCCGAGGTGGTGCTCGCGGCGGCGCTCGTGGCGGTTCCCGTGGCGGCGCTCGCGGTGGTGCCCGTGGTGGTGCTCGCGGCGGCCGCGGCGGCGCCCGAGGCGGCAGACAAGACAGGGACGGCGAGAAGGGGGAACGCGGTCCGCGCAAGGACGAGGACCCATATGCCGTCATGGACGAGGCAGAGGTTGGCTTTGACAGGATGATCCGGTTCGGCTTCGCGGAACAGTACAACCCGGTCCTGGACGTCGAGGACATCCTCGAGCACGCGCCCCCCAAGCCGACGAGCGCCCCCGGCCGCCGCGCGGCGGTCATGCAGAGCCTCAAGGCCATAGGCGGTGGCAGCGGTGACCTGGTCACCGCGAGCAGCGGCCTGACCCCAGACGCCGTGGAGGCACGCGTACAGAGCGACGGCGCGGCCTTCTTCGCGACCCCCGAGGCGCGCACGTGGGCCGATGAGCACCTGCAGGCCAAGCAGCGCGAGGAGAAGCTCAAGGAGGCCGGCGAAGACGTCGATGCCGCGGCCCGTGCTGAGATCGAGGCCAGCGTCAAGCCTGTCTTCGCTCCCGCGAGCGAGGCCGTGCAGCAGGTTGTATACGACGCCGCCGTCGCGGGCAAGCACGAGACGCCGCTGTTCGCGACGGACGTGCACGGCATCGTGCGCTCGCAGCAGATGCGCACGCGCGGCTACGACGACAGGGCCATCGCCATGTTCCAGGCCAAGCTGGAGAGATTGGTTGGTGCGCCCAAGCCTGCCGCCGCCGAGAAGCCCGCGGCCAAGGACACAAAAGCCGCGAAGGCCGCGAAGGCCGCGAAGCCCGCCAAGAAGGCAAAGGAAGCCAAGGCTTAAGAAGCTCGTTGCAGGAACATATGTATAAAAACAGACAGTGGTTTTTAGCGAAAGAGAAGCCGGTGGGTGTGTAAGGGATAAAAAACACAGGATTCATTTGGGGTTAGAAAAAGAGGTGTATCATTGCAGCTTGAGCTGGGCTGCCTGTTTTTTTAACGCTCATCAATGTACATGTAATATAGTATACAGCAAATCAAGACATCTAAAGCATTTCGCTCCATACAATGCGTTGACAAGAAGATCACTGTCTACAAGTCTTACTTCCTGTTGACTTGCTTGACGCTCTGCGCTTCGACGTTGTCAATCTCCTTCATCTTCTTGTCCTGCAGCTTCTGCAGCTCCTTGTCGACCTTGCGCGCCGCGTCCTCCAGCAGGATGCCCTTCTTGCGCGCCTCCTTGAGCATCTTGTCGTGCTTGGCGCGGGCCTGGCGCACGCGGTCCTTCCACCCCTGCGTGGCTTCCTTGATGCGCCTGATCAGATCCTCGGGCCGCTCCATCTCGACGCGCAGGAGCAGCTCGAGCTCGTTGTCCTCGGCGCGCTGCGGCTGCTGGTTGAAGTCCGGGCTGGCCTGCACGGCCGACATGACGGGCTTGACATACGCCTTGTCGTTGAGGAGCAGCGAGACGGTGCGCCCGGAGCGCGGGACCACCTGCGCGAGCTCGCGGAGCGGGAACTGCGACGCGCCGCCCTCCTCGCCGTCCTCGGGCTTGACCGTCACCGGAAGCGCGCCGAGCTGGTTCGGGTTGAAGCGGCCGCCGTGGAGGACGCCCTGCAGCTGCGTCTGGAAGTGGGCGTCTACCTCGGCAAAGGCCTCTTCGACGGGGGCGAGGTCGAGGGGGTCGAAGTCGGAGGCGGCACCGGCACCGGCACCGCCTTTGGATTTGCCTGCGGGTGGAGAGGGTGCTGATTTCGAGGGTGTGTCGGGCTTGCGCTTCTTGAGGTGTGCGGGTGATGTGCTGAAGGGTTGGAGGCGGGTGGTATATAGGAGCGGTCGGGTCGCGCCGAGGGATGTGCTGCGATGATGTTAGTACCTGTTATCGGGAGCCGTCTGCAGCCGTCACAGCGTGCGCGAAAGCACTTGTAGCCTGCAATTGGGGACGAGGGTCCTGTACCGTTCCACCTGGCCCAAGGCGCGCAGGCTGCGGCTGGCCAGAGACACGCGGGAGAAGGACATGGTGGCTCTCTTCTAAGGATATCGGCTGTTGGTTGGATCGAAAAGACTGGTTGGCGAGAGGAGAATTGAATTGGATTGAAGTCGAATGTTTGCTGAAGCTATCTTGATGGTCGCAGCTGGAGCAAGCAAACGTTTAGCATTGCCATGCAAAAATTATGTGGGTCAGTGTCCCTGGAAGCTCTGCTTCGCGGAACAAGGAATAAAGGCACGCCGTTTGGCAGATTGCGGGGAAGATCGCACGTCGTTTTGATATGCTGTTGGTTTCCATCTCCATCTCCATTGCTGTCGAGTATAGAGATTTTCATGGAATATTTATTTGCGAAAGGCAGTCGAGCTGTGAAGAATAATTTGACAACTCTGTCAGTCGCGACTGAACTGAGTGGTGCTTATCGGGGTTGGCACCGCGTCTCAACGTGAATGACATTTGCAATATATGGGAAGATGCTTCTTGATAAAAATCGTGATCCTCTGATACTCTTTCTCTATTATGTCGACATCAACCTATTCTATCCTTGCTCCTGTGGAAGGGGATGGTGCAAACAACGGCAATGCTTGCAAGTCAGTTGCATCACGCAACGTAACGTCTGCAGCGGACGGAAGAATAAGGGGAATGCAGGCCAACAGATGACAAGTTCCAGTTGAATTATCCAAACACTTAATTAATAAAGTCATCAGAACTTTTACTGCAGTTCTTATCGTCTCGGAGTAGTGGCGGCCATGGCTCGACTCACTACCCCGTCTACTCCACCCGCACTCCGCGGGCTTCCAGCGCCCTCCAGCGAGTCCCATCCTGTCACAGCGCCCTTTACAGCACCCCGCGCTCGCCTGGGGAACTGGCGGGTACCCGCGGCCGGGTTTCTCTCCGATCTCGCGGCACCTGAGCTCTGTCTGCAGCTCCAACCTTTCTACTTCTGCATCTGCATACTCCTTACCCCGCGCAATTGACGGTCGCAGCGAACAGCATCAACACCGGATTGACCTAAAGTACAATCGCGCGAAGCCGACCAAGAGCGGACAGATTTGGGAACTTGGTTCACTGTAGGCTTGCTGCCCCCGGAGCTCCGGCGTGGACGTCATCGCGACATCACCGAGAACACACGGCTGACTCTGAGCACAGACTGCTGTCCAGATTCGATCCCCGGCAGCTTTGCGGACCTTCCATCGCACTTTGAATACTATAATGGCCCTTTTGCAAAGAATCGCAGCTCAATCGACCTTTCGCTTCGCACCGGCTGTTTCTATGACCCTTGCGAGAAACGCTTCCACCATGGCACCAAAGGTATGGCCTCGACCGCCACTGCAAACCGCGCGCGATGCATTTCGCTAATTAAGCTCCACGAATAGCTCAACGACCCCTCGCTCTTGAAGCAAAATGTAAACTACATCAACGGCGAATGGGTGCCGGCCAAGTCTGGCAAGACCTTCAGCGTCACTGGTGCGTCGAAGAGCGAGACGTTCGGAGCCACAACGGTGCGCAGCTAACACTGTGATCCTTCTTTCCAGACCCCGCGACTGGCGAACACATTGGCACCGGCGCCGAGGCCGGTGTCGAGGACACCCGCATCGCCATCACGGCCGCCGCCGAGGCCTTCAAGACCTTCCGCACCAAGACCGGCCGCGAGCGCGCCAAGCTGCTGCGCAAGTGGTTCGACCTCATGAACGACAACGCCGACGATATCGCCAAGCTGATTACCTGGGAGAACGGCAAGCCCATGGCCGACGCCAAGGGCGAGGCTGCCTACGCCGCCAACTTTTTCGAGTGGTTTAGTGAGGAGGCGCCGCGCACGTACGGCGACACCATCCCGAGCTCGCTGGCCGCCAACCGCGTGTGGACCATCAAGGAGCCCGTCGGTGTTTGCGGTCTCATCACCCCGTAAGGACCATGTTCCAGAGACAATTTCTCAAACCCTGTACTGCGGTGCTGACTTCGTACCAGCTGGAACTTCCCCGCCGCCATGATCACGAGAAAGATCGCCCCCGCACTCGCCGCCGGCTGCACCGTCGTCTGCAAGGCTCCCGGCGAGACGCCCTTCACCGCGCTGGCCCTCGCCGAGCTTGCCCACCGCGCCGGCGTCCCCAAGGGTGTTGTCAACGTCGTCGCCTCGCTCGCCAACACGCCCGAGGTCGGCAAGGAGCTGACCACCTCGCCCGTGGTCAAGAAGGTCTCCTTCACCGGCTCCACCGGCGTCGGCAAGCTGCTCATGAATCAGTCGTCCAGCACCCTCAAGAAGCTTTCGCTCGAGCTCGGTGGCAACGCGCCTTTCATCGTTTTTGACGACGCCGACCTCGACGCCGCCGTCGCCGGCGCCATCGCCTCCAAGTTCCGATCCTCGGGCCAGACCTGCGTCTGCGCCAACCGCATCTACGTCCAGGAGGGCATCTACGACGCCTTTGTCGCCAAGTTCGTCGAGAAGGTCAAGTCCTTCAAGGTCGGCAACGGCTTCGAGGAGGGCGTCACTCACGGCCCGCTCATCCACGACCGCGCCATCTCCAAGGTCAAGGCCCACGTCGACGACGCCGTGGCCAAGGGCGCCAAGCTGCTCGTCGGCGGCCAGGGCATGCCCGAACTGGGCAGCAACTTCTTCCAGCCCACCGTCCTGCGCGACATGACAGTCGACATGGCCATTGCTACCGAGGAGACGTTTGGTCCTCTCGCGGGTCTGTTCCCCTTTAAGAGCGAGGCCGATGTTGTCGCCATGGCGAACAAGTCGGAGGTCGGTCTGGCTGGCTACTTCTTCTCGCGTGATCTGGAGCGTGTGTACCGTGTGGCCGAGAACCTCGAGGTCGGCATGGTCGGCGTCAACACTGGTATCATCTCGGATGTTGCCTCGCCGTTCGGCGGTGTCAAGGAGAGTGGTTTCGGTCGCGAGGGTTCCAAGTACGGTATCGCCGAGTACCAGACCACCAAGATGATTACTTTTGGTGGCATGAACAAGCCTCTGCAGAGCTAAGCAGATTAAAACAAAAATATAAAATAGTTCCTCTGTATAATTGCTCAATGGCCCATTGTGCCGTGCGATTTACTTCGAAGAATACGAACTGCAAACGGAAGAGTGAACAAAATATGTCATTGCTAAGGTATGCGGTTGCTTCAAGCAACATCAAAACAGGACCCTGGTTTCTCATTCTTTTTCATTTCTGATACAAGTGGTTCATTATTTTCGCTGCATATATCCAGTCAAACCTTCCTTCCATTACTTATATCTCGTCGTCGTCTCACGCAGGGGCAGCTTCCTGTCCAGTGTGTGGAATGCCTGGGTGCGAGGAGTGAACGGCGTCGCAGTGAAGGCTTGCATCTCGGTATCCTTGATGTTTGGCGTGCTCTGGATCGACTCGGCATCCTCGTCGTCTTCGAAGTGGTCGCTCTTTCGTGGCCACATGGCGTAAATGGCGAATCCGAGGTTGAGAATATACAGAACCCTGGAGAAGCAGTCAGTAAAACGCATAATGTATTGATCTGGGAGTGATAGCTTACTCCATGTAGAACGTGGCGCCGAGGGATCCCTGGGCAATCTGGCACGACTTGTAGGCACCGTATCTTTTGGCGAGACCGCAACCATAGCGGAAGTACCAGGCAGCGGGCGCGGGGTGGCGCGGGTCGGCGTAGTCGGGGCCAATCTGACCGTACACGCTGACGGTGTAGAGCGCGAGCAGCGCCATGTTGACGAGCGTGGCGACGATGGGGAACCACAGCTTCATGATGAATGCGATGAGCTTCGCGAGGAGGAAGAAGAGGGAGATGATGGAGATGGCGACGTTGAAGTTGGTCAGGCTGGTGTACATGTTAGCGAGTCGGGGTCGGCGACGATGGGCCGGGAGACGAAGGGGAAGCGTACGTGGCAGACCAGATGAGAGGCACCTTGGGCAGCGGCTTGAAGTTGGCGTAGGCGTAGAGAATCATGTTGGGGTTAGAGTTGAGGCCGTTTTCGTAGCCAATCTCCCACATCTTGGTGCGGTACAGGTCGGGCTGCGCGATGCCGAAGATGACGAGCACGGCGATGAGGCCGATGAGCTCAAGAGGCATCAGCCAGATGGTGGCCTTGCGGGAGATCTTGGGCCATTTGCGGTGGACGATGTGGTAAGAGCGCTGGCTGCGAGAAAAGATGCCCATGTTTGCGGCTGCGTCGAGACGCTGGTAGGTGTAGTCCAGTGTGTCTTTAGTAGGGCGCGATGTCTGCAGGCGCTCCGGTATGGCCGAGGGTTTAGATTCGTACTTCGATCGTGGGCGGCCGGTCCGATAATGTATATTTCGACGGTCAGAGTAAACAGGCCAGCTGCTCGCTCTCGTCAATGTCGCAGGTCGCTGGTCGCTGTCGCGTAGCCGGTGTCAAAAGATG
The DNA here is from genome assembly GCA_037575805.1 of Lecanicillium sp. G3. NCBI lineage: Eukaryota > Fungi > Ascomycota > Sordariomycetes > Hypocreales > Cordycipitaceae > Lecanicillium > Lecanicillium sp. G3. Next base: position 398,117 of record JAZHPD010000004.1, on the reverse strand, counting down.
CGATGCAGCTTTCTCGGAAGAGGAGAAGGAGGAGAACGAGGCTTGAGCAGGTTTAAAGCCTGGGCCCCCCAGTCCCATTGTGCCCGCTGCGGGCTAAGCGCCGACCTCGAATGTGATATGGGCCCGGCCATGGTGAGGGGGTTCGGGATAGTGCGTGCAGCTCGGTCGGACAGGCACATCGCAGGAGTGCGGGCAGCCAGTCGTGAAGCTCCTGTAAGCGCCCGGATCGGACTGGGGTGGGCGATTGGACGGGGAGTGTGGCAGCTGTGGCCAATGAGGAGCGGGGAGCAGCACAAGACAGCTGTGGCCGGGCCTGCCAATCGACGCACAGCCGGTGGAGACAGGTTCACAGTGTGACGAGGTAATAGACGGGAAATGTGATGGGCGTGGAAATGTTGGTATTTGTTGTACTCCGTAATGTGGGAGGAGTCCCTTTCCGCATGTTGGGGGGGACGCTGCAAGAAGAGCTTGGTACTGTACTGGAGCTCTGGTTTATCAACGTTGAAGGTGCGGGTGGTCGAAGGTGGGCCCGGGGGTTCCAACGGCTACAGATACGATGCTGTGGTCAATCCACGGGATCTGAAGCACCAAAGACTATCACACCCTCGGCATTAACTCTGTCTCTTTTGTATTGTTCTTCGTATGGTCTCTTGTCAGGTGTTTCGATGAGTGGTCTAGAAGGGGACAGATAAAAATTGACACTGGACTCGCTAGTGCTATCAGCGGCTTCAATATACATGAAGCTCTGGTGACAATCATCCGGAGCTAGCTACCAACGCGATACACATCTCAAGAGAAGTTATGAAGCCCGCGACATAGTATTACGATATCGCGATACACTGATGACATGTATACAGAGCAAAGCCAGACCGCGAGGGGTAGTAGGTTCGTAGCTTTGCAAACGAACCAAATGCGGCCAGGAACCTACCCTATGGTTGTCGTTCTATGTCCGGATGCTGGGGCCGGCACACCGAAACCCCGGGTTCGCCATACGGCAGCATAGCTTTGCGAGGTAGATGGCTTGAAAGCTGGATATGGAGAACAATCCGCCACGGTGAGTCGTTGAAGAGTCATGAACAAAGGCTTTTGGTCGCCACAGGTGGGCTAGAACGTTCCGAAGTCTTCTATGCCGATAGTCTACAGTCTAACAAAAGTCGATCGAAGAGTTGCGCATGCACCGGAATAGTGCGTACATATCATAATGCATGCAATAAAGCACGTTCTTTCGCTTCTTCCTCTTTTACAAGAAAGAAACAACCGAAACGTGACTCTGAAACCAGGCTGAGTGTGAGGGAAAGAAAGAAAGAAAGACAGGTGGGCGATCGCTACTGAAAGTCGAGTAATCAGCAATCAAGCACGGCGTGTGAGGTCGCAATGTCTCGTCAGGCAAAATTTGCTGATGCGAGGTGCTGGCGGTCTGGACTGGTCCATGGTGGAGAGAGGCATCCATCCGCTCCGGCATGGTGGCGCAACGGCTGAAGGACGAGTCCTCTGACCCCCCTGTTATGTGGTGGTGTGTGGCACATTTGCGCAGGAAATTATGCGTCGGCAGAACAAAGGGCAATGGATGATGCTTATACTTGTTTGAGTGGTGTCGTCGTGTGCCCATGGTCGGATCGCTTTTCGGGCGTGGTCGCGGTTCGTAAAACTGATTGCCGACAGAGCAGGCAGAGCTGGACAGGACAGACAAAAGGGCATGCATCTCGCAGCGGGATACTATCAAGCAGGCCCAGCGCAGGTAATCTGTGAAAATTGTTAGCAGGCACAGAACAGCGAGACACGGCGAGATTGATACCCGTCCAAGCCGTCTCGGGTAGAGCACGTCCATCATGGTGGCCGCCCGTGGCCCACCACTGGCACCATCACAGCGTGCACATCCCGGCGCTGTCACATTTCTCTTGCATGCATCCCAGGGTCAATTTGAGTGTGATGCGAGTGCACGCGCAGATAGCAGTTCATAGCGGATGCAGTGGCCCTTGGCGAGTGGTTGGCGAGTGGCGTGACTGTGCAGATTCCGGGCGTCTTTGTTGGGGGAAGCTCTTTGCGATGCTTTACCCAGTATATTTATTTGTAGGAGAGCAAACGGAGGACGTGTTGCGGGTATGTCAGCCACGCAGCTGGCAAATCTGGCGAGTTACTTGGCAGCGGATAGAGAGCAGATGCTTCAGCGCCTGGTTCAATATGGGAGAGTGAACTGGAGGCAAACAGTTGCATTGTATTTTTGTGATCGGTACAAGTATGTCGGCATGGTAAGCAAGTACCTCGTACCTGTGAGTTTTCTCAATCCATCTGCAACATCAGGCTGCCTCCTCCAAGACTCGCTCTCACGACCAGGCGAGACATGCCGCTGACCATCCCCGTCCATCATCCATGCCGCCTCTGCAGCCTGCTCTGGGTACTGGCTGGGTATTACTGCGCTACTAGTACGGAGTAGTGCTCCTCACACCAGCACCTCTAAACCTTTGGCATTCCCTCTCGCCAGCCTATCCATGCCGCCTACATAGCCCCCAAGCCCCAATACACACCACGCCCCGGCCGCTGTCCCTTGGCCTTTCTTGCAACCCCTCCGCAGCAAGGCCCGCGCCCTGGTACAGCATTAGTTGCATCGCCGCTGTCTCCCCGTCCGCTTGCTACCGGAACTGCATCTGTTGGTACGAGACTACGGAGTACGCTGCGACCAAGTACTGACCAGCACATCTTTTGGCCGGTAAGCTGATTGCGTTCCAGATCATGTTTGACAGCGTTTTATGCCGACTCTGACGGCTTGCGAGAACCGTCAAGTCTTTTGACTTGGTTTTTGACTTTTCTCCAAAGTCGCTTTTTGAGAAACGATAGTCACAAAGCACGGCGCGCCTCGAATCTCAAAGACGCCATCTCAACAACTGCTTCTCGACGTATACAAACCGCATCAAACAACACATATCACTCTCCTCCCCTCGACACGATACATCGACAGCGTCAACCGCTGCCCGTTACATTGCGCCAACTGCCGCCCCATCCACCTCGAAACTCGCCTTCAAAAGCCTAGCATAGCATATCCACCAGCGCGCTGACATCCTTCCACGCCCATCGCGATCTTCCGCCGTTTTCCCTACCACCTGCATCAAAGGCCCAGACCCAGGCCCAGACTCGGGTCCCCCCCAAGCCACGCGCACCAGAGCAAAACAATATTTGCACGCATTATTAGCAATTGGGCTGCTCCATAGCACTCGCTAGCCTCCGCCGAGCCGCTCTTTCTTTACTTACCTTTTGCGCTGCAAGGCTTGGTTTGACTTGGGCTCCGCCAACTCGCTTTCTTGCTCCCCACACTCAGACTTGCCCAGACCACTCGACGCTGCCTGACAGTTACTTTGCTGCCGGTAGTTTTTTCTCTCCTGCTTCCCCACGGCGTCGTCTCCGTTTGCAAAACTTTTGCGAGATAAAAAAAAACCTTGATGAAGAAGGCCGCCGGATTGTACGATTCTCATACTCACGACACCACCTCAGCTCAGTCCAGGACAGCATCACCCAGCACCTACGACAAGCCGGCGACGGCTTCACCCGGCCTTGCCGCTACCGCAGCTTCTGAGTGGTCCGCCGACTCCTCCGTTACAGCAAATACGACAGACGCAAAACTCACTCTTACGCGCCCTCACGACTCCTTTCAGACGCGATCTTCTTCACCTTTGACTGGATCATGCGTTCCGTCCGCTGAGATATACTCCGGCCCACCGGTGCTGCTCCCTAAGCCCACGCCACATAGCGTCTCTACTTCTGGTACTGTTGGCGCTGTTTCGACCTTGCAAAGGCGGCGTTTCACTCAGCCTGCCTCCTTCGCCCCAGTCACATCTCTGCATATTCTTGGAAAGCGACGACCCTCTCGGTCCGTCCGGCACGACGCTGTCATGGCTTCTGCGCCCTCTAAAAAGCCCAGGACTGGTGCCTCCCCGCCCAGGCGATTTGATATACCTTCAGCAGCTACCGCGCCTCTGACGAGAACCTCAGTAAAAGCCATGCGCGAGTCCGTCTTTTCCCCGCTATTCTTCTCCAACTCTCCCATCCGCAATGCCAGCCGGCCCTCCGTCGATTCCACCTCGGACCTGGCTGCCAGCATGCTCTCCCCCATCGGCGAAGATGCTAGCGATGCCGTCACTACTTTAAAGCTTCCACGCGCAAGCATTAGCACTGTTAGCCCGGCTCTTTCTGGAAGTACACCTGACAGTCTTACTTCATCAATCGACATCTCTGGCTCTTCTGCAAGTCCTGACAGCATTGTTCTCCCCAACAATTTGCAGCTCATCCGCTCCATCGGTATACTCGAGCTCCTTGAAAACGACATACGGCCTACATTCATGATCGACCTACAGCATCCATCGAACACCACTCAACCTCATCTTCCCATACAATATTATAATCCTTCACTACATGCTTGTTCTGACATTCATCCTCTACTAAATCCTGGATGCGAGAATACGCCAACGACACCCGAATTCTGTCACTTCAAAGAGTGGGCTCTATGTACGACACCACCCCCAGAGCACCCGGAACTGGGATTTCCGTCCTGCGAATACGGGAGGGTAAACTGGACCAAGTCAACGGTCCGACAACGCTTTCGCTTTATCTCGGGCAGTATCAATCTCAGCACATCATCCGAGCACTCTGAATCAGATGTTGCCGTCACAGACACCCCAGAGGCAATGGATGAATCCAACACTCCTCCAGAGCTAGAGGCCCACGCAGAGACTGTGAACGCAGCAACGGAACCTCCCGATTACTTTGGCGATGCTGCTGCCAACTCAGAAGAGTGCCGCGTCAATCACTTCGAGAGAGCGCTGATCGACCAAGCTAACATGGCCCAGCCTGGCCACCCTGACGAGTTCACCAATCAAGTCCTCCAGTCCAAAGAACTACGTCCGTTTTTCGACTGGACAAGAATACCTATGAGCGACTCACTACCAGAGCATATCAAACTCGCAAAGACAACAGATTGGGCATCCACAGCACTTGGACCTATTGAAGAATGGTCTTCTGAACTAAGGATGCTGTCTAACCTTGTCATGGGTAGCCCGCATCCTGCCACTCTTTATTGGGGCCCAGACTATACCTGCATATACAACGCCGCTTATGTCGAGATTGCTGGAAAGAAGCACCCGAAGATTATGGGGATGAAGAATTTTGAAGCATGGGAAGAGCTACACGACGACATCGAGCCAGTCTTCCATAGTGCCTGGAAATCTGGCCAATCCACAATGAAGCACGACAACCATCTCTTTTTACGTCGCGACGGATACCTTGAAGAGACATTCTTTTCATGGTCTCTAGTTCCCGTTGTCGGAGGAGAGGGCCAAGTTGTTGGCCTCTACAGTCCGGCCTTTGAAAATACCCGTCGTAAAATCAACGAGCGACGTATGCTCACCCTACGAGAAATCGGTGAGCGTACCGCGACTGCAACAACCGTCAGCGCATTTTGGCCATTGGTCCAAAAAGGACTGGAATATAACCAGTACGATATCCCTTTTAACCTGATTTACTCCGCCTCAAAAGATGAAGCGGAAAGCGACATTTCATCAATGCGGTCAGGGAGCTTGACACCCCAGCCCCAACTCACTCTCGAGGCATCATCGGGCACCCCTGAAGGGCATCCAGCAGCACCCAAGACCTTGGACCTGCGTACTTCCGAAGAGGGCTTCGCGCCCTATATGCGGCAGTCTATCAACATGGGCGGCGTTCCGATTGTCTTATCGCAACAAGATGGTACACTCCCCATGGAACTACTGGAAGGAATTCAATGGCGTGGCTTTGGTGACCCTTGCAGAACAGTTGTCATCCACCCTATCGTTTCTACGAGTGGAGGAGAATCCATTACCGACTTTCTGGTTCTTGGTGTGAACCCAAGACGACCGTACGATGACGATTACAAGCTGTTCATACATCTCCTTTCACGTCAGCTCGCAACTTCTATGGCTTCTGTCGTGCTTTTTGACGAGGAGATAAAGCGTGGCCAGATGGCTGCGCGACTTGCAGCAGAAGATCGGCGCGAGCTCTCCATGCAACTTCTCCTTCGCACCCAGGAGGCCAATGAAAGTGAGTACAGGTTTACACGTATGGCGGCCTATGCACCCGTGGGCATGTTTATTGCCGACTCTTGTGGCAAGATCAATTACTGCAACGACATGTGGTGGCAGATTTCACGCCATGCTCGCAATCATGACCTAGAGACGACATGGATGGATATTGTCGAAGACGAGGATAGAGAAGCTCTTGAACGTGCCTGGACCAAACTGGTAGAAGAAAGGGTCACCGTCTCGCAGGAATTTCGCTTTAAGCCGTTCCAGCAGGTGGGCGATCGTACCATGGATACCTGGGTCTTGATGAGCGCTTTCCCTGAGCAGAATCCTGATGGGAGTCTGAAGTCTATATTCGGCTGCATTACCGACATTTCATCCCAAAAATGGGCAGAGAAAGTTCAGAGCGAGCGCCGCGAGGAGGCAGTTGAGCTTAAGCGTCAACAGGAGAATTTCATCGACATTACTAGCCACGAGATGCGCAACCCGCTGTCCGCCATTCTGCAATGTGCCGATCAAATTTGCAATAACATCGCGACGTTCAATTCACTAAATGTGACGGAAGTGGAAGGGCTACTCGAAAACTGTCTTGATGCAGCCAACACAATCCATCTCTGCGCCAGTCATCAGAAGCGAATTGTCGACGACGTCTTGACACTTTCCAAGCTCGACTCTAGCTTGCTCGTGGTCACACCTGTGGCAGAGCAGCCAGTCAGGGTTGTCCTCCGGACGCTCAAGATGTTTGAGGCGGAGCTGGCAGCTCACAATATAGACTTTGACTTTCACGTGGACGACAGCTTTGAAAGGCACGGTATCAAGTGGACCAAACTGGATCCGTCACGACTTCGCCAAGTCCTTATCAACCTCATGACCAACGCCATCAAGTTCACCCAGGGTCGACAGAGAAGACATATCAAGGTTAGCCTTGCTGCCTCGCGGGACGTAAGCGAGGTCGCCAGCCATGGCACATATTTTGCTCGAAACGCAAACCAGATGGGCAGCAGCATCGATATCGACTGTACAGATGACTGGGGTAGCGGCGAGAAAGTTAACATTCACTGCACGGTCGAAGACACAGGCCCAGGTCTGGCGGAAGAGGAAGTCAGGGTTCTCTTCCAGAGATTCCAGCAAGCGACACCCAGAACACACGTACAATATGGAGGCTCTGGTCTCGGCCTCTTCATCTCACGAATTTTGACCGAGATGCAGGGCGGCCAGATTGGAGTCACGTCCGTTCCGGGTCAAGGAAGCAAATTCAGCTTCTACATCCAAAGCCGCCAATGCGCGGACGCGCTAGAGCCCTTCGAACCCCTGTCGTCTTTCACCATCTCCCGGAACGGCTATTCACCCGTCGCCACAGAGGTCATTGCAGCACCACCGGTCTCACAGAGCCGTGAGACGGCCCGCAAGGCAAAGAGTGCGTCCAAGGGGCCCCTATACGACGTCCTCATCGTCGAGGACAACATTGTCAACCAAAAAGTCTTGCGGCGACAGCTCGACAACTGCGGCAACACGACGTTTGTCGCCAACCATGGCCAGGAGGCGCTCGAGACGCTGCGAAAGTCGCGCTTCTGGGCCGGCAGGGAGGGCGACGGCGTGGACATCTCGGTGATCCTCATGGATCTCGAGATGCCCGTCATGGACGGCGTGACGTGCGCGCGCAGGATCCGCGAGCTGGAGCGCGACGGCACCATCACGCGCCACATCCCCATCATCGCGGTGACTGCGTACGCGCGCCCCGAGCAGATTGCCAACGCCAAGGCCGCGGGCATCGACGATGTCATTTCCAAGCCGTTCCGCATCCCGGAGCTGCTGCCGCGGATCGATGAGCTGGTGAGCCACTACAATGCATTAGCCATCACTACTTGATACGGCCGCCGCTTTTTTTTTCTTCTTTCCTTTCTATTTTCAAATTTCAATTTTTTTTCGCATTTATGGGTTGCAAGCAAGGAAGCGTACGATACTGTTTTTTTTTCTGTCTTCTATGAGCATTTGCAAAGCGATGGCGCATTTTTCTTCTTTTTTCTACTATAGGGTGGCTTTACTCACTGCCGAGCACTTTTTTTATTTTCGGCTGCGAGAAAAAGATATACAGAGGCGCAGCGGATGATTCCAACGAAATACTCTCCCTTTTCCCTTTTCCATCTTGATGCTCTCTTTTAGTTCTTTTTCCTCCCTACACCAGACAGAACGTTGGTGGTGGGAATAATCAGGGGCATGCATCATGGAGAGGGGGAAGCGGCCAGTTACTACTTAGTTACTACACACGCATACAGACAGACACACTGCTATAGATACCCAGACCCGAAAGGCTCAAATACACGAAGAAGCCAACTTCACAGTACAGACTGAATACAAATGCTGTGAATGTTGTTTCACATCTCGACTGACGTGAGGCGTACACAATGGTCGGTTTCCAAGGTGTGACTATCATAGCCCAGCTTGCCGTCAACATGCCACATTTACTACCAGAAGAATGCAACGTAATCTTTAACAGAGAACGCCATTTCAATACAGTCACTGTTCATGGGCCAAAATGTAATAGGAAACACAGCAGTTGAATTAGGTATTACTATAATCTCCTCCTCCGGGTATCGAACAAAACAGACCAAATGCGTGTTACTAAACTGTGTAGTGTTTTTGCCATTGGACTCGCCAATGCTTTTCTGAAAACAAAAAAAGAAACTCTTCCGTCGTAGTGCCTGGTGCAAAACAGTATGGAAAATGGTATCAATGAAAGCAGTCTTGACAGGGTATCTTGGTATCTTGCGAAGAAATGCAGAGCCATCCTTCCATTCCCAACCCTTTCATGCGTGTTGGATATATGATTTTTTTGGGGGGGATAAATGTTTGATTTTTCGCGTGCCATCATCGAAGAGTCGATACGTCTTGCGCGCGTCATGCTAGGCCACGTCGGTCTGCCATCTAAGCAGAGGCGGTGACGGCGGGGGCAGCAGAGGCAACGTTCTCAGGCTTGGTCTCAGACTCGCCCTCGACGGCCTTGGTGACCTCCTCCTTGATGTCGGCGGCGGTCTCCTGAGCGTTCTCCTTGGCCTCGGTGGCAGTCTCGGTGGCAGTCTCCTCAGCCTTGGCGGTCTCCTCCTTGGCCTCCTCGACCTTGGCGGCACCCTTGCCCTTGATGGTAGCACGGAACTTGGAGAAGGCGTTGCCCTTGGCCTTCTCGTCGCCGGTGGCGGGGGAAGCGTCGCGCTTGCCGAAGAAGGGGAGGGAAGACTTGCGCTTCTCCTTGACGTCGGTCTTGGCCTCGGTGGCAGCGGCCTCGGTGGGCTCAGCAGCCTTCACCTCCTCGGCGAGAGGAGTGGTGCCCTCAACAGGGGGAATGACGGGGGCGGTCTCAGCAGCACCCTCGGCCTCCTCAGCGGCAGCCTCGGTGGTCTCAGCGGCCTTGGGCTCAGCGGCCTTCTTCTCCTTCTTGGAGAAGACACCACCGAAGAAGCTGTTGCGCTTGCTAGCAGCGGGCTTGGCAGTCTCGGAGGCGGGCTCCTCGGTGGGAGCAGCAGTCTCCTCGGCGGCGGCCTCCTCAGCCTTGGGCTCAGCGGCCTCAGTGGTGGCGGGCTCCTCAGCGACATCAGCAGGGGCGGCGGCAGCCTCCTCAGCCTTAGTCTCGTCCTTGGGGACGACGTCCTTCTTGCCGAAGCCGAAGAAAGAAGCGCGCTTGCGGCTGGCAGAGCGACGCTTGGGCTCCTCAGTCTTGGGCTCCTCCTTAGCGGCCTCAGTCTCATCCTTGGGGGCCTCCTCGGTGGCAGCGGCGGCGTCGGTGGCCTCCTCAGTGGGCTCAGCAGCCTTGGGCTCCTCCTTGGCAGCGGGCTTCAGGCTCTCGAGGGTGTTCTTGTAAGCCTCAGACTCGGTGACAGAGGTGGCAATCTCCTTGGCCTCGGCGATCTTGGCCTTGATCTGGGCAACCCAGTTGTCACGCTCGGCGACATTGGCAGCCTTGAAGGTGTGCTTGTTGCCCTTAGCGGTGAAGTGGAACTTGTTACCGTCAACCTCGGGCTCGGTGGCGTGGGCCTGGTGATGTTAGCGACTGTTGTTCATTTGCCATTCGACTGCGTAATTCAGCCGTTGGGCAGATGCTTACCAGGTTGATGACGTTGTGGGGGGCCTTCTTGTCACCAGCGAAGAGGAGACCCTTGCCGGTGTGGGCAGCCCAAGAGATGTTGTCAAGAGCGCCCTCAGCGGACTTCTGGGCCTTCTTGTAGGCGTCGAGGGCCTTGGCCTCGACGGCGTCAGAGCCGAAGAAGAAGAACTCCTTGCTACCGAGCAGGTTCCTTGGTCTTTGTTAGAAGCGGCTTTCAGCCTATGCGCAGATGCTTCTACTTACTTGGGGAAGCTCAGGCCCTGGGCCTTGTAGCCAAGGTGGCCCTCCTCGATGGGCTTGGCCTCCTCCTTGGGCTCCTCAGCGGCAGCCTCCTCGGTCTTCGTCTCCTCAGCAGCGGGAGCAGCAGCCTCCTCGGCGGGCTTCTCCTCGGCGGCAGCGGCCACGGTCTCGGCGGCGGGCGCCTCAGCAACAACGGGAGCGGCGGTCTGCTCGACAGCGTCGACAGGGACCTCAACGGGCTTCTGGATGTCGGCCATTTTTCTGGATTAAGAGTAGAGTATTGGGTATCTTAAGTGGGTATCACAACAACAAAGAAAGACGGATGGTATAAAAGAAAAAAAAGACGGAACCAGAAAAAGGCGTCGAGGAGAATGATGAGCACAGAGGATGATTGTGTGTGAAAGGAAGAAGAAGGAGGGAGCAGGAGCCGAAAGGGGATGATGGGGGTACTTATTTGGTCTGCAAAGGGCGGGCGAGCCAGGCAAAAGGCAGGGCAACAATGCAAATGAGGAGGGACGAGTTATTAGGACGGGCGGGTATGTGCTATGACTGGGGGGAGGGGGGAGCAGTGGTTGGGGGGGTACGAGTTGTAGAAGAAGGGGAAGGGGGGGTGTGCGTGTAACTGTTGTGTGGTAGGTGGGAAGCACAAGGAGAGGCGGAGGAGGCAGACGACGAGAAAGTAGCAGTACTAGGAAAGCGTCGGCACAAAAGTACACGGTAATCATTCACACTACCAGAACACGCACTAGCAGTACTCCAGAGGCATCCATAGGCAGTACTCGGTACTAATACCAAGAAGGGGGGGGGGGGGGGGGGGGAATGCTATTCAGGTAAAAGGAGGCCTGTGGTGCTGTGTGGTGTCCAGAGACTGGCGGTATTGCAAACTGCAACCTCAACTCCTTGCCCAGTCAAATGGTTTACCAGGAACAGCATAGCCGCTGGGGTCCAGCCGGGTATGAGCTGCCACTAGCTGCTGGGCGCCGGAATTGGTGAAATGGTGAATACGGGCAGCGAATGAGCAATGTAAGGGTTCTATTAGGGGGCAGCGGACAAGAGAGAGACGAGAGACCTGGTTTTTGGCTGCCCAGACAGTGGGCAGGGAGGGGGTAGAGAGTACTTGGTACAGAGTACTTGGTACTGTAAAATGTCCCAGTTTTGGCACACTGTATGCCCAGTAGTAGTGGCATAGTGGTGTGTGGCAGTCTCCAAAGGGGGCAGCAAGGAAAAAAAAAAAAGAGAATGGCAATGTGACCACCTCTGACCAAGGAAGCAATGTGCGGCGGCTATTGACATTGCAGGTACTCGGTACTGGCAAAAGTCAATACAAGTACATGTGGAAACGGACACAAATACCAAGTACGGATTACGAATGGACATGGATGGTCTACCATTGATATCCAGCATCGGCGAATGCAGTACTCTCTACTTGTACGGAGTATTCAGCAGCGAAATGGCAAGTTTTGAGCATCTTTGCCAGTTGCGAGCATGTAATAACGTGCCAGTAGAGAATACGAAAAGATACGTACCTCGTCCCACATATCGCGGTACCGCACCTTGAGCTTCAGGTAGATGGACTTTTTTTAAAGTTACCAGCTGCGAGCTGCGAGCTGCCAGCTGCGAGCCACTAACCTAGTGAGCTTGCCAGCTGCCAGCAAACAGGACCCTTTGACAGTTTTCCGACAAACGACCGTTTACTCCAATGTACTCTGTACCCGGTACACCCGTCCTTTTTAATTCACCACTAAGTTGGTCTTATTCACCGTTACCATCACCAAGGACAACAGTCACAAACGACAAAACACAAAACCCCTTTCTGCTTACCAGCATCTCTCACATTGCCTTTGCCTTTCCAGGTCTCGGCAGTGACCCGCGATGCCAAGCATGGCTGGCGCCGGACAGAAAAAAAAAATAGGAAAAAGAAAAAAGAAAAAAAAAAAAGCCCACTCCCACTCACGGCCCTGAGACCCTGGGCCTGGGTTGCCAGGGTTCCGCTCAAGGACCAACGCCAACTGGCCCGTGCATGTTTAAGCGAGTGGGGCTTATTTTACTTTTTGAACATTGCTGACCCGCTCGCCGGCCCAGCCAGCTGCCCGCCAGCTGCCAGCAGAAAGAACCTCTGTCTTCTTGCAGCTGGCACAACGCCTGTGCTTCAGCCGTGGCTTATGATGGCGCTGGGAAGCACGGAAACACGCCAGTCTACCGAGCATACGCTAAACATGAGCAGCAGTTGACTATCACCACCACCAACAATTACCTGTACGGAGTACCATCTCCTGTACTCTGTACTCTGTACTCTGTACTCCGTACCGAGTACTCCGTACCGTATTCCTCATACTGTAGCCATTCCATCTGCAAACGAGCTTCAAACACTCAACTCGCCGAGATCGCTCTCTGCTATTCCTAATTCCTGCTGCTGACAAACGAAATCTTCTGATCGACTCCTCCCCCTCTCTGCCCTTTTCCTCCTCATTCTCCTCCCATCTCGACTCCTCACCCCGACCTGCCCACTTGCAATGGCTTATTCATCACACACAGTTTCGGCGATCCTACCTCCCAGCATCCTACTGGATACGCTTCCAGTCTAACCTTCCTGCCTACCAGCACGAGTATTGCGACATGGCCCTCCGAGGCTCTAACCCGTCGACGCATTGCTCACCACTGGCTGGTACGACGTGATCCATCGGCGGGGCGTCTCCAATCTCCTACAACACCACCGCTACCACTACCACTCACACTCGCTGCACAATCACACTCCCACCACCGATAAATACGGCCAGATTGTGTGCACAGTCTCACATGCGCTAGGGCTCCTTGGACACCCTCGTGCTAGATGATATTACTCCGTACAGATGCCGACAAACATCACACATGGGATTTCCCAGCTCGACGTTGTCCCATGTACGGAGTATAGATTACTGATACCAGCATTTACCAGTATTGGCCATCACCGACTCACGCGTTTCCATCAAGATGCAAAGAAAACAGAGTAAAAGCAAAACGAACCACAAACAAACCATCCTCTCCAGCATCTTTTCTTCTCTCGCATTTTTTCAACAAATTACGTTTAGCGTCGTCTCCTCGTCCTGCACCTATTGGCTGTCCTGGTACGGAGTACTCCGTACTGACCACAAATCTCCAAACATTGGGGCTCCCTGCGGCCGCTGCCGACACTGTCAACACCTATCAACACCACCAACCGCAGCCACGCCCACATACAAATCCACCACATGCACTCACCCGTCCGTCCATATCTGATTTTCATTCTACTGGGTAACAGACCGCAGAGTTTCCCATTTGTGGAGACAGCAACCATCTGCCCAAGCCTCTGCTCACCATCAATTGAATCAATATACAGGAAACATTTGCCCGCATTTCTCGTACCAGTAATGGCCCGCCTGGCCCGAAGTTCAAACAAGTAGTCTGGCCTCCCCCTCGGTTCGCATCAAAAGATAATTTTGGGCCTATATTTCACTTTTGGGGCCGTCAACAACTCTGATACAGTCTCGACCGTGGTGGCCAACCACGTTATCACGCCGGGCTCTCTTTTTCTCTGCCTCGAAAAACCACCGATCCTGCCGTGCACCATGGTCTCGTCCGGTACAATAGTCATTGCGATAGTCGTCACTTGTCCCGCCCGCGATTCACTAGTTCAGCCAGCAGGCGATAGCAGGCGATAGCAGCACCGCAAACTCGATATAACACCCTTTTCTGAAACAGGCACCGCCGGCAGAGCCCTGCAGGCTGTGGTGAGCAACCTGTGGTGCGCTTCACCCTGGCCCCGTCGCCCCTCGTTTCTTGCAGATTGAGCAAGCCTCCGGAATCGTCTTGCCTCCTGGCCTGCTCCTGGCCGCTCCTAGTCCTGGTCCTAGTCCTAGTCCTGACTGCCCTCGCACCCAGCCTCTCAACCTTCAGGGCGCGGAGATTATGAACCCGAGCCACAGCGAGGAAATGAGGTGGCCCGGCGCAATCATAGGCCCTCCCCTCTCCCCCTCTCCTCTGGTGCTGGCGCCAAACACGCATGGGGGACCCTCCAACCCACTTCAATTTGACAGCGTCACAACCAATACCCAGATTTGGTCCGATTTACGACTGCAATCTTCCATTTTTTCTCGCCCAGCCCCATTCGGTCAAGCGCCAGAGAAGAAGACAGCTTGCAGGGGACAATGTGGTGCCCTTGGTGGCCCTCTCGCGGACATGGCTTGCGGCTTGGGGGCTTGGGCGCACCACGGCTTCCCATTTACCACATTGTGTGCATGCACCGCGCTCTCTCAACTCATTGGTGTTCCTGGTGTTCCTGGTGTGCCTGGTCCATGTATCAGAGCCTGCCAACCCTTTCCGCTCGCCAGCCACGGTGATGAATCACTCTCATGCCGCCCTGCCCTAGACAAGAACGGGACACGCAGTTGCTCGGCCGCCCTTGTCGACCAATTTTCTGTCGCAGCTCAACCACTTTGTCTTAGCGTTACGGCGCTGCCACCTGCCCAAAATTGCACTGTTCCACCCCAGACACCAAGGACACCATGGACACCATTCACCACGGAGCCTCGCCTTTTCTGTGTCTGCTTTGCCTGCAGCCAGCCTGCCCGTGGCATCAGGTTTGTCCAGGCGGGCTAGTCTGGCCCTGTTCCACCTGCAGCGCCACTCCGACCGCTTCCCGGCAGCTCAATAACTGACAGGCAGTCGAGACGACGGCTGGTGATGAAGGTTAAATGCGGTCTGTCAGTACATGCAGCAACGGAAGAGACCCGACTGACAATCTGAAATTCACATGTCGCGGAAAGTAAGAACTGAAAAAGAAATCTCGGAAAATAGCCCAAAAACCGTACCAGACACAGGGAGGCATTGCATACCAGAGCCCGGCCTCAGCACACCACACCACGCCACACCACACCACAACCACTCAAGCGGTTCACCACCGCACCACTGCATCTCAACCGTTTCGCAGAGCAAATTTGAGCCCCATTGATCATTTTGTGGACCGACCGGCGCATTACCCACTGCAAAGCAAAGGCAGACATCCCAAAAAAGAGGACTCCTCCTCCTCCGCCGCACCCAAACGTCACAGGGCCTGTGACTCTTTTCGCCGCCGCTAATGGCCGCAGCTGCTACCAGTATTAATGTCTGCTGTTATTACGGAGCACTTGCCGCGAATTCTTCGTATCGCGTGGGATACTCGAAACGCCATGACTTGCGCCGAGACGGTCTGGAGCCCCGATGACAGAAGGGCCAGGCAGACACCCATTGTATACCAGCCAACCGTTACTCGAGGCACAAAAGCCCGACATGCACAGATCAACTCACTGACTTGACACCTGCTGCCCTTCCACACACCCCCTCCTTTCACTCGGATCCTGCATAGCGCTACAGACTGCGGCCCGGCATGCAAAGTGAATGTGTATGTATGCGGCGGTGGTATCAAGGGTGAAAAAAAAGATGTCCCCAAAATTGATAGCCACAGCGGGTGGTTGATCAAGACGAGGAAAATAGCCAATGGCGTGTCTCATAGCTTTCACAGCTTCACCAGTGCCATGCTAATGCAGACGCCACAAAGCGCCCCCTCTGCCACCACCAACGGATAATACAGACTAGAATCATCCCTAGTCGACGCCAGGCACAAGTACCGACGTTGGCTTCCTGTGCGACATCCAGTCCTCTCTCCATACCGTACAGTGAGTGTACTGTATCATCGCAGCACATCGCCTCTCCCGGCGGAACCTTTGCCTTGGCCATCAAAACAACATGACTCTACAGGCCGGACCCGACGAGATGCACGCCGTTATGCATGGGGCACAGCGGAGGAAAATGACGAAATAAAAGCATATGGCGGTACGCAGACTATAAAAATGACGACAACGGCATACCTCTCTTATAGTGTGGCAGCCAAATATTGGCCGGGCTTCTCCCTGCCCCAGCCCACTCAGCTTTCTATGTCCGTTCTCGCCACTTTCATCGCATTTTCGCCCAAGCACCTTTCCCCGAGCGGTGGCCACTCACAGAGCCAGCCAGTTGCTGTGCACGGTATCGGGTGCATGACAGGCGCCACCACCATTGCCAAGCCTAGCAGCCATCGGTCACGCTACCTATATGGATTAAGCAGTGATGTCCATCCTACAACAAACCCCACAGCGCTGCGTGCAAGCGGACCTTCATGCAGACTGAACTGACAGAGGGCGCGCCGGGTTTCGTGCCCGATGCTGGAGCAAACTTGGGTTGTGACCAGTGTTGCGCCGTTGCGAACCACAGGGCTGGCGCGCTTTTACGAGCAAGCTCCGACTCGGGGCTGCGTGCTGCATACATCACTGAAGCACCAAAGCACGGCACCGGTGTACAGCCGGCTTCCTACCTGTTACCGCCAAGCTCTATTTTGTCACGTTGAGCCCCGTGTGCGCCGTCGGTCGTCGACGAGCAAGACTCCCCAAACTCGCGTGCGCCGAGCTTTCGAGTCCTGTGGAGAATGATTCGATGCAGATCGTTCGGAGCATGCAGCCCCAAATCCGATGCGGCAGTCCGCGACCCCTCTCTGTAGCGTCGCAGCGAGCCTGGGATGGATCCATCCGAGGACGACGACGACGCCGCGGGCTTCTTTCTTTCCGTCCTGTCTGCCTGTTATATATCAGGCTGCCATTAAGGACGGATTTGAAACAGCGACGACGACGTAGATCCATCTGCCCTCATCTTTAACCGATGATTGAGCAAAATAGTTGCACTCTTTCATGCGTGCCTAGGCACCGGTGAGGCGGGCATGGCGGTGTAGAGCCTTCCGATTCATGTCAGCTACATGGTCCTTGTAGATGGAGCCTGATGGCACTTTCCGATACTTGGCAGAGCTCGTAGTCATGGCACTTACTTTCCGTAACGAGTGAGTTTAGCCAGGCTCTCGCCCATCCGGTGGCTGCAGCAACCAGTGCCCCCGTAATGCAATGCCTCATATAGTAAAAAAAGCTGTCAATTCTGTTCTGTAGCTACTATTCGACGCCGCTGATGCAAAGAATCCCACCACCTCTCGCTTATACCCAGCCGCGATCGCTATGCATTACCATGCTGACTCCAATTCAAAAAGCAAAATCCAAGCAAAAGAGAAAAGAAAAGAAAAACCCCCAAAGACAGCCAAACACGTCTACCAATACTCAGTATCACTTCCTTGTCCCGAGCCGGACCCCCTGGTCGTCGGACGCTCAAACCGTGCGTGTGCCTCCCGCGCCGAACCGTAATTGTAGCTGTCCTTGACCCCGTTGCATCGCTGCCGCGTCCACCTCTCTCCGTACCGGTCCGGCTGGCCGCGCTCCTCTCCCTGACGCAGTTTCGGCGCCGGCGCCGATCCGCGATCCCTCTCCTCCTGGACCAGGCTTCGCGCGCGCGCGTGCACGTCCGCCTCGTTGCACATGTTGAACATGTCCTCCCAGCGCGTCGTCTGCGAGAGCAGCTCCTCCAGCGTGCCCAGCCCCTGCAGCGAGTCGTCCGGGAACTTGTTGTCGCGGATGAGCTCGACGGTCGTCGGGTTGGCCGTCAGATGGCCGACGAGATTCACCTGTAGCGGGTTCGCGGGCTCTCGTTCCGAGGTGACGGATACAAGCCTCATGAGAGCGTCTTCCAGGCTCGCGTTCGTCTCGCCGTTGTCGGCCATATTGGGGCGGATGGGAGCGTCGGTGTTGTGCTGACGGGAGCGTCGGTTGGGAAAGAGAAGCGAGATGGCCATCAGCTTTTGGCGATGCATGTCGTGAGGCTGATTATCAAGCAGATACTGCAACACGCATGCCGAACATACGCGGCGCTCCGGGCTCACCCTCCGCGAGCCACCCGGAAACAGCTCAAACAGCATTTCGTATCCGCACGACGAGCAGAATAGCAGATAGCGACCCATCACGTGCTGATACCAGTGTCCGTCATTGTCCAACTTGTCCAGGTTGGTTCGAATGGGCCTCAAAATATCGTAGAGGGCCTTTCGTCGCGGAGTAGGCCGAGTCTTCTCGTCGAAGTAGCGGTAGAGGCCATCAAAAAACAACGGCACGCTCAGAGGCGGGTTGGGTACTTTAAAAAGGTAGGCCCGCAGAGCATTGCCCGAGTCGAAGAGCAATTGTAGGTTCATCTGTCGGGCTTTCAAGAAGCCTTTCAGAAGCACGGCGTAGAACCCCCGCTGGACCAAGTCCAAATCTATTGCATCGGCCGTCAGTCCATAGACGAACGCCGCATCACCGGTCGCGGGCTTCAGGCCTTCGTGAAAACTTGGGTAGAAATCAAACGCCGAAATCAACGGTAGTCCAGGCACCGCACTCCTTCTCTCCTCATTTATCTCGCAAATGAGATCCAAAATTGGGATCAAATCTCCCAAGTGAACAAGGGGACAGTTGTACACGCCCAGCATGGTGACATGACGACATGCACGAAGGATGACGGCCAGAACATTCCTGTCGAGCATTGGGGTCTGGTGAAAATGCAGGACAGACAGATATTTACGCTGGTGAGCTATCTGTAGTACTGTCGATGAAACTGTCAGAAAAAGCTGCAAGAACGAGAATCGGCTGCAGAACTCACGTAGAAGTTGCAGGTGGGTTGCGCAAAATATCATCTGGGGTTCGAAGACGGAATAAAGAGGCTGTGAGTTGAATTGGTTGGCGCGCCACATGTTGCCGGGAAACTTGACCGACAGGATGTCTCTCAGAGTCTTTTCGCTGTATATCTTTCTTAGAAATGCGGGTATGCCTTTGCCATTCGTGCGTCCTTGATCCATGCGCTTCCACACCATGTACAGGGTCTCGACAACATCCTGTTCCCTTGTGATGGCGGAGCCGTGCCAGTTTGTGAACGGCAACTCGTTATTGAAACCATGAGGGTCCGCCGCCTTGGTGTTGAGCATTTCACCCAGCGTAAACTCGGGCGTCACGCTGATGAAAACGGTCGATGCGCCTATGTTCTGCAGCCTCCCTGCGTGGAAATCCCAGTAATTCTTGTCGCCGGACGTGGTTAGCCAAACAAAAGGATAGAGCATGATGACGATGGCGGTACTTACGACGCTGGCGGAGATGATTACCCATAGTCTCTTGCTGGCGAGAGCGACATTAAAAGCCGACTTGTGCCCATTGGCGAAAATGTAAGCAAGGGTATGGGCGCCGACAGATTGCTCAGTGATGAAGCGCTCAAAAGGGCACAGCTCATCTGGGTCGATCTTTGGCTCATTGCGTAGTAAGAGAAATGCCTAGTTATATCATTAGTGTTCTGACACGACTATGCCTGCACCAAGTCATCACGAATACGCCAGCGCCGAATCATCCGCGGCCTCAAAACTTACTCTCGTCTCTCTGGTGGTCGTGAAAATCGATGTCCTCAGCGCCATCTTATGCCACGAGGACACCACTTCCTCCGGCCGCAGGTCTGTGACCTCTTTTCGGAAGCCAACAGAATGTAGGCGGTCTCTTGAGAGCTCTACCCCGTATGTGTCTTGCGATCGCGGGACCTGAGCTGACCGCTTTGAGCCATTCTTGGCCGCCTTCTTTTGCTTTTTGTTGCTTTTTGCCATTTTTTTACTGTTTGCCGTTGTTTGCCGTTCTCTGTCTTTTGTTCGTCGTTGTTCTCGTAGTGTTTTCCCCCCCCTTTCTTGCTTTTGTTTTTCTTTCTCTGTCTTTCTGTCTTTCTCTGTCTTTGTCTTTCTCTGTCTTTTGCCTGTCTTAGTCTTTGTTTTTGTCTATCTCTCTTTGATAGAGTTTGGATAAAAAACTTTGAGGAATATGAATAAAAGACAGACAAATTATGTTGTGGAAGTTGAACCATGTACGTGTTTATCTTTCGTACCTGTTGATGTTAACCAATCGGCGTGGTTGCTGGGGGGAATTGCAAGTCGGAGTTGCGGATGGAAGGTGCTGGTGGGTTCAGATCGCAGGTGATAAATTCATGGTGCAGAATCGTGCACTGCTGCGCTCGCGGCACGTGAGAGACAGGCAGCTGTCAAAACAAATGACAAACTGGCAGTTTATCTCATCAGTAGCTGCAGATAGGAAAAGGCTGCGCGAAAAGTCTTATGAGGTCGAATATATCGTATGCTTGTGTGAGAGAAATGGGGAGCTCAGTTCTGGCGCAATTGGGTGACTCCTACGAGCAAGGTGACTCACAACTCGAATTTCTGCGGAAATCAACAAGTAAGGACTACGCTGTAGGTAGATTGAGCGTATTCTTGCGCACCTTGTAAGATATGTCCGAGACTGCAACCATAGAGGAATGAGGAAAAGTTTCGCCGACTCTACGCTGAGAACGATGATGACCCTGGATTCACTGGTTGGTACCGCACTAAATGGGAGAAATTGGTATAGGTCCTGAATCATTGAGGAACGAAGAATAGTTTTTTAATAATTTAATTCTAACTTTCTTTTGCACGTTACTGATATCTAGTACTCGTGTAAGTCGTTTGGGCGATCGTTGAAAGTCACGTGCCGGAATTCGGGTGGGCTCATCGCGGCGTCCAGTCTCCAACATTTTCTACCCGCGAAACGAAGGCCGTTCCCCCCGAACCGAATTCGAAGCGCCGCTCACTCCCCCACGCCAGACAATTCCGCAGCAATGGCCTCGATATTCCGTACACTGACACTCTCGACGAGGGCGCTCGCCCCGCGCGCCTTCTTCGCTGCCCCAACGGCCGCAGCGTCGATGCTGGGCCGCGCGATGGCCTCGCCGTTCTCCAAGGCGCTGGCGGCGACGACGCTGCAGCAGACGCGCGGGATGAAGGTGCACAGCTCGGTAAAAAAGCGATGTGAGCACTGCAAGGTGAGAGGACACTGGGACGAGACTCGTCACGGAGCGACCTAGCTAACGGGCGAATACAGGTCGTTCGACGCAAGGCGGGCAAGAGACACAACGGATACCTGTACATTATCTGCAAGGCGAACCCGAGGCACAAGCAGCGACAGGGCTAAGTCAGCATACATTTCGGAAGGAACCAATTATGAAAAACATATCAATATCGACAAGGATGGTGCAGACGGCGGGTTCTGCGACGATTTGCAGCGGAGGATAGAAGAAAGCATATTGTACGAGTACGGGCGCTCTTTGGCGCACTTCAAAAGAAAGAAAGCGAGCATCGAGGGAGAACGCGAAAGGACGGATATGTGATACATTGCAGACAGTTATGTCTGCTTCGTTTTATTACATGTGTTTTTATGTACTTTTACAAAGATTATCGGAGAGCCATTCTCACTCTCTCCAATTACATACCCCCTATATACCTCTCCATTGCCTCCCATTCCGTCTTTCCTGTTGACAATAGATATCGTATATGCGACTGCTGAATGTTAATATGAAACCTCAAAATAATTGAGCATATGCGACAAGGAAGAAGCGTACCAGATCCGTGACTTGGCGATGACGCTCAAACTCGTCACGGGCAAACTTTTGCGTCTCGCGCCGCGTCTGCGTGTCCTTGATGTTCCGGCACCCGCGGAGGATTGTGCGGTAAAACGAGACTACCCTCGACCTCTGCAGAAACTAATGACCCCAGCTGCGTGAGTATATTCTAGGAGTGACAAGGGGTGAAAGGACCATACGTGATCGAGACTGAGGGCGCCGCCGATACGCTTGCTCGCGGGACGCTGAGTGGCGAAGCCGCGGCATTGGCGGGCGAGGCGCAGGCCGCAGATCATGAGAGCGGTGTTGAAATCATATATTACTTGGTATAAAATAGCAAGGAAAGACACCGAGTATCGTTAGTAGGAAAGGGCTGAGAAGGCGGGCTGTAGTTGCAGAAGTGATGGCGGGATCGATTCTTTTGGACCCGGTGGATCCTCGGGGCGAACGGTTTCTAGCTGCTGGCGAAGCTGTGAGCCTTTCGCTCTGCAACGTCAGAGTCTTTTTAACACATTTACTTTCCCTCGCTTAATATATGTTTTATTCAGTGATATCATACGGAAGCGTGACGGTAGCTTTTCTATATATACCGAACAGAATCATGGGCGCTGCACTGGGGACGAAGCGGCGCGTCACGAAGCGCGGACAAGACACGCGCGCGGCGCAGCTTCAAGTCGCGGAGGTGGCGATTTCCAAGGCAAATGCATTAACAAATGAGGAATTTGTAACCGAATCTATCCACCCTAGGTATGCCCTTTTACTAAATATGCTCCCTCGGGGACATTGCGCTGCACGCATAGTCGGCAAGTCAGCTCAGCTCAGCTAACACGTACTGGCAGCCAAGAGCACTGGCCAATATGGACGCACCCCAAGACAAAGGAAGCGTACCGAATAACCCTGCGCTCGCCAGAGGATATGTCTGAAGCGGATCTGGAGGCGTGCTACGACCTGGTGCACCAGACTAGCGGCGACGACTACCGCCGTTGTTCGGGCTGGCACCCAGAGGCGAAGCGCGCGGAGATGCGCGAGCATGGTCTGCGCTACATTCTCGTGCGGCGGAGGCGGAGCAAATCTGAGGAGGGGACGGAGAAGGACGGCAAAGAGGAAGAGGACGGGGTGATTTGCGCCTTCACGTCGCTGATGCCGACGTTTGAGGACGGGCAGCCCGTGGTGTACTGCTACGAGATTCACCTACAGCCCGACATGGAAGGGTACGTTTTTTTTTTGCTCTGCAGTCCCATGTAAAGGATACGCCCGCTGACGGAGATCTAGGACTGGCTTGGGAAGCCTGCTCATGAACCACGTCACCACGGCCGCGGACCGCATCGCCACGCTGGAGAAGACGATGCTGACGTGCTTCACGTGCAACGCCCGCGCGCGGCGCTTCTACGAGAAGCTTGGGTTTGAAGTGGACGAGAGCTCGCCGCCCGTGCGCCGGCTGCGAGGATCCAAAGTCATCGAGCCCGACTACATCATCATGAGCCGACGAGCGAGCAGGAATCCTGGCGGTGGTGATAGTACTGGTCGTGGTGAAGAGGCAGGGCACGACACGGAGGAGCCGGAAACGAAGCGCCCGCGGACATGATAAAAATGAAAAGACAAAAAAATTTACGAACAAAACGAACAGGAGTACGGGGTACATTCCGACAGAATCGGTTGATAATGAAAATCTTGAGGATGGGGCATTGCGGAGCCGGCCTCACTCACAGCTTCACCAAAATTTCAGCAGCAGAGGGACAGCACTTCGGTAGGGCAGCATAACGGCGTAAATTCATTCATTGTATATATACATGTACTATTCGCTGGCAAGTACGCGGGGGGATATCGGTGCTGCGGAGCACATTCGAAAACTCTTTACGTGTCTAGTTGTGCCTTCTCTTTTCAATACCCAAGTGAAACTCCCAAAGATAGGCCAAAAAATCATTCTTCCCCATTCAATCATCCGTCGTTCCGTCTTCATTTTTGAATCATTCCAACTAAGCAAAGAGCTTCTTCTCATAAGACTCCATGTTCACGTTACCCTCGAGCTGGGCACTGGCAGTGCGAATCTCGAAGCGGAGAGTGCTGTTGGTAGCACTGACGTGGAGCTCCTCCAGGCTGCGCATGCCGCAGTCCTGCATGGAGTGCTTGAGACCAGCAGCGAGGTAGGGAATGAACTTGTTGACGGATCTAGGAGACGTGTTAGCGCAATGTCAGAAAGTAGCAGGGGTAGGACAACATACCCTCTGTGAGCGACAGCACCAGAAACACCCTGAGCAACGAGGACGCTGTCACCCTCGGAAAAGTAACGGGCGGTACCGGCGTTGCTCTTCTGGCTGTCAACGGCGCCATTGCCGGCCTTCTTGTCCTGCATGGCGTCGATGCTGCCCATACCACGGTAAGCCTTGACCAACTTGCCCTCTCGGGAAACGAAGGAGGTGCCAGGCGACTCGGTGGTACCGGCGAGGAGACCGCCCATCATGACAGTGGAGGCACCAAGGGCAAGGCCCTTGACGATGTGACCGACGTTCTGGACACCACCGTCGGCGATGCAGGGAACGCCGAACCGAGCAGCGAAAGCGCTGACGGCGTAGACGGCGGCAGCCTGGGGACGACCGACAGCCATGACCTCCTGGGTGATACAGGCAGAACCACTGCCCATACCGATACGGAGACCGTCGACACCAGCAGCAATAAGAGCAGCGGCTTGCTCACGGGTGACGACGTTGCCACCAATGACGTCGAGGCCAGGGAACTCGGCCTTGCACCACTTGATCATCTCGATCTGGTACATGCTGTTACCCTGAGAGCTGTCCAGAATGACAACATCGAGACCGGCGTCGACAAGCTTCTTGAGACGGAGCTTGTCCTCGGGACGAGTGCCGATGGCAGCAGCGCAGAGGAGCTGCTTGCTATCGGGGAGCTTGGAGGCGAGGGGGAAGTGCATGTTCTTGGTCAAGTCGGAGCGGGAGATCATGGAGACGAGGTTCTGGCTCTTGTCGACAATGGGGAGCTTGCCCTTCTTGGACTTGGCCAGAATCTTGTTAGCCTCGGCGAGGGTGACGCCGTCGGAGGCGGTGACGAGGTCGGTAACCATGACGTCGGAGACGGGGATGTTGTCATCGTCCTCGAACTGGAGGTCACGGTTGGTGACGATACCGAGCAGCTTGGAGCCGAGCTTGCCGTCCTCTGGAAAGACACGTTAGTCTTTGAAGCAAAATGTGTGTGTGGTGTAAAAAATTGAAGGTAAATTGCAAAATCATAGTGAAAGGTAGTCCCCATGACAATAGTCTATGCGGTGGAACGAAAGTTAAATGTAAAGGTATTGAATCATGTAGAGCAGCGAACAGAGAAAACAGAGCACGCAAATATGGCTTACCAGTGACGGGGAAACCACCAAAGCCCCATTTCTCCTTGAGGGCTCTGGCCTCACCAACAGTGGTGGTGCGAGTAATGACGACGGGGTCGAGGATGAAGCCGTTTTCATAGCGCTTCACCTTGCGGACCATGTCGGCCTGGGCGTCGGGAGAGCAGTTGTGGTGAATGACACCAAGACCGCCCTGGAGAGCCATGGAAATGGCCATCTCGTGCTCGGTGACAGTGTCCATGGGGGACGAGACAAAGGGAGTCTTGAGGGTGATGCGCTTGGTGACGGGAGAGTCGAGCGAGACCTCGGAGGCAGGGAAGCCAATGTAGCCGGGGAGGACCAGGAAGTCATTGTAGGTCAGGCCGCCGTGCTTGACCGTGTCCATGAGCTCGTGGAGGTCGAGGCCATCGAGGGTCTTGTACTCCTTGAGCACCTCGAGGGCGCTCTTGTGATCGAGGATCTTAGATCCGTTGATGGAAGCCATTGTGTAGTTCTGCAGGCTGAAGAGAGAAAAAGAAGGTGGAAAAGAAGGTATCAGCAAAAAATGGCAGAGATGACCAAACAAATGGCGAGGTTGAAGCTGAGTCAATTGAAACGAGACGCGTGATTCGACTTGTTGGAATTGATACGGCGCTTCTTCCCGAGAGAAAAAAGAAGGGAAAAAGTCTCGAGAGAGAGCGGCCGCTGGAAATTTTTTTTCTACGCTGTGAGGGGCAGGGGACCAGCTTTTTTTTTTTTGGTGGGGTTGGGAGCTTGGTGGCCAGAGAGGTACCTTTGGCGGGTCGATTGGTGAGCTGGTACATTCACTGTCGGGGCTGTTACATACCGCCAAACACCGGCAGACAGTGCCAATCTGCGGCGCGGCAGGTTCCAGATGCAGCGATATGGCCATGCGGAAACCCGCCGCAAGCCCGCTAAAAAGCAGAGAAACAAAGAGTTGTAGGGTCTTGCTGGAAATGGCAACACTGCGCTAAAAGCCAAGTCGATCACCATAATACAAACTGCCGATGTGATGCAGCGAGTCGCGTGCCGCGTCTGCCCGTGTTTACCGCTATAAGCCAAAGTATTAATTCAACAAAGGACAATAACAGGAAATAGCAATGATTTAGGCCCAGAAAGAAGCAGAGATTAAAATAAAAGAAAATCATTAATAAATTCCAAGAATATTCATCGTCACTTCAATCTCGTTGCTCCATCCGCTATCCAAGCCCAGCTCTCGCCACGCCCTCTGCACGTCCACCTCGACCACAGTCTCTGCAGTCGGCGATACCTTGACCGTCTTCCGTGGTACAGGATGACCGAATATGGTAATCATAAAATTGTCATCAATCGTCATATCCGCTAAGCTGGAAATGTAGACTCCTGTTTTCTGTCAGTGTCTTACTCACAACCAAACTTCAGACAGCAACTCACCAAGCACCCCGAGGGCTTTCAATTTCGTCACCACAGATATCTTCGAGCTTCCCTCAATTTTGCTAGCCACAATTGCAGCGCAGCCCGTCATCTTGTCTACCAGGCCAAGGTTGGCGACGCTGATATTTTCCCACAACGGGCTGCTGAAGCTCTGCAGTTCGAATATAGAGTAAATCTCGTAGCCCTTGTCTCCGGGCGTAGCTGCTACCACTGGTGTGTTGGTACCACTCAGGGTCAATGGCTTCGAAATTCGACCAGTCGTATAGGCTCGCATAAGATAGGAACCCGGTCTGTCGATGCCACGGAACTCTCTCAAAGGAAGCAAGCTGACTTCTCGCGTCTCCGAAGTTTGAAAGACTCCTAGCATGGAAATACCCCCCGTTGCAGAACCTGAATTGTCAGCATTTCTCGCATAGCGGCCAAGATGCTTCTTACCATGATAGCTGCCGATTCTGAGCGAGCTCCCCGATTCGTAGCCTGCGTACGGGTCCATCGCTACTCCAAACACACTCGGGCGTAGTATAGTCGTCTTCCCAAGTGTGGTAACCGCTGTGATTTGCTTCAATAGCTCAATGTTATGACGTCCCGGTTCATCTGTGATATACAGCGGTCCACCGCTTAGGCACCGAGCTGCCGCATGAAATTCTGCAAATTCATGCACCGTTTGAAACATGTCCCAATCGGGTATAACATTGAGGTACTGGGAAAGGATGCTGTTGTGCGCATTTGCCCACACATGCCATCGATGCGACGACGGAACATCGGGGAAGTAGTCATCCGAGTTTCGAACGACGAGAGGGGGGCGGATCTGCGGCATAAATGAGTGGAATAAGGCTTGAGGGAATTGCGACATGCAGGAGACAGCATTCGATCCAAAATGGCGGAGTGATGCTATTGACCACTTGTCGAGATAGGCATTGGTTAGTTCCTTGCGGGCTGAAGCGCTGCCGATCGTATCCAACATGCATTGTGCATCGGTCTTGACCCCGTCAATTCCTGACCGAATTAAGAAGGAATAAAAATCGTCGTAAAATCTGGAAATGTCGTCATAGTCCACAATATTCATCTTGGATCCATCGTCTTCGCGACGCACTTCAAGAGTTTTGTACTTTTCTGCAATCTTGCCCTGTGGGGATATGCCGCCCCAGTAGCCCAAAAGAGCGTGCCAAACAAAAATATGTTCAACTTTCCGGTGCTTCATTTTGATTTTCGATACTGCGCCTTTGAGACCCTCAGGAAATCCGGCCTTGTTCGCTTCAAACTCAAGCCAGCCTGGCTGCGCGGAGCTTGCGCTGTCGGCATCGATGGACTGCCAGTTGTCGTCTATAATCAGGTTGGAGATGTTGATTCCATTGGCTTCCAGTTTTTCAAGAGCATTCAAAATCTTATCTTCACTGAGATTCTGTCCCAGTGAGTTCCACGTGCCTACGTTTGTCAGCATTGGTGACATGCATTGACCAGAGCTCACTTACAGTAGCCTAGTCCGTCATACCAGTTTTCTCGCCATTGGGGTACGGGACCGCCTTGTACACTGGTCATAGCCTGCCGACTCTCTAAAGATGCATACTTCCAGATAAGGCTTCTAGCGTGGTATATAACAGAAGCTATCGCCCGGTCGACATTTTGTCCCTCCGAGACGAGGACCATTACGTTTCTCTCGACTAAGGCGTCGTTGCGGGCCTAGGCTTGATCAGTACTTTGTTCTTCAGTATAATGGAATTACCCACGTGAACAGAGAGTGAGTTAGAAGCTGAGCTGCGAAAGACACATTGCACGTCCTCGACTGCGGACACGGCAAGAAGTGCCATATGCCGGCCGTTGTCGTTCGCGAATGAGCACAGGACCGCTTCTTTGTCCAGAAATAAGTTGGTCTTCCCTTTCCTTGGAGCCAGCCAAGGAATACCAGTTCTTACAAGCGCAAACCATCTGTTCCCTGGGTGTCAATATTAGTCTTCACTTGGCCTGGACGACATACTTTCTGAACTGTGCAAATGGTGTTCCAATGTCAAGGTCTTTAAAGCTCGACTTGTCGCTGGTACTAGGGGATATCTTTGTAGTCAATGACCAAAGACTTGTTTCTGGGCTTTGACTGCGCAGAGTTGATATTGACCACTCAGGATGAAGATTGGGGATCAAATCCTTGAGCTGCTCTGACGCCGCCACCGCCCTTTCCCTGACCACGTAGCCGTCTTCGAGTCCGTATTCATGATTTGCCCACATCCAAGGTTGGTCTTCGCCATTTCGGAATTTTACAGTAAACTGAAGGGAGGATTCGAAACGGACGGAGCCATGGAAGTGCAGTTTCTGGAGAGACTGTTCTTGGGCAAGATCCACAAGCCCTTCGGTAGCGGATAGGCTTAGGGACTGCCACTCTTTGTCGTCGACGGAATGCCACAAGGTAAGTTCCCAAACTTCCTTCACGAAATGTTGCGGGACCTCAAGAGCGACATTGATAGTCTGCTCCCCCGTCTTTGATATGGTGACATCACCAAGGCGGGGGTATGACTGGAGGCGTACTTTCATTTCTTCACTGGGCATAAAACGGTAAATAGACGTGAAGAAGCCGAGAGCTTTATATTTTGTTATTTTGATACAGCAGGTGACGGGATTTAAGACTGATGCACGGTGACGAAACTGAATGATACCTTGGTGCCTTGCGGTTGACGGAGGTACAACTAGCACGAGGTCCCATGTACCTCTGCACCGGTATCTGGCACCTGACACCGCCACATTCAGTAAAAAGTACCGCATCCTACTCCTACGACTGTAATCACCCTGAATATTTTCACTCATGTGTGTTTTTTTCTTTTTCCCCAGACATTTAACGTGATATGATGCTGTAAGAATAATGTTCTCTGCGTGCTTCGAGTTGAGTTGATAAGCAAGGCATGTGATTGGCCAGGCACCCTGGCCCAGGAGTCGGAGCTGGTCGGAATGACTAAGGCGGAAACCTCAAACCTAAGGCCACAAATTGGCAGAGCAAAGCTTCTTGCCGAGCCAAGTGGAAAGATTTCATCAAACCACTCAATCGACCGTCAAATCCCCAAACAACCTCCCCATGGCGTCACGCAGGCTAGCTTTGAACCTCTCGCAGGGTCTGCGAACCCGTGCTGGTCTGTCGGCCGCCACTCCTCTTCGCAGAGGCTTCGCGACGCCATCGACTGCCGGAAAAACCCAGACGACAACCCTGAAGAATGGATTGACCGTGAGCATCACCACAAGGGGCCAATTGGCCTCACCTTGCCATTGAGCCTTCATATCTGACTATTCTATCAACAGGTCGCCACCGAGCACTCCCCTTGGGCCCAGACCTCCACCGTCGGCATGTGGATTGACGCTGGCTCTCGCGCCGAGACTGCTGAGAACAACGGCACCGCGCACTTCCTCGAGCACCTTGCCTTCAAGGTTCGATCACCCGGCGCCACTGACGCTCAATCAATTCTGACATGCTTCGCAGGGCACTACCCGCCGCTCCCAGCAGCAACTGGAGCTCGAGATTGAGAACCTCGGTGCTCACCTCAACGCGTACACCTCGGTCAGTACCGATTGTCCACGAGACCCGTCCGATCCGTCCGGGATTCCGGCTAACAGACACGCAGCGCGAGAACACCGTCTACTTCGCCAAGGCCTTCAACTCCGACGTTCCTCAGTGTGTCGACATCCTCTCCGATATCCTCCAGAACTCTAAGCTCGAGGGATCCGCCATCGAGCGCGAGCGCGACGTCATCCTCCGCGAGTCTGAGGAGGTTGAGAAGCAGATCGAGGAGGTCGTCTTCGACCACCTTCACGCCACTGCCTTCCAGGGCCAGCCTCTTGGTCGCACCATCCTCGGTCCCCGCGAGAACATCCGTGACATCACCCGCACCGAGCTGTCCAACTACATCAAGAACAACTACACCGCCGAGCGCATGGTCCTCGTCGGTGCTGGTGGCATCCCCCACGAGAAGCTTGTCGACCTCGCCGAGAAGCACTTCTCTGGCCTTCCTAGCAAGAGCGTCGAGAACGCGGCCTACCTCGAGTCCAAGAAGAAGGCTGACTTCATTGGCTCCGATGTCCGTGTCCGTGATGACACCATCGGCACCGCCAACATTGCCCTGGCTGTTGAGGGTGTTAGCTGGAACTCCGAGGACTACTTCACTGCTCTCGTCACCCAGGCCATCGTTGGCAACTACGACAAGGCCATGGGCAACGCTCCTCACCAGGGCAGCAAGCTCAGCGGCTTTGTCCACCGCCACGACCTGGCCAACAGCTTCATGAGCTTCTCTACCAGCTACAGCGACACCGGGTATGTGTAGCCCTCGACGTATAACACTGACGGTAATGAACTAACTTTGCTCTAGTCTCTGGGGTATCTATCTCGTCACCGACAAGGCCACCCGTGTCGATGACCTGGTCCACTTCACCATCAAGGAGTGGATGCGTCTCTGCACCAACGTCAGCGGTGCCGAGGTCGAGCGTGCCAAGGCCCAGCTCAAGGCTTCGATCCTCCTCTCTCTTGACGGCACCACCGCTGTTGCCGAGGATGTCGGCCGCCAGCTCATCACCACTGGCCGCCGCATGTCCCCCGGCGAGATTGAGCGCAGAATCGACGCCATCAGCGACAAGGACGTCATGGACTTTGCCAACAAGCACCTGTGGGACAAGGACCTGGCCATCAGCGCCGTCGGCAACATTGAGGCCCTGTTCGATTACCAGCGTCTGAGAAACACGATGAAGCCTTTCCACTAAAACATTTTCTTTTGTTAAAGTATAGGAGGAAGAAGGGCTGGATTGGTCTGCAAAGGCGAGGCTCGGGTATAGAAGTGTATGAGATACCGTATTACAGTGGCCTAGTGTACCATATAGTCTTCCATGTTCATACTAGGTCTTTCTTTTCGCATGTGACCTATATCATCTAAGCATCCAGCCAGGTAACAGCGTTGCTGAGTTACCCTCGGTTGAGGTTTCCAGCTCTACATGCTCACTGATACGAAAAGTAAGATCGGGCCTGTGGAATACTTGTTAAACTTAGTGATATAAAATGTGGTAATGCCGCGGCTCCATTTCCTGCGGCTTGATAACTCCAAACGCCATCCATTTCCAATCGCGAACCGATAAAATACAGACGCAACATGTTCAGCAAAATGCAAGCAAGCAATTATTCCGCCATTTCCTCGTCGACATCCTCGCCAAACATGTCTTCCACAGTGCCGCCCTCGACGCCGTCTCCGCCGACGTCTTCGGGCTCAGGTCCCTGAATACCCTCCATGGCATCGCCGCCAGCCTCTTCCACCTCTTCGTCGGCAATCTCATCCCACGAGTCCTGGAGACCCCAGCTGGTGCCACTTAACACGAAACGCTCGCTCGGAAGACGCACACCCCACTCGTTGGGCACGATGCGCGGCAGGGCGACTTTGTTGCGCTCGCGTGCGAGCTCCTGCATGTACTCCTTGCTGATGCCGCCGCCGCTGCTACCGCCGCGGTACTGGTAGCCGAGGCGCGCCGCGACGGCGAGCTTAATGGCGTTGGCGGATACAGCAGCATCGCCGGGGGCGGCGGCGCTGGCGCCCGCCGTGGCCGAGGGCTTGGAGCCGGCCTGAGAAACGTAGGGGTCGCCGGAGAGGTGCAGCGCGTCGTTGAGGATCGATGAGGTGTGGCGGTAGGCGAAGTCGAGGAGGAGGAGGGGCACGCGCTGCTCGTAGGCGGTGACGCCCTGCGAGGTCAGGAGCAGTTCGATGAGGCGGGCGTCGCGGGGCCGAGGCGCCTGCTGCGACGTCGAGGAGGTGCCCGGCGCGGCTCCCGCGGTGCCGTTGTTGTTGCCAGTGGCCGAGGAGGCTCCCTGGGCGGGATTAGCGGCCGGGGCGGGCGTGGCAGAGGCCGTGGCGCCGTTGGCCGGTGGTGGTGCGGACATGGCTGTTGTATTCGGGCGGGCGCAATCAAATGTCGAGGAGGATGGAGGGAGGGAGGTTCGTGGCTTTGGTGGTTTAGGCCCACCAGCGGCGCGGGGAGGGTATCGCGATGAGAGAAGATAGAGAAGAGGATCAGGGTCTTGGTGATGGAAGCGTGAGGAGTCGCCAATCGCGTCGCATGTGAATTGGGAAAGCGGCGCGTCACGTCGTTAATTGATGGTTTGCGTCTGCGGGTAGCTTTGGCCTGTGAGCACGAGTGTGGCTGCGATAGCTTGGCTCGCAATATCCTAAACCCGTTCCGTTTAATGTGTGAAGAGAGTCTGATGCGTGGTCTACAAGGCTTCAACGAGGGGTATAAAGGAATATAAGCTATATCATCCATATTAGTTTGGAAGCTTCTTTTTTTTTCTTTGGTAGAATTATTCATTTATTTTGTTGTGTTTTATTCTCTTGCATTTCTGGTCAGCGCGATGTCGGCAGTGTGATTCGCAGCGGTACGTAATTGCACCGCTCACTCCCACCACTCTATCAAGTACCTTGGCAATGCTGCCAGGTTAGTGCCGGTATGGAGGACTTGCAGCACATCCCCCTCCACCAAGTGGCCAATGACAGGCGCACTAAAAACCAACCGCCGCGAACGTGGGAAAGCTCCTTCCTCAGTGATGTGCCAGGTGAGAAAAAAAAAAGTTTTTGGAGGGGCAGGCCGCCGGCTGCAGCTGCGCACTGTATAATTTATCGACGGTCTGCCCCACCAAAAATCCACGGCCGATTCAGGAACAGCAAGCAGAGTCATCGCGAGTCTTTTTCTTTTTTTCTTCCTCAAAAGCATTTCTCTTTCTACTGGTCGTTTTGACTATCTGGCATTGAACCTCGACGCATCAGAGCTGCCTGGCTTTTGATTACAGTTGGTTCATCTGTACAGCACCAGCCTGTCGAGTTCAGTCTCTTATCAGTTCTGCCCGCCTTCTATACCCCACGCCTCTCATACGTACAACATGGAGATTGAGCTGCCTCTCCCGTTCCTCGTCAGCGTCGCCGTCCCGCCGGGACTGGCTCAGCTCGACGGCCTGACCCGTGAAGAGGTCTCGATCCTCGGCTGCCCGTTCCTCGACGCCAAACCCCAGCTTCTCGAGAAGTTCGCCAAGTTCTTCAACCGCCACAGCACCGAGTTCCAGGCTCACCTCGACGCCACGGCCCTCGAGTCGCAAGACGACGTTCTCGGCCTTCTCGACCGCGGCGCCCAGCGCGTCTTCGTCACCCCCGAGACGCTTCCCCAGTACGCCGAGATTGGCGACCGTGTGCTCCCCGTCGTCTCCAAGCCCGACCTCTCCGCCGCCTCAGAGCACGGCCTGCTCATCCGCGAATTCGACCCCAAAGCATGCGACGCCGCCAAGTTCGTCGCCGACGCCCAGGCTAGCAAGGTTAAGGTGCTGTACCTCAAGCCCGCCGAGGGCGTCTCACTGCCCGACTTTATCGACATTGCGCAAAAGGCCGGCGCCGTCGCCATCCTGCCGTCGACTGGTCTCACCACCGACAAGGCTGATACCAGCAAGCTCCTCCTCTCCAAGGTCCTCGCCAGCCAGTGGAAGTCAGACCGCCCGGATGGCCTGGTTCCCACCGTCGTTACTGATGAGGCCGGCATCTCGCTCGGTCTCGCCTACACCAGCGAGGAGAGCATCCTCGAGGCCATCCGAACGCAGACTGGTGTCTATCAGAGCCGCAAGCGCGGGCTCTGGGTCAAGGGCGCCACCTCCGGTGATACGCAGGAGCTGGTCCGCATTGCTCTCGACTGCGACAATGACACACTCAAGTTCGTCGTCAAGCAAAAGGGTCGCTTCTGCCACCTGCAGCAGTTTGGCTGCTTCGGCAACCTCGGTGGCATCGCCGCTCTCGAGCGGACGCTGCGCTCGCGCAAGGAGTCTGCCCCCGCGGGCTCTTACACTGCCCGCCTCTTTTCTGATGAGAAGCTGCTGCGCGCCAAGATCATGGAGGAGGCCGAGGAGCTTTGCGACGCCAAGACGCAGGAGGAAGTCTCCTTTGAGGCGGCGGATCTGATATACTTTGCCCTTACTAAGGCTGTCAGCGCTGGTGTCAGTCTCTCCGACATTGAGGCCAACCTCGATGCCAAGAGCCTCAAGGTCAAGAGAAGACCGGGCAACGCCAAGGGCAAGTGGGCTGAGAAAGAGGGCATTGCCACCGGTGCTGCTACAGCCGCCCCGGCCAAGGCTGCCGCTCCCGCTCCCGCTCCCGCCCCCGCGGCCGACGAGCGCATCCTCATGCAGCGCGTCGACTCTGCCAATATCACCGAGGCCGAGCTCCAGAAGACTCTCCAGCGCCCCTCGCAAAAGTCTCCCGACGCCATCCTCAAGATCGTCGTCCCCATCATCGACGACGTCCGCAAGAACGGCGACAAAGCCCTCCTCTCCTACACCCACAAGTTCGAAAAGGCCACCTCCCTCACCTCTCCTGTCCTCAAGGCCCCCTTCCCCGCCGAGCTCATGGAGCTCTCCCCCGAGACTGCCAAGGCCATTGACGTCTCGTACGAAAACATCCGCCGCTTCCACGCCGCGCAGGCTGAGGAGAAGCCCCTCAGCGTTGAGACAATGCCCGGCGTCGTCTGCGGCCGCTTCTCGCGCCCCATTGAGCGTGTAGGTCTCTACGTGCCCGGCGGCACGGCTGTTCTGCCCAGCACGGCTCTCATGCTTGGCGTTCCCGCCATGGTCGCCGGCTGCGATCGCATCGTCCTCGCCTCGCCGCCCCGCGCTGACGGCAGCATCTCCCCTGAGATTGTCTACATTGCCCACAAGGTCGGTGCCGAGAGCATCGTCCTGGCGGGCGGCGCGCAGGCTGTCGCCGCCATGGCCTACGGCACCGAGAGTGTTTCCAAGGTCGACAAGATCCTCGGTCCCGGTAACCAGTTCGTCACCGCGGCCAAGATGCACGTCAGCAACGACACCAATGCCGGCGTTGGCATTGACATGCCCGCTGGCCCATCCGAGGTGCTCGTTGTCGCCGACGCCGACGCCAACCCGGCCTTTGTCGCCTCGGACCTGCTCTCGCAGGCCGAGCACGGCGTCGACAGTCAGGTCATCCTGCTGGCTGTTGGTCTGAACGAGGCCCAGCTCAAGGCCATCGAGGACGAGGTGCACAACCAGGCCGTTGCCCTGCCCCGTGTCGACATTATCCGCGGCTCCATCAAGCACTCGGTCACCGTCACCGTTCCCACCTTGGAAGACGCCATGCGCATCAGCAATGACTACGCCCCCGAGCACCTGATCCTCCAAGTCAACGACGCCCCCAAGGTCGTCGACAAGGTCATGAACGCTGGTAGTGTCTTTATCGGCCAGTGGACGCCAGAGAGTGTCGGCGACTACTCTGCCGGTGTCAACCACTCGCTTCGTAAGTTTCCTTTCGCCCACGTATCCAAGCTAGTGAAACTAACAATTGTCTTGTGCAGCCACCTACGGTTACGCCAAGCAGTACTCGGGCGTCAACCTTGCGTCTTTCATGAAGCACATTACCTGCTCGAACCTGTCGAGCACGGGCCTGCGCAACGTCGGCTCGGCCGTCATGCAGCTCGCCGGCGTCGAGGAGCTCCACGCCCACAGGCGTGCCGTCGAGATCCGTCTCAAGTACCTGAACGAGCAAAAGGCGTAAGCGTTTTAATATAAAACAAAAGTCAATTCTAATAGCGTTATTTAAAAAAAAAAGGCTATACAGTTTCCGGGGTAAGAGAGGAAGCAGCGAAAGCGAGTAAAACGAGTGCATGAGATTCTCCAACGGGTGGGTTTAGTATGGTTCAGGGAGTCATACATACAGGTAAAGACGTTTTTTCCCTCTATATACAAATTTAGAGATTTATCAAAAAGCCCATAACGGGCTATTCTGAGATATAAACAAGTTCTTGTTATTTTGCTTTTTTTTTCTATTTCTTTATCCCGCTGCATCTATATAATCGTACACTGGTGTTTCCCTCCACGCCAGGAAAAAAACACGTTTCTAGAACACAATATTAAACCAGAAAAATTACAAATTATGCGCGCCTCGCTATGCCTCAAGCCATGAAAATGTACCAAATCCTCCTAAGATCCCTTTATCTTCCAACTTCTTCTCATTTCCAGCTTTCTCCGTCAAACTCTTTCTTCCCTTTCTAATCCGCCGACGATCGAATCTCAACAGGTTCGAGAACCTGCGGCTTTGCATCTTGAATGTCAAGCGAGGCAATGCCGGAACCCTGTGTGATTTCGCAAAATCAATCCATTTTAGTCAATGTCATCTTTTTTCAATCATTTTTCTTTCTTATCCATGGATAGGTGACCAACCCCTGTTATGATTTCCGCCGCATAGTCTTCTTCAAAGTTGTCGGCGCGCCTCTTGGGGATCGCCGAATCGTCGTCTTCGATGGCCTCATCTTCATCGTCGTAGTCTTCTTCATCCGTATCTTCGTTGTCAGCTTCCTCGTCGATTTGGCCTTCAACCATGGAGTCCGCTAGGCGGCTTTCTGGCTCGTCGATAGAGCCTTGCGAGATGTAGCTCTCTCCAAGGCGGTCGTCGGCGTCTCCGTCATCTTCACCGTCGGTGTATTCACTGCCTTCCTCCACTTCTTCATCGAAATCATCGCTGTCGCTGGCGGAGAATTCGTCGAGCTCAAGAGGAGTGTCCCTCCAGTACTTAAAATCGGTGTAGTCCTCGCCGCCACCCTTGACTAGCGTCGAGACCGAAGGGAAGTAGTGGTCAACGACCTCGTTGATATGAACGTAGCTCATCTTGAGCTTGTTCAAGCTCAGCAGGTCAAGAGATACCTCCGAGTTGGAATTGATGGTGAAGATGCGGTTTCTGGGTACATCGACGGTTCGATA
Organism: Lecanicillium sp. G3; assembly: GCA_037575805.1. Lineage (NCBI taxonomy): Eukaryota > Fungi > Ascomycota > Sordariomycetes > Hypocreales > Cordycipitaceae > Lecanicillium > Lecanicillium sp. G3. The sequence continues at coordinate 360,900 of JAZHPD010000004.1, read as the reverse complement.
TGAGATTTGGTCAGTCAATCGGTTGCCAAAACCGGCATAGAACGGAGTCCCTTCGGAGCCGTAAAGGTTGGCGATGTCGCGAAGAGTGGCCATCTTGAAGACGTGGGGCTTGCGGAGATAGACCTCGCGGCGCAGAGCCGCCATTGTTCTATCTGGCGAGAGAATCGTGGGGCCATGAGGCATCCTGCAGCCTTCCTGGACGATGTTGTTGAGATAGGCTCGGGTTGTGTCGGCTTGTCCAACGGAGCGACTGGTAAGATACATAATGTTGTATCCGTTGAGGGCGATGTCCTGGTAGAGCTTGGCGATACCAGCATGCGTCCAGTCGCGACCAATCATGTTCAGCACATGGCCCAAGGCATCAGACTTGGTGATGGTTCCGTCAATGTCAGAAATGACGACCGGGGTCTCGTGCTTCCAGAGGTACATGTTGGCGGTACATGTGGCCCGGTTAACGGTGAAGCTCATGGGGTTCTCGCCAGACTTGAGCTCGAGCTTCTTGAGCTGGTCACTGGTCAGGCGGAGAGTCTTGGCATAGTTGCGGTTGGGGTTGCCAACACCAGCATCGGCAGGGGTTCGCGGGGGCGTCTGAAGGCCAACGGGGCCGGCGTCGGACTCGGAACGTCGATGCGTGGGAACGCGGTGGGAGGTCGTGGCATCGCTGCCATCACTCTGGTAGCCAGGATCGGAGACTGCGTCAGCCGCCACGCCATGACGATGCGCCTGCAGAGAGGACTCGATTGTCTTGTTCATGGCGGCCTTTTTGGCGCTCTCGCTGCTGTAGATCCAGAGGTTGCCTTCTTCGTCGAATCCGAAGAGGGCGCCGATGTCGTAGTTTCCGTCAAGCTCCTCGGAGAGAATCTTTCTGGCCTGAATTTCGGCACGGAGCATCTCCTCCTCGCTGCTTCGGAAGCCGGTCATGTCGAGCATGAGGTCGCCAGTCTCGGTGACTTTGCTGGGGATGTTGACGGCAGAGAGGCCGCGGGAGAGGGTATTGGCGCGATCGATGGCTTCTTGGATGTTGACTGGCTCGGGACTCGGTGATCGATCGGATACTGGCTCGGCAGCCTGGCTAACATCTTGTTCGGCGGCTCGCGCTGAGTGGCGCAGGACGTCGTCACTGCGAGGACGAGCAAGGGCGGCAGACCAGTCTCCGGAGGCTGGTCTCGCGTTCAGGCCGAGGGGAGGGGGAGTCGAGAGCGGCGGGGAAGGGTAGCCTGTAGTTGATGTTGAGCAAAGAGCTGGGTGAATGCAGAAGCATAATCACTTACCATTTGCGTCCAGACCGCCATCTGAGCCCCCACGGAGGGGATCAACGTCGCCATCAAGTTCAAACTGGTCGGGCAGTCCAAGTTGAGAAACGGATTCATCCGGGCCCAGAGGCGGGCTGCTAGCAGGAGAGACGAGGGGTGACGTCTGCATAGACTCGGGAATGGTCTCTGTGGTTTCAAAAACGAAGAAGGCTTCGCCACCTTCGCCAAGCTTCATGGAGTACTCTTGCTTGGAGCCGTTGACTCGGAACTCGACCTTTTTCTCGTATGGCCGCAGCAAGGAAAACTTGCCGAAGCGTACGTGGAACGGAGAGCAGGCGAGAGTGCCATCCTCGTGCTCAACGACGATGACGTCGATAGCGCCACTGAGGGTAGCAGGGTTTATAGAATTCCATGCCGTCGACACGGAGTCGCTGATATTGCGCACGTACTGCATGGTAGGAAGCTACCGTTGCGGCGAGGTGGGAGGGCGAGGTTGCAGAGCTGTCTGCGAGAGGGCTGGGCGAGCGGGCGGCAGAGAGAAGAGTGGGCGGCGCCCGACCGTTGCGGGATGGGTGACGCGGTGAAGACTTATGTGAGGATCGTATGTGAGAGTAAAGTAGTTTGTAACGTTGGAAAGGCGGAAGATGGAGAATGCCGTCTATGGATAGGATATTGAAAGCGGGCAGCCTGGTGGTGGTTGCGTAGCGATGACGGGCCGTCGCAAGATGGTTGGGTAGTCTAGCAGCTCTTTTGGTGGTGTCTGGTGGAAGTAGCGTGGGCGGGTGGCGGGGGTCGGCAGGTAGGAAAGACACTGTGGAGGGAAGCGGGAGGGCGAGCGAATTAGACAACAAGGAAGCGAGTACGACGTTGCGCTGGGATCAAGAGACACGGGGAGAAATGAAGAAATTCAAGGGAGAAACGGGAAATGGAAAGGAGAAAAACTGCGAAGCTGGCGAGAGTCGTTTTGGGGCACGAAGAGAGTCGTTGGGCGCGGGCTTGGCAGGACCGGGCAGTGACTGGCAGCGGGCGGGCATGCCAGATCTGGTAGAGGAAGCACATGATTGCTTCTACGGAGCACATAGACGCCTTTCCCTTTCTACTAACAAAGCTTGCGGGACAGCGCTCAGCCCAGCGCATTGGGGCCGCTAAGCGGACTCGGCATCCCAGCTAACCATCAGCTAATGCAGTCATAGTTTCCGCAAGAATCCGAGTGGCAGAGCCGCTGTGCAGCACAGGTATGTGGTATTGCTATGCGGCCCAGTGCAGCCACTCTCGTCTCTCCTTCAGCCCTGTCGCGCGCAGCGGCGACGCCGGAGAAATTGCCCACTTTGGTCACCAACAGCCCGGTCCTGCCAACGCTTGTGCCTCGAGCCGCGGTCCGCCTGTCATGTGTCTGCCTTTTTTTTTTCTTGTTTCTTCGTTTAGCTTGGGCTTTGTCTTCAAACGCCGAGGGCCTGTCAGAGTCCAAATCTCCGGTTTCTGGTTCATCTGAAGCTTCCGAATGGCTCGCCTTTGTTCTTTGCCCAGAGTCGACAGAGTCATGTCTGCGGTAAACCCAAACAACTTGTAACAATGCAGGACGCATGGCACACACGCATGTCATGTTTATCCTTGCATTACTGCATCATACATGGCGGGTCTGCCTCGGACAGAGTTGACGAGGGGATGGTTCCGCGTGCCAAGACTCGATGCATCCATGATGTTGCAAAGCCTTTTGAAAATATAATATAATATTAGGAATAAAGTAACTACCGGCCCAACCAATTGAGACTGACGAGACATTCAACTCTTGGGTCATTTTGTCTTTCCTTACGTATTCAGCAAGCAAAGCCCGCCCCCACGACTCAGGCCGAGAGTCCCGCCTTGGTCGCGATAGTTGGGCCGGTGCGTGCCCGTGTTAGCTCGTACCAAGGCAAGGCTCGCTACGGAGTACTGGTGGTATCATTAGCAGCGCAGACTCGCGTACGTGTCAAGTCGGGGAAATCGACTGAATACAGCTTCGATCTTGCAGGTCTAGGCAACCGTTTTGTAAGAGATTGTGACTTGTTTCCGTTTCTTGCTGCCTGTCATCGACGCCACACATCAGCCACAATGGCCACATGGCAATTTCAGCCTCACCAGCCTCACCACGGGATTACCAGTACTACGTAGTACAGATACAGATACTCCGTACTCCGTACAGCCATGTTCATATACAGTTACAGTTCACAGCTGCTTCGTCAGAGCATCACCAAATCTGCATCTCGAACTCCCAGCCCCCTCTGTAGATCTCGACCACTTTTCAACACTAGTTTGCCAAGTAGCACAACTAGCCCAACTTACTTACGGATACACAAAGTAGTATTACTTAGTACACAGGAGTCAGGTTATACCCGCGCAGAAAAATTCATGTCTCTTCTCCACTGCGCCGCTCGCTCTCCAGGGCTCTCTGCTCTGTCCGCTGTGCTAATTTACAGCGCCCTCCATGCCCCAGGCCCCCGCGCACTGTGTCCTTCCCCCCCTTACCCGCCGCGCTGCACAGTGCAGGTCACCCATCGTCCGCACGCGGTGGCTCCCACCTTGCGCCTCCCGATCTGCCACCCAATCATCTCGTCAGATTCGGCCGACCTCTGGCTCCAGCCAAACTGCCTTCTGCCTTTTGCTTCACCACCTCCTCCGGCATACATTTTCGCTGCCAGCATCTCGCGCCCGCATCTCCAACAGAAGCCTCGAGTCGAAGCGCCACGTCCGCCGCTGCTCTTATGTCCCGGGCGCCGCGACCATGGTGTGGCAGTTTCTGGCATGGACTGCCGGAACCTCATTCTTCGTCTTTTTCTGTTACTTTCTCCGCCCGCTCGAATACTTTCCAATAACCTTCTTCACCGTCATCGCCGCCACCTTCATCATTTTCGATCCCCGCGAGGCGCTTCTCCAGAGTTATTTTGAGGCGCACGAGTTCCTCCTGCATATGCCCATCAATGACTTCCTCGAGCAATACTTTCATACATTTGTCACTATTCTTTCTGCGTTATGGTCCGTTCCCCTCACCGACTTGGTCGCCTGCGCCTCGGCGTCTCTCCACCTGCATTTTTCTAACCGTGTCGCGTGCCTGCAGGCTTATCCATCGAACATTGCAAACTCTGCTGAAGCCGGTGCCCGATCTCATCAATATTCTTGGTGTCGACATCCCCGATGCCCCCGACGTTTGTCTGGCTGGAATCCGCTCCGACGCTGCCACACTCAGCTGGAGTCGTCCTCCCAGTAACAAGCCTGTACAAAGATATTCGATACAAGTCAATGGCGTTCATGGTCAGTATCCTCACTCATCGCCCGAAATCTGCCATGCCACCTGTAGCGCCTCCGATTCTAACCGTCAGATCCAGTCGGCGACTCCCCTGGAAACGAAATAGCAATAACCGTAACCGGCTTGAAGCCCAATCATTTTTACAATATTCGAGTCGTTGCCGTTGCCCCAAACAACTTCCAATCCGCCGGTCCCGTCATTCGTTTACGAACCTTTGGCAAAGATGGCAAGCCGCAGCTGGGTAATGCGCGTCTGCCCACCAACTTCGCCCCCGATGAACACCGCCGTGGGTCTGCCGACGATGGCGACGATTCCGACTCACCCTCCTGCCCTGTTCCCTCTCTCGAAGCCGCCCCCGTCATGGACGGTGCCGTTTCTGTCGTTCGCGAGACGAATGGTTCGCTCACCGGTCAGCGACGCAACACTGTTAACAGGCGCCACTCTCCCTCTGTAGCGAGTTCTGACCAACCTCAGCTCAAGCACCAGATTTCAGAAGAGCCGGAAATGACGCTGGATGAGTTGAATAAACGATTCGAAACTATCAGAAACGAAATCGAGGAGATGGTCGTCCTGTATGCCAAAGATGAGGCCGACAATAAGCTGCAGGAGGATGAGCTAAAGAGGGAAAAGGAAAAGAAGCGCCAGGCTCTCAAGGAAAAGGAGGAGCAGACCGCGCAGCTCAAGGCTCTGGTGCGAACCACGATGGAGCAAATGCGAGCTGCGGAAAAGGAGCGCGCCAAGAAGGAGCAGAGCTTAAAGGACAAGGAAAATAAGAAAACCAAGATCCGAGACAGCATCACGAAACTGGAACAGGAAATCGACCGCATGAAAAAGGAACGCAAGAGCTTCCAAGCTCAAAAGGCCGAGCTGCTTCAGAAACGAGACAAGGAGGTCCGCTCGCTCGACGATGCCAATAAGGAGCTGCAAGACAAGTGTACCGAGTTGGAATCCGAGCTCAAGGAAAAGGGCAAGCAACTGCAAGACCTCAAGGCCACGCGTGAACGACTGCCTGGTGCTGATGACGAACGCTGGAAAGAGGAGGACTCGCGCATGTCGCAGGAATGGGATATTAATAGACGAGCTATCCATCAGCGCCTGGTGTCGGAGCTTAAGTTGGCCCATCAGTTGGACCAGAAGATTCAGTCCCTCACCGACCAGCTCGCTCTTATGCAACAGCAGCAGCAGCTTGGTGGCCCCTACTTCCAGCAGCCTGGCGCAGCCCCTCTTGAGTTTGACGCGTCAATGCCAGTTCAGCAGAAGAGGCTCAGTGCCAATGGCGCCTCCTTGCGAGAACAGGGCACTCCGTCTCCGCACCCGCTGCCGACTTCCGAGCCAAGCTACCCTCCGCCTTCCAACTATGTTCACGCCCCATTTCCGCCCAGGCTTTTCGTTGATGATCCAGAACCAGGGGATGAACCTCACGCGGCGGCTGAATTCAAGGTTGCGTCTGGTCCCCTGAGTCCTCTGGCTCAGACTCTTTTGCCTTCGAACATATTTGATGAAATGGAGGATCAGGATGGAGAGGGAATGCGCGGCTCCTATACACGCGACTCTATTGGCATTACAGAGGACGATCCTCATTCGCCTGCCTCTTCTAGCCCATCCTACCGCGCATTTTCCAGCCCCCATGGCTCGAACCACAACTTGCCTTTCTCGTCCTATCCTGACAGCGCTGAACGAAGCTCGCTCAATCTCAATCCAGCTCCGAATTCACCGGCCGCCAGTGGTCACAGACTAAGCGGCCTGCTAGCGACATTTCAGCGCAACAGGGGCGCAAAGCACGTGGATGAAGGCGGTCCCCCTATCGGTAGCCTCAAGTCCGGTCAAAGTCAGTCGTTCCCTCGTGGAACTGAAGAGGTCGAGGGCCACGAAAGCCGCCGAAGAATCAATTTTCCTTGGGTTGGGCGTAGCTCCACTGGGCCCGAGGGCACCATTGGTGGCCATCTAAGCAGAAGGCTGAACCCAATCGGGCCTCCCAATGGCGCAGACAGGGATCCTGATGGCTCTCGCCCGGCGTCCATTGCATCATCCGATATGCCCAGACCGTCCACCGATAGCGGCTCGATCTGGGGCCCTGGCGATGGTAATGTAGCCAAGAATCACCGACTTTGGCAGGCTGCAGATGGTCGATGGCTGTCTAGGAACAACTCCAGGCGACCATCCCTTCACGGATCAGGCAATATCTTGACAACCACGCTGGCATCGGCTGATGACGAAATTCTCGACGAGTACGACTTGCGTAATCCCCAAACATCCGCCAGCCAAGTGGGCGTCATTGGCTCTGGCCATCCCGCTGCTGCCCGATATGTGAACCAGAGGCTCAACCCCAATGCTCCTACATTCATGGCTAGCATCTTTCGCAAAGATAGGTCCAGGTCTAAGGATGCCATGCCTAGCTTGGAGCTACCATCGACCAGTGATGATGCGCCCTCTGAGTCTAGAATTTCACGTGATGCTCAGTCAATCCATACGCAGACGTCTCTATCCGTGTCAGAGTCCCACGAGTCTCTGATGCTGGACGGAAGCATGTCCAATGCCCCATCTGACTTGAACTCTGTTGCGGGCTCGCTGTCCAAAGAACAGGAGAAAAAGGTTAAGAAGCTTTTCCGCAAGGGCAGCTCCAGCAAGTTCAGTCTGTCGTCGCGTCTTGGCAAGGATTCTGGACTTTTTAAGAAGGGTCCCGGGAGCACGGCCAACTCTGACAAGAACATGTCTGCAGATCAGCGTTCTAGCATTGGCGACGTGGATGATATTGGCGAGGAGGCCCAGTTCGGCCGCAGCTACGATAGCATGGCCAGCAGCCCGAAACTCGGGCCCACCAAGTCAAAGGATAACAAGGAGTCTCGCATTGGTTCATGGCGCTTCTCTAAGAAGAAAAAGGGCAAGGACATGCCGCCGAAGGAAAGCTTGGAAGTTGAAAGAGCAACAGATGATGAGTAACGGCGAGTGCTTGGGTATCGGTGATAGACTTTGATGATTACAACACGTGCATTTATTTCTTCTCTGTATATTTTGATGATGCCAGTGAAATTTCACCCGGGGTAGTACATAATTCTGTGCCTATGTGACTGCCCTTCGTCATTTCGCGCTTCTTGAAGCATAGGGTCGCATAGCACATCGGATTGTGACAAGCAATGTAGTGATAAAGCCAAGGCTCATCCGATATCTTCTTGGTTGTGGAAGAGGGCTCTCTTGAACCAGTCAAACTATAGTTCACTTTCACTTAATAATCCCAATTTGATATATTCTGCATATATCGTCGTGGAAGTTCAGTACGTAACCGAGTCAGTCAGCCATGCTTGTATGTTGCTAGAGGTGGGCAGCCGCTTGGTGGAACGCGTGCAATGGCGAAACCTTCGCTCTATATCCTCAATTAGTCAAAAATAAGTAAAAGCGCGGGCAGTACGTAGAATATATATATATATATATATATAACTATATATATATATATATGTTCATAAATTATATATACTGGCTCTGCCCGAGTACCGGTTGAACAGGTTCCTGGGGTGGGCTGTCGGTCCTGCACGGGCCACCTTGGCTAATAAGGTACATTATGACGGGGGAATAAGTGTAGCGTGGCCGGCTCTGGGAGCAACTTCAACAGCTCTACCGCGTATCGCATCAACACATTGTAGTTGCACAACTGGCGAGTTTTGTCGTCGGGTCTTTGGAAAGGATGAGCGCGACTCTGCCGGAGCCGTCGTCGCTCGACACAGGTGTGTTGTCGCCCCAAACTCGCAGCGCTCTCTCCGTGTTCCCTCGCTAATTGTCCTGGCGTCGCCGCAGCCGACTACGACCCGATCGACCATCTGAACCTGCTCTTCGCGCACCCAACGGCCGTATCGGCAATCAACCGCGTCTCGCAGACGCTGCAGTCGCACCAGAATGAAGTTGCCAACGAGATCAACGAGCTCGAGTCGGCGCAGGCGTACAAGCCCGACTCGAGCCTCGAGCGGATGCAGTCCGCGCAGTCGGAGCTGACGGAGCTCTTTCGCAAGATCGAGACGGTGCGCTCCCGGGCGATCGACACGGAACAGAACATCACGTCGATGACGGCCGACATCAAGCGCCTCGACAACACCAAGAAGAACCTGACGCTGAGCATGACGGCGCTGAAGCGGCTGCAGATGCTGACGACGGCGTACGAGCAGCTGCGCGGGCTGGCCAAGACGCGGCAGTACCGCGACTGCGCGGGCCTGCTGCAGGCGGTGCTGCAGCTGATGAAGCACTTCAACAGCTACCGCAGCATCGAGCAGATCGCCACGCTGAGCCGCGAGGTGTCGGAGCTGCAGCGCGAGCTGCTGGAGCAGGTCTGCGAGGACTTTGAGATGGCGTTTGCCAAGGGCGAGGTAGCGGCGAAGCGCGGCATGCTCATCGAGGCGTGCCTGGTCATGGACGCTCTCGGCGAGTCGGCTAAGTCGCGGCTGGTTACGTGGTATGTCAACACGGAGCTGCGCGAGTACAGACAGGTGTTCCGCGGCAACGACGAGGCGGGCAGCCTGGACAACATCGGCCGACGATACGCCTGGTTCAAGCGCATGATGAAGACGCACGAGGACGAGCACGCTGCCATATTCCCTGCCCACTGGCGCGTTAACGAGGTCCTGGCCACTGCCTTCTGCGACGGCACGCGCGACGACTTCAAGGGCATCCTCGAGCGCAGCATGCGACGGACGGATGCGCAAAAGATTGACGTCAATCTGCTGCTCTCGTGCCTGCAGGAGACGCTCGATTTCGAGCAGAGCCTCGAGAAACGCTTCTCGAATGAACCGCGGGCAAGCATCGATACCCTCAGCAGCTCGACAGAAGAAAAGACTTATTCGTTCAACGGCTTAATATCGGTTGCGTTTGAGCCATACCTCAGCCTATGGGTGGACTCACAAGACAAGCAGCTGTCCACAATGATACCCAAGTACAAGAGCCAGCCTTTGATACCCCCTGACGAAGAGTTCTCCTCGCAGGCCGTGATACAGTCGGCTATCGAGCTGTTCCACTTTTACAAGCTGACTCTATCGCAATGCGCGAAGCTATCTACTTCTGATAAACTGCTGGACCTGTCAAAGATACTGGCAAAGTATCTCGACGAGTACGCACAACAAGTACTACTACATAAACTACAGGCCTCGGGCCAGACTTCGCCGGCCATTCAGGACTGCGTTCTAGTGCTCAATACGGCTGATTTTTGGCATGCCAACACCAACCAGCTAGAGGAGAATATCAAGAAGCGTATTGACCCGGAGTTGGTCGGCAAGGTGGACCTTTCATCGCAATCCGATGCGTTCCTCGGTGTTGCCAGCGCGTCGGTGCTCTCTCTGGTACAAATTGTCGAACATGACTGCGAGGGCGTCTGGCGCGAGATGAAGAACACAAACTGGAGCACGATGGAGACGGCTGGTGATCAGAGCTCGTATGTCGGCGAGTTGGTAAAGCATGTTAATGGCAAGGCGGAAGAGATTCTTGCGCTGGTCGGCAAGCAGCAATACGCCAGGGCGTTTTGCGACAACCTTGTTGAGCATCTGGCGACAAGTTACATCAACAATATTGTGCAGTGTCGACCTATTTCCGAGATTGGCGCCCAACAGGTAAGACGGAATACTCGAAGGGCGTATGAGAGCCATGGGCTAACAGTTTTAGATGCTCGTTGATAAATATGCGCTTACCAAATCATTTGACACTCTGATCCTATATCACAACCCGTCGCCAACCCCTCAACCTCCGCCGGCTGGATTCGTGCGGAGAGTCGAGCAGTCCATGGGCCGCATCGATCCACTGCTCAAGACGCTTCAGATCCGACCATCACCGCCTGAGGGTCTGGTCCAGGCGTATCTCATCCACATCGGTGACAAGTCGGACACCAACTTCAGGAAGATTCTCGAGCTCAAGGGCGTGCGCAAGCAAGACTACGCACACCTGATTGAGCTGTTTGGCGTCCACCGCCAAGGCAGCGGCAACGACAAACTGGTACAGAGCTCGCCGCTTCTGACGCCACTGATGAGCACTGGGTCGAGCATAAGCAGCACTACGGCTGTCGGCGGCACCATGAACGCGGCGGCGGCGCTCACCGGAGCGGCAACCGGGGCGCGGGGCTTCGACGCGAGCTCGCTTGGCGAGAAGCTGCTGAGCGCGGCCCGGGACATCAGCACGGCCAGCACGCCGGTGCCGAGCGGTTCCGAAAAGGCCACGATCAACGAGAACCTGCGAAACTTTGGCAAGTTTTTCAGGCGCGACATTGGCGGGCTGGGCGCCCGGTTCGGAAAACGGGATGGAAGCGTGGGTGCCGAGGGGGAGCAGCGATGAGCTGGCCGGGGGAAGATGGGGAGCACATAGATGGAAAGCAAAGGTTATTGGTGCATGGGGCGGGTGTTATTTGGCGAATCATTTTTGCAACAGCATGGGCGGCTGCGTATTTTTTTTTTTATAGTTTTTATTTTTCTTTTTCTTTCCGTAGCGAAACATTCTTTTATGCCGACGATCCGGGGGAGGGTTGTATCTGTATACATGCGCAGAGTGGGCTTTGGAATCATGGAGCACGACAGATGCCGGGCTGCGTGCGCAATTTCTGTACGCGGCAGATGAATGGGAATAAAATGGATAGACAAGGGAAAATCACATCATTTGGAAACAGAAATCCAAATACATAATTATTAGCATTTTACAGAAGAGACGAGGCATTACCTACCCAGTGCATTTGTCAAGCAGCCTCGGACATACACAGCAACTTCGTCCGCCCCACCACCCCTCGGCCAGGCCAGGCCGAAGGTGCCATTCTTGAATTAGTCAACACACACGCGCCGCTCCTCGCTCCAATCCCGCCCACTGCCCCTCGAAGAAACGGATTCGCCCGCACGAAAAGGCTAAGCCCTCATTCTCGTCGAGTTTCAGTACATAAAAGGTCGCCAACACCGCCAAGCTGTTCGCCTCAAGTTTCCGACGGACGCTACGCTCCAGCGCCGGTCTATCATTCGCAGCAGTCGCTACCCTCACGACAGCCAACAAAAACCACGTCTCGAAGCCAGTTGAGCTAGGAGCCAGAGCCATGCACAGCAAGGTTGTCAGTACGTCATTTTTTCGGAGAAGCAGGTACAGGGGTTGGAGATTGGAAGAGAGACTGACATGTTTTCAACAGTCATCGGATCGGGCCCAGCCGCCCACACGGCCGCAGTGTACCTGGCCAGAGCTGAGCTGAAGCGTAAGTCGAAGCAGCGCTGCAAGCACGGGAAACGAGGGATTGGATGCTAACGAGCGACGCAGCTGTTCTCTACGAGGGCTTCATGGCCAACGGCACCGCCGCCGGTGGCCAGCTCACCACCACGACCGAAGTCGAGAACTTCCCCGGCTTCCCCAAGGGCATCATGGGCCAGGAGCTTATGGTGCGCGCTACAAACCACGAGAATACAAGCTGCGCAAGTCTAACAAACCGCGTCTAGGACAACATGCGCGCCCAGTCCGAGCGCTTCGGCACCGAAATCGTCACCGACACCGTCACGACCCTCGACCTCTCGTCCAAGCCCTACAAGTACAGCACCGAGTTCAGCCCCGACGAGACGCACACGGCCGACGCCGTCATCATCGCGACCGGCGCCTCGGCCCGCCGCATGGGCCTCCCCGGCGAGGACAAGTACTGGCAGAACGGCATCTCCGCCTGCGCCGTGTGCGACGGCGCCGTCCCCATCTTCCGCAACAAGCCCCTCTTCGTCATCGGCGGCGGCGACTCGGCCGCCGAGGAGGCGACCTTCCTGACAAAGTACGGCAGCCACGTCACGGTGCTCGTGCGCCGCGACCAGCTGCGCGCCAGCAAGACCATGGCCAAGCGCCTGCTCGCGCACCCCAAGGTCACGGTGCGCTTCAACTCGTCGGCGACGGAGATCCGCGGCGGCGAGGACGGTCTCATGTCGCACATTGTCATCAAGGACAACACCACCGGAAAGGAGGAGGTCGTCGAGGGCAACGGCCTCTTCTACGCCATCGGCCACGACCCCGCGACCGCCCTCGTCAAGGGCCAGGTCGACATGGACGAGGAGGGCTACATCGTGACCAAGCCGGGCACGACCTTTACGAGCGTCCCCGGCGTGTTTGCCGCCGGTGACGTCCAGGACAAGCGGTACCGCCAGGCCATCACCAGTGCCGGCACGGGTTGCATGGCTGCGCTCGAGGCGGAGCACTACCTCGCCGAGCTCGAGGCTGAGGATTGACTTGGTTACGGGAAGAGGGAGAAGAGCCTTCTTTAGATAAGATGAAATTAAAAAAAAGACTATATAAAGGAAATGGATAGATAGACTATAATACCATTCGATCGGTTTTCTACGGGAACGCAAGTACAAGCGCGGGGTGAATTATGTGATCGAGCAGGCTAGGCTGGAGAATACTGGACATGTTTCGGGAACTTTCTTATCAATGAGTAAAGCAGACCCGGAGGAGGTATCGCCGAGTCTTACTGAGCATGGAGACCGAGGAAAACGCCGCAGCTCGTAATTCCGGACGAGATCTGATGCGGATCTCCGGGTTGCGCCGGAGTTTGGTCTGTTGTTGCACCCAAGAAGTCCCAAATAGATCTTAGCAGAAGACTTTTCCCTTTCCCAATAGGGAATCCTCGCTCTATTCTGTTTTCGAAAACGTAGGTGACTTAGCATGCCGTTCTCAACTACGAAATATTTATACTAATAGCACCATGCCATGATACAAGTATGCTGTCAGGGGCAAACAGTTTAAGAGTATTTCCCTTTATTTGTTGATTAAGGCAATGCTCATTTTCATTTTGTTTACTTTATTGGCGATTACTTCTCGAGTAATAAGATAGCCTCACAGCCGACTAATACGAAGATATACACAGAACTCACTACTAAATGTCGGCTAATACTACTAACGCAGACAATTTTCAGCCGGACCAGCGGTAACTATGCCGCGAATTGTATGGAGAGGCAGGCGACCAGGAGCGATCCGAACACGGAGACGCACGAAGCCCATTTCGCTGCCCTATTCCAATTTACAGCGCCCAGCACCGTGGGGCTGTCAAAGATGAATTGCCCAGTCGAACATCAGAAGAATGGGCCGCGCCGGGCGGTATTACGCCGTTTAGTATGTACGCCGGTCATGGCTGGGCGCACAGTAGCTGGCTTTGCTCGCCTTGGTAGCACTTCTACGTCGTTCGCATTGCGCCGTAACTGGCCAGCTGGAAGGAGAGTTTGACAGAGGCTGATGCGAGGTCTGAGCCAAAAAAAAAAAAAAAAAAAAAAAAAGGCAATGTCAATTAGAGCGCCACAATCTACCAGAGACCTGCCTATTCGACCTGCATGTGCAAGTCTACCCAGCCACTGCATTGTGTGGTGGGCGTCACTAATACCCAGACACGCCAGGATGTCAACCTAGCCAACGTACTCACGTAGCTGGTCGCCCCGGTTGGCTATGCCGCGACGTCTGCATTATTTTTTAGAATAAAGAACTTGATCCGGAAAGAGGTTACCCTTTTCCGGCAAGCAAATCCAGCTAATCAAATGGCTGACATTGTTTTCAGCAACGGCACTTGTGGGAGCTCACAATGGCGCTTATAGCCAATTTCCAGCGTATCTGGCGGCAAGACCGTGCTCAAATACCGCTCTTGCTACCATAAGGTGATGCAGTTTTCCGGACGCCTGGTCTCAAGCACGCTCATTCAATTAGCCCAAGAATGTTAATTGCCTTGCAAATCCACATGGATTAGGCTTAGTAGATGGTTCAGCAAGTATGTGAAACGGAACATCGCAATCTGAAAGAGGTCTCAAGCCCCGTGCTTCACCAGCCGGTTGCTAAGCGGCACTGAAAGTACAGCAGCCCATTTCAAACATATTGTGAGCGCAATCGATCCCTTTTCTGGCCCCAACATGGTCAGGGCAGCCGTGTCCTCGTCCGCCCGCATAGTTGAGAATGTGTACAAGCTGGAACCGTGGTAGCCGTCGAGTGAAAAGGAAGGCAGAGATACATAGACAAACCACAGTTGAAACCAACTGATGCATTCATCTACTCTTATATTAGTCAATAGCAATACTTAATATTTGTAGAAGCTCTAAACTTTTGCTAGTCCTTCTTGCCATTCGTGAGGCTCTGTGGCGTGCTTATCAGCGGAATCACTATATAGTGACACCAACAACGCAGCGCAAATGACGTCAATTGAAAATATGATTGAAGATAATGACCTTTAAGTATCACGTTCGCTTCACTGGCCAGAGTCATATAGTCACGACCAAGTTGGCTGGTGGAGTGTTCTTCCACATTCAGGCTAGCAGCACATTTGCATGTTAATTGCGCCCTTGCGAGTTTGTTTGCATGACCCTACGTCACTCCCGTGTCGACACGGACGGATGCCTCCTCCTTCATTCCTCTTCTCCCTACTGGGATATAAAAATACACGCCATGCCATTCAAAGCTTTCGCGGTGGTCAAAGAAGAAGCTGGTCCTCCTCCGGACGGCGGCGTTCAGGCCTGGCTCCAGATACTCGCAAGCCATCTCGTCAATGCCTTGTCATGGGGATATTCTGCCTCATTTGGCATTTATCAACTTCACTACACGACAGCATTGACATTGCCAGAGTCGCAAGTTGCCTGGGTCGGATCCGTACAAGTCTTTCTTACCTTCTTTCTAGGGGCATTCGCCGGCCGCGCTGCCGATGCGGGCTACGCTCGGCACATAGTCACGCTGGGCTGTTCGCTGGTCGTGTTCGGAACCTTCATGACAAGCTTGGCGACCGAGTACTGGCAGATATTCCTCGCACAGGGCCTTTGTATCGGTATCGGTATGGGTGCGTGCTATGTACCGTCAATGGCTGTCGTCGGCTCCTACTGGAAGAAGAGGAAAGCATTTGCCATAGGATTGTCTGCGTCGGGGAGCGGCACAGGCAGCATTCTGTTCACCTTGGTCGTCCAGAATCTCCAGAAGTCTATCGGATTTCCTAGCGCAGTCCGGGTGCAAGGCTATATTTCTCTAGCGTTCGCAGTCGTCGTCGTCCTCGTCTTCCGACCACGTCTGCCGCCGCGGAAGGCCGGCCCGCTCGTCGAATGGAAGGCATTCACGGAGCCTACATACGTCCTCTTCACGATCGGCGTCTTCCTCATATTTGCGGCGGTGTATTTTTGCTTCTTCTTCATCAATACATATGCGACCCTGCTCGTGGGCCTGTCTCCGGAGGAGGCTGCGAACTTGCTCGTGATCATCAGTGCTATCAGCATCCCAGTACGACCGGGACTTGGATTCCTGGCCGATAGATACTTTGGCTCGCTGCTCACCTTGATTGTGTCGACGGTATTCCTCGCCATAATGTTGTTTGTCTGGATTGACGTTCGCAGCGTCAGCAGCCTTTATGTATTTGCTACTTTTTACGGCATTGCCACCGGCGCTGTTCAAGGAAGTCAGTATATGTTCCTTCAATTTACCTTTAACTCCCAATTTTTTCATCGTTAGAGTACGCCTTATAAGAGAGGTCTACCGATTATATCTCGAAGATTGGCTGACGATGCATCTCCAGTGTTCGTCAGCGGACTCGCATCATTGACCGTGGACTTGAGCAAACTAGGTGTTCGTTTTGGCATGGTGGATAGCCTCATAGCATTCGCATCATTAGCAGGACCGCCGTTGGCGGGTGTTTTGATCCAAATCGACAACGGAGGCTTCCTCAAGGCACAAATATGGGCGGGTGTGGTGACGATGTGCGCTAGTCTCTTCATCGCCGCGGCCAGATGGACTGAAGGCAGGTATGACGGCCTTCGCTCAAGAGACAGCGAGAGAGAAACAAGACAGTTCAGCTGGAAGGGGGCGGGCACGAGAACGCATAAGCTCATTGCGTGTGCTTGGACTCCAGGCTAGATAGAACTCTTCGTTCTTTTAAGCTACTTGGCCCTTGTTAGCGAGAGGCAGCTTATATTCCCAGTTCCACGAAACTTATAATGGGCGCCAGTTCCAAGTATCACAGAAATTCAAGAGTGATATTACGCACGTGCAAGTTATATTGTTCTGATGAGGGCTGCTTTGCTCTCGGTGGCACGAGCGCCAGCCAACGCATGCCTTGCGAACTCGTTCCTTCTGCTAACACAAGCAACATATCCCATTACTAAGTAACCAACATTCGAGTCTAAAATAATATACCATTTATATCAGATTATTGTTTATCCCTATATACTCCACCGGTACATCCGTTTTTGTCCAATCCCCCATCCGTCGCTGAAAAGCTTGTCGCTCTCTAGCAGTAGGCCCTCGTGTCCCAAGAAACCGAGTCGGCATTGTTGTACACCGTGTTGGCGTACCGGGCGCCGCCATAGGGCCCGCTGAAGTAGAAGTGGTTGATGTCGCCGTCGAGGCCGAGCGTGTACCCGTCGAGGCAGTGGATGTTGAAGCCGACGTCGGCTTGGCCGTCCTGGCCCTGGTGGCCGCTGACCTCGTAGCCCCAGTCCTTGTTGCAGACAACCTGCTGCTGGCCGTTGACAGTGTCCTCGGCAACGGCGAGGTCCAGTTTGTCGCTGAACTTGCCGTAGAAGTGGAGGCAGGCGCTGGCCGAGGAGGCGAGGGCGAGGAAGGAGATGAATGAGGTCTTCATTTTTGTACTGTGTGTGTATGTGTGTGGGGTGAGCTGACGAGTCTGGAGATTTTCTCATGCTACGAGGGGAACAAATACCTTTATTTATAGTTGTCTGATTGTGTTGCTTTTCGGGCCATCATGTAGAATTCGGACGAGCCCAACGGCTTTTACAATGCAATAGGTGTCCACGTCAAATTCAGCTGCCCGAGACCATCCACTCAGTAAGCAGCGACGGGGGCTCGTTCAATCTCCAACAGAGTGGACTTGAACCGCCCAATGCGTTGACAGAATGGCGTCCTTATTACGGAATTCTCCGAGCTCAGGCGGCTGGGTATCACGGATTAGACTCGGCACACGAGCTTGAAGAATAATCAGGCTCGGTGGTTGTTGGTAATTTCGATAGCTTGACGATGTCTGTTGTATAGTCTAAATTGACAAGCGAGAGAGAGCTAATATGTCCCATTTAGGAAGGCCCGCGAAGGTGCATCAAGGTGCATCAGCAAGAATTGTATCAGTAAGGCCGTAGGGCAGTTATGTAGCACTGCCAGAATAGGCAATTCCCGTCTCAGGGTCTTCGTCGGCTCGCTCACGTCGAAAGCAATACAGTAACGTGTTGTAGAAAAGTGCTGACTCCCGACGCATAATACTGCTGAATCCATCTTCTTTTCGGAAGAAAAAGAATTACGCCTTTAAGTGTTCAATGCGCGTTTCGGTGGACACCGCCTTTCGTCGTAGCTATAGGGTGCGGCTGGGTGAGCGAGTCCACGTTGCAAGGCATATGGTGACTTTGGAAACTCAGCTTTGGGATAGGTTGTTTTCATTGAAAAGCTAGCCAAGCGATTGAATTTTTAGAGCCTTTTTTTTTTTTTGGCGAAGTGAACACAATGGCACCGGCATGATGCTGGACCGGGAGTCGTCCCGTTGCTGATGAAGATAGTAAGAACACCACAAGCAATGTCATTTATAGCCTATGTGGAGATTATTGGTACCACGCGTGGCTTTATGAGCGTTCCTGCAGTGCACCGTACTTGTGTGGAATCGCGACTCTTTTCTCCCAAGGGCCCCTGATTTCTAACTGTTCGTGACTACAGGTACCCATGCTCCTGAGGCTACAATTTCACGACACCCTCAGAACCAAGTTCAAGTTCGGTTGAATCCGCTGACGCCAATTGCGTTTTGCTGTTACATAAACTACTGCTCAGTACACAGCATTCTACGTACTGGCCCACTTCGAGGAGGCCCAAACTCCATGCCCACCTACACCCTACCAAGTATTTACTGGCACCGATGAAGAACTTGTTTGGTCTTGCTCGTCGATTTAGCAGTCATCGAATTGCTCCACGGATTCTAGCGCTTGCAAAGTCTTGGAGAAAGGGAGTGCCATCGGAAAAGCGAGCTCCGGCTTTCTGCAATGGCTCTTAGTAACTTTCCCCCGTCAAGATGACTTGCACGAATATACAATTCCAGCAAACGCTGTTCATGCAATCCTACCAGGTCGTCGTGAGCTCCAGTAGGGGAATGAAAAACTGGTTCTCGTTGTGGAAGTTCCGGACTTTCTCCCAAGTAGGAAATCACCGGATCACCGGATCCCGTGTGGCTTGATATGATGCAGGGAGCTTGCCGATATGCCGAAAGCTGAAAAATTGTAATAGTCGGCGTGGTATGAGCAGCAGTCACGGGGCAAGTTTTGATCCAATTTACATGTGCATATGTCGTCGTAGGTATTAAATGTGCTAAATAACGAGGTAATTAAAAAAAAAGGTCGCTGATACTACTCTGCATGCTTCTGCCGTCCATCTATATCCGATCCGTCCCGCTGGGCGTTGTAGCTTGTACATGGCCGTCTAGATCCCTGCTCTAAAAGCCCCAGCATCAGAGAGGCTTTCTCTTCTGGCTCATCTTTTTGGTCAGACCTGCCCAGTGCGAGGCCCTCAAAACAAAATAAACGCCGTGCCATACAAAATTACTGATAAGTACAAAACAGGTTCATATGTGTCTCTGGTTTAGTCGAGCTCCACGACTGCGGGAGCCTGGATGGTCTTGCCGCTGAGCTTGTCCAGACCTTCGCCGCCCTGGTACATGTTAGTATTGGCCGGTAGATAAAGAGTTAAAGGAGTATACGCACGTAGCTGATCAGAGGCGAAATCTCGACACCACCGTCGGCAACGACAGTGGCGCCGGCAGCCTTGGCCCATTTCTCGCCCTGGCCCATGACGGCGGCCTTGCTGGTGTCCTCGTCGTCCTGGCCGGTGCCCTTGGCGTTCTTGAGCGGGGAGAACTCATCCTCGCGCCGGACCTCCATGCAGGCAAACTTGCTGAGGGGCAACATGGGGAAGACGTCAAAGACAAACTGCTCGAGCTTGATGCCGTTGGGCTTCTCGGGCTTGACGGTCTCGCCGGTCTCGAGGTCGGCGGCGGGGATCTTCTTGCGGGCGACGTGGTGGGGCAGCTTGTGCGCCCACTCGGGGATGGACTCGAGGAAGCGGAAGGAGTAGTAGTGGTTGACAATGTTGGCGGCGCGGAACTTGAGGACGCCCGGGTGGGAGGGGTCCTCGGCCTCGGCGGTGGCCTTGTCGATCTCGGAGTACTCGACGACGTCGGGCTTGCCGTTGCGGGAGAGGATGAGGCCGACGGACTCGGTGGCGTTGCGCTTGCGCACCACCTTGGTGGCAATGTCGACGTTTTGCTCGGCCGAGAAGCCGACGAAGACGGGGTCGGCGACCTTGACGAGGCAGTTGTCGACGCAGTAGGCGTGGATGTGCTGGATGCCGCGCTTGCGCATGTCGTCGAGGACGCCCCAGAGGATGAGGGCCTGGTAGATGCCGCCGTTGCCGTCGGGGGCGACGGCGACCTTGCCCTTGTCCTCGAGGAGGATCTTGCCGTCGTTGGAGATGCAGGGGAGGACGCCCTGCTCAAAGATCTGGACGTTGGCGCGGTCGAGGCCAAAGTAGTTGTTCTTCTCAAAGAACTCCTCGGTGGGCTTGCGCGTGGGACCGCTAGTCATGACGTACCAGGGGACGACGGCGTCTTGGGTGCCCTTCTTCTTGGCGGCGAGCTCCTGGACTTTGCGGATGCGCTCGGCCTGGATCTGGAAGAGGGACTTGTGGGAGGGCAGGCCAATGTCGTAGCAGCCCTTGGGGGCGGAGCTGCCGAGACGGGTGCCCTGGCCGCCGGCCATGAGGACGACGGCGACCTGGTTGTTGCCGATCAGGTCGAGGCCGGACTCGTACCACTTTGTAATGTCTGAGGGGGCCGAGTCGAGGATGCTGGCGGTGGCGGACTCGGGGAGGGGCTCGAGGACGGCGGGCTGGGAGTCGGCCTCGGCGGGCTTGAGGGCGCGCTGGGCGTACTCGTTAATGCGGACGGGGTCGAAGGAAGCGAGCTGCTCGTAGAGGGCGGCCTTTTGGTCGGCGGAGAGGGCGTCGTAGAAGTTGAAGACGTGGCCCTGCTGGGCGTCTGTGTATTTCTGCTTGAGCTGGGCGACGTCGGCGGCGGCGGGCTCTGGACGGGCGGTGCCATTGGTGCCGTTGGTGCCAATGTGCAGCGCCTGCTTGATGGACTGCATGATTGCGATGTGTGTGTGTGTGTTGTTTGTAGTTGGTGTGAGGGGTGGGAGGGAGAAGTATGAGGGAGAAGGCAGGAGAGGAAGAGAGAAGTTGAATGAGGAAGAAGAGGCGAAGTGGGATCGAAGTTGCCGATTTATGCCGAGAAGCCACACGTGGGTTGGGCAGAGACAATTGATGGGCGTAAAGAATAGGAGTGAGTGAGGTGGCAGAATAAGAGTAGCGGGAGCAGCGCGTGTTTGTGCGAGAGCGAGAAGCTGAAGCAGAGCAAGCAAAGGCGGCGGACACGGCAGAAAGACGGTGATGACAGAGCGAGGTTGCGGGTGGGGTTGTCGAGGAGATGTCTTGCAGTAGGAGGAATATTAAGAGGAAAAAAAAAAAAAGGAAAAAAAGAGATATTATGGTGAAACAGGAAAAAGTGAGGTCGTACAGATGACAGGGTATTGAGGAATGAGGAATAAATGGAGGATACAAGGTAGAGAGGTAGAGAGAGAGGAGAGGTGGCGGTGACAGGTATATGTATGTATACTGAGTATACGCTTTTTGTATGGGAGGGACGATTTACAGTTGGAGGAGGAGTACGGAGTAGCAGGTAGGTTAACTAGGGCGGGCAGTGCAGCAGCCTCGCGGGTCGGGAGCAGGAGGAGAAACGGGTTCGTACAGTGTATGGGGGACTGACGTCGTGGAGCAAAGAATTTAAAAATAAAATGGTAAATAGAAAGCGAGCCAAGAATAACACGGAGCTGGATGCGATGAGGAGGGCGAGGCAGTGGCCAGCCAGTATGGGGATACTTGGAGGAGACGGAGGGGGGGGCGAGGGGGGGATCCCCTGGACGCTGAACCGGGGCTGACTGAGGTGTAATCAGTGGTGCTCGAGTGGAGGGCTGCTCGGACAACCCTTGCCACGACGGGGCTTGTATGTGTGTGTGAGTGTGTGTGTGTGTGTGCCTGTGCCTGGTTTGATTTGTACTTGTGAATTTGAATTATTTTTTTTTCTTCTTTTTTATTATATTTCTTGCTTTTGGCGTTTGTAGTCGAGGCCATCTGCTGAGTGTTGTTCTGGCCCATCCCCCCAGACCCCCCAGCAGAGCCGCGCTAGCTCGGCTTTTCTTAGTTGCAGGCAGTGCGCCCTTGTTAGCGGGGTGTTGGGTGTGCCTGTGCCTGTGCCTGTGCAGGGCTCTGTGCCTCTCACTAGTTAGCAGGCCCTAGAAAAAGGGTGCAAGCACAGGCACACAAGGCACAGAGAGAGCCCTGTCGACAGACTCCACCACAGGGCCACCCACCCCCCTCATGAGACAGGACGGACAACAAGGAGACAAAGGAAGATGTAAAATGCGAGAGACAAAGACTCAAAAAAAGACAGCAAATAGAAGAAAGAAAACTGCAAACAGAAACGAATTTCTTTTTCATTTAATTACCCCTTTCCTCATCTGTCCAATTAAAAAAAAGCTTCCTCACGTTGTTCGTCTGATGGTCCTCGCCCCCGGAGACGTCGACACCCGTTCTCCCCGGGCGTTGCCGTGTTGACGCGACCAATACAACAACACCACAAAACTACCGATACGTCATTTTGCCCAGACTCGCTACGGAGAGAAGATGCGAGCGGTTCCCAACTTTGTTCAGTACAGAGGAGTACTTGTATGTACTGGTATGTATGGGCTTGTCAGGTTTCCTTTCCACTAGTTGGCCAACTACCGTTGCCGGACCCATTTCAATCCTCGTATCCCCCTCTGCTTATTTAGATGAAAATGACGGCATCAGGGGACCCTGAATTCTCCTGTCCTGCATACGTACCAAGTATCTACCCGTAATTGTCCTAAACCAGCTGTTGCATGTCGTCGACAGTCTCTGTTCTGCATCTCCGTAGATCCGGCTCATTGCCATGCGCATATCCGCAAACAACGCAACAAGTCTCACACACTCACTCACTCACAGATACCGACTTTTCACTTTTTTTTGCTTGTACGTTGTAAAACCACGTCTCGTATCCAGAAACAACTGATCGACACTCTGTCCTACACGTCCACGTCCCTATTTTTCATCCCCTCCCCCCTTGGCCAGTCGTCGTCGTCCCATGGCGGCCACTAACCAGCCTGGGCAGCACCACATTCACCGTCCTCTCAGTTTAGGTTTATTTTTTTTTGTCCCCGAGAAAATTGTGTCCCTATTCAATTTTGTAACTGTAACTGTAATTGTACACAGTTTTTTTTTTAAAAAAATTCATATAAATGATCAGCCTTGCGTAAGCCTCAAAACGCATTCCTGCAGCCTCATTCCATCTGACATGCGCACACTAATTTAGCCAGCCAGGGCCAGGGGGCCCTTACTGACGGACTTACAGCTCCCCTGTGGCGCAGGTGCGCTCAGTAACTGTGGCGTCGCTGCGCCTCGCCCGCTGCCAGCCAGTCTTTTTTCACTCGCCACCAGCTGCACCCAAATTTAGAAACCCAACTGTGGGCTCGCTCTGCCTTGCTTGATTTTTTTTTTGGTGCGGCTGGACCAACGATGATGGCATGCAGAATGCAAAAATAAAATAAAATAAAAATTAGACGTGCATTTCTTTCTTAGTATAGACAGAAGCTAGGGGGGAGTATACCCGGAGTTCAACCGCTACCACATACCACGCCTGGCCATGCTTATACTGCGGACCATCTCGCGGTAGATCCCATCACCAGTAAGATATTAAGGCAAAAGGACCACCTATCAGGCACAGGGCAGCGACACCTTTTGAATGACTGCGATGGAAGCGCTACCGGGCTCATGTTTCCAGGCTGATATCTCCCAGTCACAAACCGCGGCCGACCCCATACTCACTCTCTTATATAGGTAAGCTCCACTTTGAATCGTGCCTCATTGATGTGCTGCGTGGTTAGAATGATGGCACTTATATAAAAAGAAATCTCCGAGTGCCTATCCTGTGAGATATAAAAATGCCATTTATAAATGGAAATATATTCCAAGATATTCATATTTCCCCACTTGCATCCGTTGATAGTCATACCAGCTACATCACGGGCTGCACGGCCTATTACTATGCATTCTCCTTTGCTCCGACGGCCATGATGATATAACGCATTTCACACCTTTTTAATCTAAATTTTTAGAAATCCCGCGTTGCAATCCCGAATAACAGATTTTTCAAAATATTTTTTTTCCCAAACCTAGACGTTGACTTTCGAATCCCGTCAACCAGCGCGCCGTGAACTAGCTCCCCCACCAAGCTAAACGAATCTTCAACCTGGTTGATGATCGATCCTCCGCCATCCCCCAACTTCACTGCTGCCTGATTGCCACACATCGCTTCCAGAAGCCTCCAGAGGCCATCAATACACTCAAATGTGCGACTACTTATAGCCGGCCCCCATCTCCTCATAACCCACACAATGGCTCACCCGGCCTCGCCACCACGCGAAAACTCGCCACCGCCGCGGCCTTCTTCGTTCCAGGGCCGCCTCCAGCTCCAAGACTTCATGTACAGAAACGACCAGCCCTCGCCCCGGCGCAGCGTCAGACAGGCCGCCGCTGCCGTCGCCGCCGTCGCCGCCGCCGGGGCCGACAACTCTCTCCCCTCCCGCGTCACCCCCTCCCCCAGCAAAGGCACCCGCTCGCCGTCCACCGCCTCGCCCGGCTCGTCGTCGCCCGGCAAGGTCCAGAAGAAGCCGAGGCAGAAGCGCGCGCGCCCTCCGTCGTCCTACGCGCCGCCCTCCAAGTACGCGCACCTCCCGCACCTCCCGGACGCCCTCGCGCCCAACCTCCTCGTCCTCTTCATCGGCCTCAACCCGGGCATCGAGACGGCCCGCACCGGCCACGCCTACAACCACCCCTCCAACCTCTTCTGGAAGCTCCTCGCGTCCAGCGGCGTCACCCCGCGGCCCTGCGCCGCCACCGAGGACCGCGCCATGCCCGCCCTCTTCTCCCTCGGCTTCACCAACATCGTCAGCCGGCCCACCCGCAACGGCGCCGAGCTGAGCAAGCAGGAGATGGACGACGGCGTGGCGGCGCTCGAGGAGAAGGCCGCGGCGTGGCGGCCCGAGTCGGTGTGCGTCGTCGGCAAGAGCATCTGGGAGAGCATATGGCGCGTGCGGCATGGCGGACAGCCAGTGGGAAAAGCGTTCAGATATGGGTGGCAGGACGAGGCGGAGAACATGGGCGTCGTGAGCGGCGAGTGGGAGGGCGCGAGGGTTTTTGTTGCGTCGAGCACCAGTGGTTTGGCCGCGACGCTGTCGCCGGCGCAGAAGCAGGAGATTTGGAACCAGCTTGGGGCTTGGGTCAAGATGCGCAGGGCCGAGAGGGAGGTTGCTGCTGAGCGGGAGGCTGCTGCCCCTGCATCATGATGTACACAAGAACACAGATGAACACATAAACATGTATACTTTAATGAATAGAACATTTTGGATATCCCGATGGACGAGCTGCACATTCATACATGCAGTTCTAGATATAGGGAGCTTAGAATATCAAAATCTTTTTGTCTTTTTAAGCTAGCAAAGTATCTGTACCGCCATCTCATGATACATCGCAGACATCTTTCGCCGTTTACTATATCAAGATTCCTTACAGCTTACAGCCCAACTCCGATACGCCTGAAAATCCCAGTGTTGCACCTAAACAAAGCGCTTACGCGTCGCAACGTTTTTCTTCCTCACATTGTTTTTCCCGCTATTCGCATAATATCATGGGCTCGCGCCACATTCACTATTTGCAGCGCTTCTCCACGATGTTGGCACCGTTCTCCTCGTACTCCTTCCTCGAGATCCACATCTGGTGGAAGGTGCCCAGGCTCGCCAGGATGCTGCCGCCGATCCACGGCGCGAAGCGGCGCTCGCTCGTCAGGCCCGCCGCGTGGATCTTGATCTTGAGGCCCGGGTACATGGCCGTCAGCTCGTTGTTCAGGCGGTCGTTGAACCCGTTGATCAGGCTGGTGCTGCCCGTCACCACCACGTTGGCCAGCAGGTTGCCCCGCAGGTCCACGTCGATGGCGCTCAGCGCCGCCTTGATCAGCTCCGGGATCGTCTGGCTCTTGTTCAGGCGCTCCGACTCGGGCACCGGCAGGCCCGCGCTCTCGTCGAACAGGCCCTCCGTCACCTTGAAGCGCTGCTCTCGCCACATCTGGTTGTAGCCGTCCGGCATCTCAAACACCCGGCCGGGCTGGGTCTTAACAAAGTCCTCGTTGCCGGGCGCGCTGAGCTTGCCGGGTCCGCGCCACACTTCCACCACCGACTCCTTGAACTCGGTCAGGACGCGCTCCTCCTCGTACAGCTTGAACGAGTCGCTGACTTCAAAGGGGAACTTGCGCTGGCGGTACTGGGCGGCCGACAGCGCGTCGACGGGCGTCTTGTTCTCGATCTGATATGTGGGCACCAGGTTGACCTTGGGCTCCGACGTCTCCCACAGGTTGCGGATCTGCGAGGAGAGCCACAGGCCACCGGCGGGCGAGCGCTGCACCGAGCGCTTGAGCACCATGCCGTCGTGGATGGCAGTGACAGAGGTGTTGGCGCCGCCGGCATCAATGACCAGAGCAGTGGCCTTGCCCGCGGCGAAGGCTGCGAGGACAGGTGTCTTGCTCAGCCAGAAAGCAGGGCAGCCCCAGTTCTCCATCACCAGCTCGATGGCCTTCTCGCGCGCCTTGGGGCTGTTCCAGGGCGCTTCGGTGATCAGGAGCGGGTTCTCCTGCAGCGGCTTTTCTTGCGTCTCGGTCTCCTCCATGGCGACGTCGCCTTCGGTGTCGGCCTCCTTGGGCTCGTCGTTGAGGCCGTTCTTGGAGGGATGTGTCGGGCGCTCCGGCTGCAGGCGCTTGATCAACATGTGCTCCCACACCTTGGTTGCCACGTCCCAGTCCTCGACGACGCTATCGCGGTTCATGTAGTTGCGGACTTCAAAGTTCGGGCGCGGGATCAGGCACTCGTCGCCGAAGACATCTTTGGGCGGGTCGCTCGTGACGTGCCCGTAGAAAGAGGGCAGGACGGATTTGGGAACATCTTCGCCAGCGAATCCTGCGCGTGTCGTGCAGTAGCCAGGGTCGAGAACGAGGGCCGATACCTCATCTGTGCGGGAAACGGGTTAGTGATAAATCGTCGTATGCGCCGCGCGCGCGAGCCGAACGCGAAGGGAGAAGGGTATCGTACCTCCGCCGTAGATGTCGGTCGGCTGGGCCGTGTTGGGCAAAGCTTGTTGCGCCATGGTGTCTGCGATGGTTCTGATGCGCGATGCGATGTTGAGACGCCAATTGAGCGATGTGGCGGCTGGCTAGAGTTGTTCGCGCTGCAAATCTGGTTGGTGGTTGGCGGGTTGAATGAAGCCCAAAGCTCCCAGGACCGCTAAAGCTGCGTGGTGGGGAGCATGACTAAGCGGGTGTGGATGTCCTCGCGCGGGCCCTTGAAAAAAGCCCGCGCCAGCTCTTCAGAACATTTTTTTCTCCTTTGCCATCCTCAAGCTTCTTGTCCTGGAGACGAGAAACTTTTGCATTCTGCGTCTGAGATTGGCGCGTGTACTATTTTTATGATGCTATGAGTAAGTACTACCACAAGCTATTTCACAAACAATACCCCTTTACATGATGAATTCGCATCCTCGCTTCAGAACCGCTGCGATTGACACAGCTTGCTGTGTATGATTACACAATGCCAACATCTGACTCCCTACCATTCTACCACTATTTAGTTGAAGTTTTTGGGACGTTCAAAAGCTAATACTCAACAGACACAATGATATCTCGTAATTGCTTGAGGCGGCTTGCCGTAGCTCGGTGCGTCACGCGAGTGAGCCCGGCTCCTGCACGTAGCCTCGGCCCTTTCGGCCTATCTAGACAGACCGTTCAGACCTTTGCCTCCGTACCCGATGCGAAATATGACACAGCTGCGTCCGCGGCGGTCGAAGAGGACGAACACGTCTCGCCATTCAAGCAGCAGCGCCGTACAGACCTGGGTAGCGACAGGGGCAGCGAATCTCCTCTCTACCCCCAGTCATATCCGCGCATAAAAGAGTCTGCAGCGCGCATGGCTGTTCCAGAATTCCTCGAGAGCGGAGAAGACATTTCCCAATCTGACCGTCCTCTCATTAATCTGGTCGGCCGTGTGCGGGCGAAGCGTGTTGTTGGCAGATCGCTCGTCTTTCTGGATATCGTAAACGAGTTTCAAAAAGTGCAAATCATGGTGAACAAATCCAAGTGTCTCGAGCCCAGCGACAATGTCTGTACACACAACTCGAAGAAATTTAAGCTCTTCACGTCGCTCATCCAAGTCGGCGACCACATATGTAGGCCCAACCCCATTAGAATTGCCATATTAAAGCGCTCGTGCTGACGTGCCACAGCCGTCACTGGTGTTCGCGACAGAACAACCGCTGGTCAGTTGACGCTCGAAGCGAGAGAGATTCCTCAGCTTCTTGCGCCGACAATGGAACAGATTCCCGAGAAGCTCACCGACTCCAAGACCAAGATGCAAGATCGCCATGTAGACATGCTTGTCAACAAGGAGACCGTCGACGTCCTGCGCCTTCGATCCGAAATCACAAAGCACATGCGCGACCACTTCCACTCGAAGCGATTCCTCGAGTTCCAGACTCCAATCCTGGCCGAGAACGCTGGAGGAGCTATTGCACGGCCCTTTGTCACGCAAGCGACCGAGTTTAAGGACAAGGATCTGGCTCTTCGTGTCGCTCCTGAGTTGTGGCTCAAGCGACTAGTTGTCGGCGGTGTCGACAAGATTTTCGAAATTGGACCTGCCTTTCGCAATGAAGGTGTCGACGCCACTCACAACCCCGAGTTCACCATGTGTGAATTCTACAGCGCATACTCGAGCCTGCCTGAGCTGATCAACGAGACGGAAGAGCTCCTCAGCAGCCTGGCGAGGCACGCACAGCAGTTGATCGAAACGGACCTCACGTCACTGCCTCCGGTAAATGTCGAGCAGTTCAAGCGGCCCTTCAAGCAGGTTGAGTTTGTGCCCGCCCTGGAAGCAGCCACGGGCGTCCGGTTCCCTAAACTGTCCGCTGAGGACGCTCTACCAGAGCTTATCGCCCTGATGAAGCTCGCTGGCATCGAGATCGCTGGCGATATCCCTACTACACTTCCCCGACTCCTCGACCGACTGGCTGCCATGTACATAGAGCCACTGTCGTTCAAGGAGCCCTTATTCATCACCAACCATCCGGCTTGCATGTCGCCCTTGGCAAAGAGCTTTCTCTGTCCCAAGACGTACCAGCTCGTCTCGGCCCGTGCTGAGCTCTTTGTCGGTGGCCGCGAGCTCGCCAACATGTATGAAGAGGAGAATGACCCTGCTGAACAGCAGCGCAAGCTCACTAGCCACCGAAACCTGGTCAACACGGAAGACGGCCAGGTGGGCATCAACGGGGCTGCCAAAGAGCCCGAGTTTGCGCCCCGCGAGACGTCAGAGGAGGAATGGGCCGCCGAAGAGGGTCTGAAGGAAGAAGTAGAGGTGGAAGAGGAGGAGAGTGACGAAGAGGCCTTCAACAAGGATATGCAGAGAGCCATCGAGGAGGATGAGTGGACAACCTCGCCGCTCGACCGGAGCTACATCAAAGCGCTTGACTACGGTCTGCCTCCCACCGGCGGCTGGGGGTGCGGCGTGGAGCGTCTCGTCATGCTCTTCTCCGGAGCCAACCGCATCAGCGACTGCCTGAGCTTTGGCACTATCCGCAACGTCGTTGGCCTGTCTTCTGATGCCAAGAAGGAAGAAGAGACAAAGACGAGCAAGAAATAAGGCACCCATTTGTCACTGTATCCGCCATTATAATAAGGGGCGACGCTGTCGCATGTATATCACTCATGTATTCATCATAGAACCTAGATATTAGCGCTGAAGCAAAGCATTGTATTTGTAATACCATTTATTTATTGTTCTTTCATGTCATTGTTTCACGTTTGGCCCAAAGGGTACTGCCTGATACCAGCAACGCCAGTCATCCATTGAAATACTGTTTACAAAAGTAGCTAAATAAGAGTAAATTTCCCTTGGTCCAGCATCTAGCCTAGCCTGGTCCTGGTATTCAACAACATGGGATTCCGAATCGAAAATGTCAAGTAGTTTTCCTCCTCTCTTGTCCATCAAAGCCATAAAAAAACAAACAGCGAATAAAAAAATAATGTATAAAAAAAGACAGGCTTTGCATCCCCTTGATAAAAAAAAAAAAAACAATTGCTGAAATTTCTTTTCCATTTCTGATTTAGTTCAGAATGCCGCCAGCAATCTGGAACAGGCTGGAGGCGAGCTTCTGAACGACGTCACCCTCCTTGATGGTCTCGGTGTCGGTGTTGGTGACCCAGTTGTGGACGGTCGTGTCGTCGAGGCCCTTGGAGAAGTCGATGTTGTTGGGCAGCACCTTGATGGCGACACCACCAGCGTCCTCGTCGAAGATGACGGCAGCCTTCATGTAGCTATCGGTCGGGCGGGGGAAGTAGTCGGAGGAGCCACCGCCGTTAGCAAGGTGGAAGGTCGACTTGCACTTGTTGTCGCCCGAGGCGAGAACCTCGAACATGTCGAACTCACCGCAGCGGAACCAGCAGCTGCAGGCGTTGTACTGGGCGGTGCGGGGGATGTCGGCGTTCAGGGCCCAGATGGCGGGCATGTCGCCGTTGAAGCCGCGGTTGCCGTCCATGGGCATCTTGAAGTTGAAGAGGAAGATCTTGTGGCTGCCCTCGAAGCCCTCTGATACTGGTGTTAGTGGGCACGGCACAAGGGGAGATAAAGGAAAAACGTACTGTAAGCCACATCGGGAGCGCGAGAGAAACCGCAGTCGCCATTGCACTTCTCACCGCTGAAGATGGCAAACTCCTTGTTCGAGGGAATGTCGACATCGGCGAGGACCTGCGGAGAGCTGGCGCCGCCCGTACCCTGGGAGTTAAGGTAAGAAAGCGAGTTGCCCCAGACGCTACGTGCGTGGTTAGTATTTGCGGTATCACACATCTCTGTATAAGCCAGACTTACGTGTCAAAGACACCAGAGCCATCGCCACCGTAGTTGGCGAGGAAGACAATGTTCTCGGCCTCCTGAGTCTCGGCGTTGTAGTAAGACACACGGTCCCAGTCCTTGCCCGAAGCAGGCGGCTTGGGCTTGGTGGAAGCACCCGAGCTGGCGCTGCTGCCGGTGGAGGAAGAGCCCGACTCAGAGACGGAGCCGGCGGCGGCGTTGAGGACCGGCGCAGCGACAGAGGGAATAGCTTCGGGGGTCGCAGGCGCGGTGGGCGCGGCGGCGGCGGGCGAGTCCGTCTTGGGGCCGTACCAGACCTTCTCCCATGAAACGACTTGGCCGTTGATCGTGGCGGTGACCCATTCGGTGCGCTTGTTCTTCTTGGCCTCGTGGAGGTGCTGGTGGCCGTGGCGGTGGCCGCTGGAGCGCTTGGCCTTCTCGGCCTTGACCTCCTCGCGCTTCTGCTTGTTGTTGTCCGAGAGGTAGTAGACGGCGACCTCCTTGACACTGATGGGACCACGGAAGTGGAGAGACAGCTGTAAAAAGTGCCGTGTTAGTTACGTGTGCGGAGCATATCTTTAGTGTTCGCGAATGCATCGCTTCCAGAATGCGTGTAAGCAACGCATGGTGAGACTTACACCCTCGTCGAGAGGAGCAAGGGGGCCCGAGTAGGCCTTGGACACCTTCTTGCACTCGCCAGTCGAGCTCATGGACTGGACAGACTCGTAGCTGCCGGAGCCGCCGAGACCCTGGTACAGTATGTGGCCGATAGGACCGCAGAAGTAGTTGCCTCCCTCGTTGACAGCGCTGCCAGAGCACTGCTGGGTCAGAGCAGCGGCCATGTTGGCCGTGGCCAGCAGAGCAACTGTTGCGTGCTTCATCTTCGAGCCGTAATCACTCTTGGTCGTGGTTGATGTCGTCGAGGAGAAAATCCGAGAAGTAGTTGTATAAGACGGGGTGGTGGACAGTCTGTGGTTTCTTCACTTGGCTTCCTCCCAAATAATGACTGTTTGCGGTAATGATAATAAGGAACGGCAGGCGATGTAAGGCTGTTGGACTCTCACCAGAGGAGTTGTAGCTAGTTTCGAACAAAGCAAGAAGTGACGGGAGGGGGAAGAGTTAAAAAGAGGACAAAGAGTAGAGCGGACCAGGAGCAAGAGGAGGAAGTGGAGGAGGAGCCAGCCGGCATTGACTATATGGGACGAAGCAATGATACTACTACTACTACTACTGCTACTGCTATCTAAAAAGCCTTGGCTTTCTCTTTCTTCCTCTTCTACCCGCCTCGCTCTCTCGCACACACACGCCCCAGCACACGGCAATGCGGGCGTCGACCATTGATTGGCATGGCGCTTCAACCCACACCATTCCACTCACCAGCGCCAGGAACAACCCAACCCAGCAACACGCTAACCAGGCCTCTTGGGCCGGACTACCAGCCTCTTTCCGGCGCTAGTTAAAATCGGAAACAGGCACATCAGGCAAAACCCTCTCAAGGGCTCTCCACAGGCTGCGAGTTAGCGCCAGGGGTGTTACGAAGCCTCGACGCCCGCCAAGCAAGCCTTCTCTGTGTCCCTCTCTTGTTCACTCTTATTAACTACGGAGCAGTCGTAGCCTGCTTCTCCGCGAGTAGTTGCCAAAAAACGCACCACCAAAGACGGTGGGAATTACATGACTGGGGTGGTTCCTGGTGGCCATGGAGATTAAAGGACCGGGGGACGACTGGTCGTTACAGAGTTGAACAAAGATATTGCTGGACTAGTTCTAGATACTCCCATCTCGACGACCTGACTGGCTGCCTGCCTCGATGGCCTGGCCGGCGACTAGGCACAACCCACGCCAAAAAGAGGCCGCTGTGTGTATAGGCAATCGCTCCAATACGGCAGGGGAAGAGACCAAGGTCCTTTTTCGGGGTCTTTGTCTCGGGCTAGCTGGCTAGTCGGCTTTCTCTTCTTCTGGCTCAAGCCGTGTGTGTGCTTGGTATAAGCCGGTCTGGTGCCGGGGACCCGACCGGTGGACTCTTGGCCGGCTTGCCAGGAACCTCGATAGATGAGAAAAAAATTGGCGGCCAGGACATTTCACACGATATTCTGTCAATGTCTTGTTTTCTTTCTACACTGTGACGTGCTGCCGCCCTGGTGAACGCTTGTCATCCCACAACCCCTTACACACACCAATCCAAGGATTACGGGCTGTCCCAGATCCATCTAAGTCGGGGGAGCCGGCCCCTTGGCAGGGGCGGTGACCTTGGACTGCCCTTGGGCGACAAACTGGATTTTCAGTACTAAATACAGAGTAGCTGCGGCGGAAAGGCAGGATAAAAACAGGTTTTGGCCCGACGCGAGGCCTCTGTTGCCGTCTACCCGACCTGCTTCTCCACGGGGTAAGATTTTTCAGGGGCAGCATACGCATTTGCAGAGAAAGAGACAGAGGGAGGCTGAAGGATGCAAAGAGAATGATGGATGGGCTTACAGGACAGAACGGGGGCTGGCTGGCTGTCAACTGTGCGGCATTTGGCGCCCGGCCTGCATCAGCCCCTCACCCTCTTCACGCTGGCTGCCAGCGATGCAAGGTACGGACGGTACGGTGTTCTCTTCGTTGCTCTCGCTCCTCTCCCACTCAGCTGCGCCCTGTTGGAAAAAGGCCAAGCCCACCACGAGCCGTACTTTGTCTTTGGGCACAAGGACCCCTAGGCTAGCCAGCCACCACAACCCCCGGCCAGAGCCAAGGAGAGGTAAATCATTGGACGACCAGTCAAAGAACAGAGAAGGACGAGAAGGACGAGGGGACGGGGGCACGCAGAGCACGGACGGGAAACGCAGGCAATGGCGCCATGGCGGCAGTTTGCCTACAAGTTACAAGATGCTTCGCTGGTATTGACTATTTCTTCGTACCAGCCTCTCGCGTTGCTTCCTTTTGAGTTTGACTGTGCTTTGCCTTTCTTCTACGCCATTTGTTCCCCGGCCAAGGGGAAAGGCATTCCTTTCTCTGGTATTGTGACCCCGTATCTTGACAGGGTATGCAGGGAAGGAGCTTAGAAAAGCGCCAATATCAGGCCATTCGCCAATCGCAGTCGAGGAGTCTGCTTCTTTCGGGGATTGCTCGAAACCACGTTGGCGCTGTCGACTCTTCGAGAGGGCTCCGTCTTTTTTTTTTTTTCTTCACGATAGGAAGTGATGTACAATCTCGGGTTTTTTTTTTAATCACATCGTTTCCTTCTTCTAAACGAAATTAACGCAGCTTCAGCGAGTAAATGTTTCAAAGCGGGAAGAATTAAAAAGAGCAGGTCCCTTTGTCCTGCCCTCGTCGGGAGTGTTGATGCGCCGTCGGCTGGAATGCGGGCTCGGCCATGTAAGACAGCGCGTCTCTTCCCCGACGTCGTTGCAACAGTTTGGTTGCCACGGGCTGCAACTGATGCATGGCACGGAAGATTTTTTGACCTAGTGACATCTATTTTTTATCTTTATCGTCCTGTTGCCTGTTCTCACATTGAACGACCCCGACTTCCTTTCCGATGAGATGATGCCAAGGGTATCTCATTACTCGGTTCACCACGTGCCTGCGAATGATCTTCGCAATCATCATTTCCCCTCGTAATACAGCCCGCCTCGTCTAAAAAGCTTGGCCGCTTGGTATAATCTCATCGCCGCTGCTCGTCGGCCAACAACAGAACGTTGAGCCACGCGGACACGCAGACACGCAGACAACGACACTCCCATCTCGGCATCCTTACCGGCCAACAGAGTTTGTTTTCTCCTATCTGCATCGTCAACTACTTCGTTTGTCCTCCTCACGCACTGTAGCGTAGAGATAGAGAAAAAGGTTGTGGCCCCACGGACTTGCCCAATAGCCTGTGATCCGTGCCCATCTGGGCCAACGACACCAAGAAAGCCACCCCGGCCATCACGACATTGCCCAGCGCCACGTCACGTCTACAATGCTCTTTTCCTCGAAAAAAAAAAAAAAAAGGTCACCCTTACATTGCGCAAAAGAGTAATTTAGCGCTTTGGGCATGAGATTCGCATGCCAATAGAACGGATTGCTTGGCCTCCTCGACCACGAATTTGTTTCCACAATGTAACCACGAAACCTGTCAACCCCTGCAATACAAAGCCAAGCCCAGCCCAATACCAAGAGTCTCGGCAATTTGAGAATAACATTGCCGCCGTTTGTAAATCTCTTTCCTTCTCCAGAAGTCCAGATTCTGTCCTTACTCATGTGATTTCGCCTACCCTAAAGGAAGACATGCGCGGTGAGGGAACACAACCTTTCAAACTCAAAACGAAGAGGAAGCGCTTTGGTTTTGCGCCCGCAAAAAGCGCCCGATGGCATTTATTCGCGTGGCTGGGTAAATTCTGGAACATGGTCTTTTTTTCTTGCACAATTACTCGTACGCCATCTGAAAGTCATTTACCCTTATTTACTTCGGGTAGCGAAAAGCAGCGGCCGACTGCCGGCCGACTCTCCGGGAGTGCATGCCGCTGCGTTCGCAACGGCCATACTCCGTAACCAGACTATGGATCGCGGGCTGATGCACGGCATAGAGTACAAAAGTCCATTGTGAATAATGCGGTTCAATCGAGTGGTTATAGCAAAAGAAGAAATGTACAGGTCGCTATATACATCTTAGTGAATATCAGTCTAAAAAAGCTTCGCTCACAGCCACAAGCTCATCAGTCGTCAATTCCTCCCCACTCAGCGCCGCTTTCGCCGTCGTCATCGCTCTCATTTTCCTGCATCTTCCGCCTCTTGCTGCCCTCAATGGCGCCGCGCCTGTTGTTCTCCTTCTGCCTCTCGTAGCCACTCGTTGACGTGATCTTGGACTTCGTCGTCCCGCTGCGGCGCGACTCTATGCCGCGCTCGCGCAGCTTCTTGCGGTCTGCCTTGTTGACGTTGGGCAGCGCGTCCAGCAGCCACTTCTGGATGCTCGCGTTGTCGCCCGTCTTGCCCGCCTGCCGCTCGCTCGCCGCGATGACGTTGGCCACCGTCTTGACAAAGGGAATGTCTTCCTTAGTGTAGAAGGTGACGGCGATACCGCCCTCGCGACCTGCACGGCCTGTACGTCCGGCACGATGCACATAGGCGGCACTGGAGCCGGGAACGTCGTAGTTGACCACGCCGTTGACACCGGCAAAGTCGACGCCACGGGCCAACACGTCGGTCGTGATGAGCACCCAGATCTCGCCGGCGCGGAACTTGCGCATGATGGAGGCGCGGGCAGACTCGGGGAGGCCACTATGCAGGGCAGCGATGCGAGTCGAGCCACCAGCCTCCAGAGGGATATCATATTTAAGTTCTTCGTGTAGAGCCGTGGCTCGGTCAATGGTTTGCGTAAATACAATGAAAGGTGGTCGCAGCGGAGGACCAGAGTCGTCTGCTGTCGTGGGATGCAGGAGTTGGCGCAGAGCAAGCAGTTTACCTTGCTCGCTGGCGGTGTATGTAAGTTTGTGCACAATGTTGGGCACGGCGGTGTCCTTCAAGCCGACGACCAGACGCACGAACGGCTTGGGGGCAACACCTAGTCCATCGGCACGAGATTGTAGCTTTTCAGTAATGATGGCCTCAATATTGGAGCCCATAGTGGCCGACCAGAACGATACTCTCAGGTCTGCATTGGTACAGGCCGACCAGACGCCCATTGTCTGCTCACGGAAAAGCGAGTCCAGAAGGACATCAGCTTCGTCAAGAATCAAGTCCCTGACGTGGGGGAGTACGCGATGTGTCGTGGCAGACCCTGAAGTAAGGAAATTCAGTAGAAGCAGAGGGGTAGTAACGAGGATATCAGCCTTTGCAGCCGTTGGTCTTTTCTTGTCCTTTGCCTTGTCAACGTTTTCATCGTCGTCGCTCTCATCCTCATCTTGTCCATCGCTCTCGCTGTCTTCAGCGAGCTCCTGGTCCTCGGTATCGAGATTGAGCTGCTTCTTCATACCCATGATCCTGATGCCAGTGCCCTGCAGGAGCTTGAGACCCTCGTTCACAATCTGGTGGCACAGCTCTCTCGTGGGGACCACAATGACGGCCTCCAGCTCGTGCTCCTGCGTCTCCGTCTCGTTGTCGTCGGGGTTCATCCCTCGCCTGCGCATAATCTTGTCGATTGCCGGGATCAAGAAGCTGATGGTCTTCCCACTGCCCGTCGGCGCCACAGCCAGAAAGTCCACGCCCTGCTCCAGACCCTCGGCTTCACCCTCGCCGAGCGCAATATCCGGCCGCAGCAACAGCGGCAGACTGCCAAGCTGCACCTCAGTCGGCACGCGATAGCTCTGCGCGACGAGGTTTTCCGACACACGCCGTGCAATGCGGTACGTGCTGCGCAGCTGTCCAAACGTGGCCAATGGCTGCGGGAACAGCTGTGCCTTTCTCTTGTTGTCCTTTTTCGATTCCTCGGCCGCCTTCTTCTTCTTGCTCTTCTTAGCCTTCCTCGGCTCCTCCTCTTCATGTTTGGACATGAGCGTCATCTTCAGACGGTGCGACCGCAGAATCTGTCGGCATTCCTCTTCGCTGATCCGCTTCGCGGGCTTCGCAACGGGGCTCGACGCTCGCTCGCCGCCTTTCGTCTTGGAGTCGTGTGACTTGGCCGTGCTCGCAGCCGGCTCGGGTTTCGGGGCGAAAAAGTCGACATCTGGGAGCTCCTCGGACGCGGCGTCCTCGCCGCCCTTCTTGTCCGTCTTGGACCGCTTGCGCTTCTGCCCGCGCACCTCGTCGTGGTACAGCTGCGGGTTGGTGGCCGCGGCGCTCGTCGACGACGGCAGCTTGCCCGCGGCGACGCCGGCCTGCGCGCCCGCGCCCTTGGCGGTTCTCTTTGTCCCGCGGGACAGCACCTTGAGGATATCCATGCTGCGCCTGGGAGCGTCAGATACCGGGCTGTGCGTGCGTGGTGCGAGAATTCCGTGGTGAATGGTATTTTGGGCAAGATGGGAAATTTTTAAACGGGCGGCGGCTTTCAACTTTTTTCTGGGGCTCGGCTTTGGTGGGGGATCTTGGGTGGAGCTTTTGTGCTGGTTGAGATGGAGTGGCTTTGAGGATGATACAAGCGGTGAATAGGATTATAATTAAATACAGAAAATATGTAAAGCAGCATTTTTTGGGGGGACCTATCACTGACTTACTGACCTTGACGTATACTGACGGCCATACCACACCATCTCCCAAATGTCTCACAGAATTGGACTTGGCCTACGACTTACAGATATAACCAAGTCAACACAGTTATGGATGAGAATCTAAAAGTAGTTCAAGAAAATTCAGAGGATCATACTCCGACGCGCATGACTTCTCCTACAAGGGCAATGATGCAATTGGCCAACACAGTACCGTTATCGTACTTGAGCTCCAACCACGGATTCCACTCAGCTAGCTCATCCCGCGTGATATCAAAATTCTTCTCTACCACATTGCAGGTATCCTGATGATC
This sequence comes from Lecanicillium sp. G3, assembly GCA_037575805.1. Classification (NCBI taxonomy): domain Eukaryota; kingdom Fungi; phylum Ascomycota; class Sordariomycetes; order Hypocreales; family Cordycipitaceae; genus Lecanicillium; species Lecanicillium sp. G3. The sequence continues at coordinate 322,920 of JAZHPD010000004.1, read as the reverse complement.
CGATGTGTGCCATTTTTGCATATCTGGTTGCTCCAAAATCCTATGCAGAGATATTGTGGTAATCAGGGCGGCTGACCCAGGGGATTCCACTTGATGATGGTCTCCTCTGACACGCCGTTGCGGTTGGCGACGCCGGCGCAGTCCTCGTCTCTGCCGACCGCGTCCCAGCCCGTAGCAGGAGCAGACGGCGACGAGGCTCAGTGCTGAAAGTGCGAGTATGCTTTTCATATGGAGAGCTATGGTGAACAATTATGTAGACGGTAAGCTTGTTTTTACATGTAAATAATTTGAACGTCAGTCTCCTGCACCAGGAGTGACTTCAGGCAAAAGTTAAGTTTATATAGACAGAGCGGGTGTAAGCTCGTATATACTGACATCCTGACGTGGTGCGATGTCTCTTCGCAAAGCACGCAACTAACCCTCATGGCGAACTTTGCAGGTCTCGTCTGCAGTCATCATATTCTCGGCAACCGCCAATCAAGCAAAAGTCAACGCTCTGCATACTGCTTCAGGCTGCTGCCCAGCTGCTCACTGCAATACCGCACAGGCTGTTGTAAATTAAAGTCCAATTTCGTTTATATACACAGACGGCTGCATGTAGCCGAAAAATTACAGTATAGCCCTTCATCAAGCCATTTACCGATTCCCAAGACCATTCTAAGCCCAAACCCCCCCAAAACTTCCAAAGAAAAACGCCAGCCAAATGCAATCACCACGCTTTTTCAATTCGTCATCGTCCACAAGTCCTCTTCTCCCTCTTCCACCTCTCTCCCCTCGCCATATAATACCTCACACACGCCCGACAGCGGGATATCCAGCACCGCGTCCGTCCCCTCGCTCCAGACCTCGCGCCACCGCAGCCGCCCCGCGGCATCCAGCTTCCTCTCGCGGTTCTGGCTCCCCTTCAGCCGCCCCTTGGAGTCCAGCACCGCCAGCATCCCCGCCTCGTCCACGATGGTCTCGACGCTGCTCATCGGCAGCGTGAGGATCTCCAGGTTGTACAGCGCGAGCGCGACAAAGATGTACACGACCGTCATGACGAGGAAGGCCGGGGTCGCGAGCGCCCACCACCGGTCCGGGTAGTAGTAGATGCCGAGGCCGTGCAGGAACGGCGAGGGCAGGTAGCTCCACAGCAGGTAGATGAGGAACGTGAAGCTGCTGAAGAGGTACAGCACGAAGCCGTAGTACTCGTACGTCGGGACCTTGGGCGCCGCGTGCGGGACCGGCGCGATGTTCTCGTCCTCGGAGGCGTCCGGGGTCGTCGGCCGCGAGGGGCGGAGGAGCGAGGTGAGGGACGGCGAGGGCGGGAGCGGCGTCGGCGGCCGGCCGTAAAAGGGCGGCGCGAAGAAGTTTTGGGGGACGGCCGGGCGCGGGGGCGACTCCTCGCCGGAGGAGGAGTGGTTGTCGGAGAGGTAGTCGTCGTCTTCGTCTGTTGAGGCCGACATGGTGGGCAGCGGTGATTTGTGCGCGCGCGGGCGCAGTCGTTGTTGTTTGTGGATGTAGATGTAGTTGCAGACGTTCGAAGGGGGTGGGTTGAAGCTGTCGCTGGTGATGCGATAGCTCTATGCGACAAGACCCACCCACCAGATTGACCACCCCGACACTAACATACTCGAGACATTCAGCACAGCAATACTTGGAACAGAGAAAGGACGTTAAAAAAGATCATCTACATGGGCTAACCCAATGTCAACTATCAACATGGCTAGTTGTGTACATTATAATCGTTACAGTGGTATCCGCTAATGCATCGTTCCACTACTATCTCCCCTTTCATCCCTTTATCCATCGATAGGGCATCGGTATTCTCTGTCGCGCGCAGGCCCCGTTCCATACTCTTGCTTATCCTGCACCGCATCCAGACAGCTCTGGTGGTATATATGTCGACAAGCCAGCACGACCAGCGGTCCCAGCGGCGGATCCTTGGCCACCACTGCGTTCCCGTTGCTGCCGTCTGCTGGCTGGTCCTTGTGTCCGTCCTGTTCTTGCTGCTGTTGCTGCTGCTGCTCTTCCAGCAACATGCTCGCGGGTCGCATCTCCAAGCTCTTTCCCTTGCCCTTGTTGTCTGAATCTGGTCCCTGCTCCCCGCTGGCAAGGTTCTTCTTCTCCAGACGCTGCGCGTCCTCAATGGCCTGCTTCGCTTCCCAGGCTTCAAAGACGGCACCACCCGCAACGCCAGGACCCCAGACGCGGCGGCCGCAGTGCTCGCACGTCGATCCGCGCGGACGCCATCCCCGCTGGCGGAGCTCTACCGACTGGCTAACGTTCACGAAGAGGCTCCTTTCGAGCAGGCGGTTCGATAGCCGCAGGATAGACTCCTCGTACGCGTAGGCTGAGAAAATGGACCCTAGCACGCCGCGTAGGTCGGCAAGGTTGGGCGAGGAGGCTGCAGCGTTTGCGAGAAACGCCCGCATGGTGCGAAGAAATGAGACGTTCGTGCCCCCAGCGGCCAGCAACTTGGAGGTCGGCTGGCCCGGGTTCTGGCCCGAGGTGGACGCGAGCAGTGCAGTAAATGTGTGCTGCACAAGGGATCGCAGCAGCGTTAATAGTCGCTCCCCGTCTAGCTGTGCATCCGACACCGCCTTCTGGATACCAGGTGAGAGTTGTTTTGTCAATTTGACGGCCGCCTCGATCAGCTGCAGCCAATGCAACTCGTCCGTCGTCAGCGCCGTCTGGGCGTTCTTGGCTTTCTTGTGCACCTGCGTTACGCGCTTGGTCGGCTCCCGCTGTCCTTGGCAGAGCCAAATGCCAACATATACGTATTTCTGCAGGCCCTGTAGCAGTTCTTCGATCGAAGCCTGTAGATCCAGAGGATCTTCCTGCCAGTCCTGCGCGCCACTCAGAACACCTTGGAGTGCCGATTCCAGAGTCCCGAAGTGGCTGATTAGCCGCTTCATGGCCTTTTCTACCATGCCGTCTCGTGACAGAATTGTAACGGCGGCATCAACGACGCCAGTCTCTTCCATGGTCGGAAGTACCTCATCAAGACGTAAATCTTTCGCTTGAACGACGTTGATGTAGTCCGAAACTCGTGACGGCTCAAAAGTACACATCAGCCGCACGTATTGTTCGATGAGATGTCGATCCGGTGCCATCTCATCGGCGAGCTTCTCGCGCTCCGAGTCGAGTAGCGTCTTGAGATATGCAAACTGGAGATCAGGCGCATCCTCTGCTGACTCGAGAATCTTCCTCTGCGTCTCGGTCGTCTCTCCGGCAAGTACCACGGCCGCATTCTCGGGACTCAGCTCTAGCAGGTCCCGCGCGTGGTCGAGGATGGCTTCGTGGATGTCGTTGCGCTTCTGGAAGCCCAGCTCCTCCGAAGAGCGCAGGCAACCTGAGATGCACTCAAAGACCTGGTCCTGGTCGTCCGGGTCTTCAAAGTACGTACGGATGAGCGTGCCAAACTGCTTGTCGACCTTGAAGATGCGCTTCAGGATGCGATAGAAGCCTGCTTCTCTGAACTGCGGCAGCAGGGCCGTCATGTCGGTGGGGTGGTAGACGGAGAGGAGGTATTCGGCACTGAGCTGCGCATCCTCTGCCAGGTCCTGGCCTGGGTAGTTGCAGAGGCCCTGGAGCACGTTTGACAGCGTGGAGCCCGAGAAAAGCAGATATTGCGGGAACTTGGGCAGGTTCCTCGCGATGAACATGTCCAGATATATCGTATCAGTGTGGGCAAAGTCCTCTGGATTCATCACATCCAGCAGAATAGACAGGATATATTGCCTGTTGATCGTCTGCCCAAAAATTTGCTCCTCGGGCATATCCATCGGCGATGCGCCATTCGTCTTCTTATCCGGCGAACCGTTCAGAAACGGGTCCTCAAACGCCTCGTTGAGCGCACTCAGGAAACTCGGCGCGTCGTACCGCAAGATTAGCCGCAGGTACGGGAAGGACGGCTCGTGGTCCTCGCCCGGCTGCGTGAGGAACGGTTTGCCGCTGCCCTTGGGCCAGGTGATGGTCTGCCCGGAGAAGAAGAACCAGTAAATCTCGGCCTTGGCCTGCGTCGCCACGTCCTCGTCCATGGGCTCGCCGTTGGGATATATCCGGCTCGTCAGCGTGTACGAGAGGTAGGGGAAGATCTTGACGGCGTTGATGCTGTAGAAGTCCTCGCCAACAGCCTCGCCAGCAAAGTTGCCGCCGTTGGCAGTCAATGGCACGAGCAGGCTGAGCAGCTCGATCAGGGGGGTTACAAAGTCGCGAATGGCCTGGTTCCAGACATACGTGAGCGCATCGTAGAGGCCGTGCTGCTTGCACAGCAGTGTAATCTGATCGAGGTCGAGGGTCGTTGTCTCCATGTGGCAGATCATCTCTTCCAGCCTGCTCTCCCAGCCCTGTGCGGCGTAATGGCTCACCATGTCCTTGACCACAACCGGCGGGATGAACACAATGGAGCCGTCAATGATATACGGCTCCAAGACCTCGAGAAAGATGCCGGAAGCATCAGCCTCTTCATACCACTCAAACATATCTTCCAGTATAAAGTCGACGTTGCCAATGTTGAGGCAGGCAACGAAACATGTCTCCGCCAACTGCTTCAGATGTGCATCATCCGCCGCGCTCTTGTCTTTTTGGCGCTGAGCAAACACATATTTCAGAGACGCGCTGATGATCTCCAAGACCTTGTCCTTGACCCTGATGTGTCTTTGGTCCTGGTCCTCCGGCAGGCCGATCGTCAGCTTGTCCGCGTCTCCCGTGTAGTATGAAGTGGCCAGCTGGATGGCGCCGATATAGTCCCCGTGCTCCATCATCGCAATCAGGCGATCCGCCCAGTTGGACAGCGCGCCCAGCGAAACCTCATTGAAGCCTAGGACGAACAGGCGGCCCTTGTACGCTTTGAAGCTCATGTAGAACGCGTCCGCAACAACCCCATGCATGGAGGGATCCTCCTCGTCGAGGCGCTCGACCAGGCTGTGCAGCTGCTTCGAGAACAAGTCCTTGTGGTACATGTACCGCTGCATCAGGTCGAACGCCTCGGTAACGCGCATGGTCTTGTCCTCGAGGACGATGAGGCGCTGCGAGACGGTGAGAATGGTGATGACGGAGCGGCTGAGCCACTGGACCGCCACGATGGCCTCCTCGCACTTCCACCGGCTGCGGGCCTTGAACTTGAGGTTCGGGAGCTGGTCCTCGTCCTCGTTTGGCACCTCGGTGATGTCGAGCACCGTCAGCACGTTGGACCAGCAGTATGCGAGCTTCACCTTGGAAATGTCCGAGCCGGTGGCGGGGTCCGGTGTCTTGAGCTTGACGGCTGGGAACCACGCAAGGCAACCCGTCATTGTGCTGTGTGCGGGTACCTCCTTCGGGCGGGCTGATTTATGTTGAGTTTGTGCCACGGGCGTCGTCGACACAATGACAAGGAGATACGGTGTCAGCATGGCGGTAAGGCCTAGTATATCAGTCGAACATTCGACATTGCCGAGGGGCAGCGAGGCAAAGGCAAGAACTGTGCTCGGCTTCACCGGTTTCCCCGCAGGTTTTGGTGCATCGGGATAACGCCCCAATATCCTGGTCGTCCGGACCGTTCGTCCCAGCGGTCCCGTTCCCCTCGAGGCAAGGTGCGAAAACGCCATGCCCCGATCATCCGCCGATACAAGCGCCGTATGCCGCGTTCCCAAGAATCCCAAGTGAATGACAGCTACGTTCGGCACATGCCCATCCGCCGTACGGTTCTGCGCATCTGTGGGCTCCAGGTGCGGTATGCTCAGGAACGGCCGCGAGGACCGCGACGTGTCCCACGTAAATATGCTCCCGTCCTCGTGGCCCCCGGCGATCGTCGTGTGGTCCGCCGACACCGCAACCGCCGTGACCGCGCCCGACTCCACGGCCTTTGTCCCGGGTCCGATAATCAGCTTCAGGTTCTGGCTGTAGTCGAAGACGAGGATGATGCCCTTCGACGTGCCGAGCACAATGGACGCCGAGACGGCCAGGCACGTCGGCGAGCCAAAGTTGCGGCGCGCGGCCTCCGTGAAGGCCTGCCCGTTGAGCTTCTTGAGGCGCGTCCAGCGGACCACCTCCCAGGGGGGCGTCGTCGTCTCGGCGTCGGCGGGCTCGATCTGGAAGTTGGAGGACAGGGAGGCGTTGCGCGAGTGGCCCGCGGGGGCGAGGAAGGCGGGCGACGGGGAGCGCTGCGGGCTGTGGACGCTGGGGGAGGCGATGCGCGAGGAGAAGCGCCGGTCAAAGGGGCGGAAGGACGGCGTCGGGCTGTTGAGGTACTGGCGGGAGGCGACGGAGGGGAGGACGCTGCTGCCGGGCGAGGATACCCGTGAGCCCTGGGGGGGAGGGAGGTTGGTTAGCAATTAGAGCTTGTAGAGGAGTGGTGAAGCAAGTACCTGTATTGAGGGCGATATGCCTTGCCCAGAGATGAGGGAGTCAGCCGGGCTGCCCGCCCGTCGAGGCGTGAGGTCGACCGAGTCCGCATCGGTGGACCCGAGCTCCGAGCCCTCGTTCAGCAGAGCGCGATGGCTCCTGGCAGTCTGCTTCGCCGGTGTATGCACGGCGCCCTGCTCTCCGTTGTGCTCCGGCAGGTTCATGTCTCCCTGTGCATCATCACCCGCATCGGCGTCGTCGTCAGCGTCGTCAGCGTCGTCAGCGGTCTCGAGTTGGGGCACGTCGGCGTCCTCGCCGCCATTGTTCGCCGCCACCGCCTCCGAGGGCGTCGCCACGTCTGGCTGGCCCGTCGCCGCGGCGGCGGGCGACTGATGCTCTGAGTCTGACATGTTGTCGCAGCTCCCATCACATCATCGTGGCTTTCCCTATATATACCTGCTCTGTTTTCCCCCAACCCCGTTGGCTGCGCGCTGTACGTTGCGGGTGCGGCGTTCGTCGTCGTCTGTGTCGGTTTCTTCGACTGCCAAGCGAAGAAAAATCGAAGAAGCTGCCGTATTAAATAGCCAGATTTTCTGTTGTTGGCTGTCCCTCTACGGGAGGGTTTTCGTTTGGCGGCGCTCTGCTTGGCGTGGTTGCGAGGGAAGCTTGGACGTTTAGCTGGGATCATAGCCCACACTTGGAGAGGCGGACGCTGGTGAGTGAGCTTGCCCAGAGCTGGGCTGACTGCCAAACGGTCCGGATTTACTCCGCCAGGACGAGGCTGGCATGGGCGAGCTGCCAAGAAACGCACACCCCGCAAAGCCGCATGAGAGAAATATTCTGCCTGAAGGATTGAAGGAGCAGGAGATCGTATGGGCGTTTTACGTGATTGGACTTATTTTTTCTATGCAGTTGGGTTTCTTATTCGAGTATGCGCAGTGGACTTTGCAGTGACGTACCTGCCCCAGCCTCCAAAACGGCGAGGTAAGCACAGATTCACGACGAAAGCAGCATAGGAAAACAAATAAGAGAAAGAGAAAAAAAAGAAACATTATGAAAGAAAATCGATTGAACTATTTACGAGACACATAAATCAGTTACACACACTGTAAAAATAGAGTAAAACACCCAGCATAACCACCTCATGAACCACCGTCCATCCTGAAGATCGCAGCGTCACCGCCACCAACCAATCACAGTACACGCGCACTCCAGCAACATCCTCCACTCTTCCTCGCATCTCCAAACCTCCAACCTCTTTGCGTCTTCCACACTCACGGTACTCACCCAACACAACCACACCTCACCAGCCAAAAAGAATATGTCGTCAATAGGACCGCAAATGCCCTCGCAGGCCACAGCTAAGCGCAAACGCACCCCGGAGCCCGACGCGCAGAGCAAGCAGGCGCGCCGCAACAACGCAGACGAGATAGAACTCGAAGCCTCAGACTCCGACAATGACTATGGACCGCGCGCAGCGCCCAGCGCAGCAGCGGCAGCGCCGGGACCTACGATTCCCGTACCCGGACCCGCGATGCCGGCTCCAGCATCGGCGAAGAACGCAGACGAGATAGACCTCGAAGACTCCGACTCCGACTCCGACACCGGTCCCGCGCCGCCGCCTGCAGCGTCCGCGCCCACCGCACAAGCCTTACCCGGTCCTTCAGCCCCGGCCGCCGACGCAGATTCAGACTCGGACGACTCCGATTCCGACGACTACGGCCCATCCCTCCCCTCCACCACCGCCGGCGCCCGCCGCAACCCCATCGGGCCCTCCATGCCCCCCTCGCAGGCCGAAAGCGCCGCCCCCGTCCGCGACGAGTGGATGCTCGCGCCCCCCACGAGCAGCGGCTACACCGAGCGCGACCCGACCAAACTCAAGGCCCGAAAATTCGCCTCCAAGCCCTCCTCTTCCTCCTCCACCACAAAAAACCCCGGCGGCGGTAGCAACGGCGACGGAGTCTCGGCCATATGGACGGAGACGCCGGAAGAAAAACTGAAACGCCTGCAGGACGCCGTGCTGGGCCGCTCCGACGGCAGCGGGAAGTCGGCGGGCGAGGTCGCCGCGGCGGACGCGCGCGCCAGGGACGAGGAGGAGCGGAACAAGAAGATTGCGGCGTCGATTGCGGCGACGCGCGGGAAGAGCCTCTACGACGAGCACCGGGCCGGGAAAGATGCGGGCGGCGGGAAGGGCGGGGGCAAGGAGGAGGAGGATGACCCGAGCAAGAGGGCCTTTGATCGGGAAAAGGACATGGCTCTGGGGTCCAAGATCGGGTCGGCGCAGAGGAGGGAGCTGGTGGCCAAGAGCGCCAATTTTGGGGGACGGTTCCAGAAGGGGTCGTTTTTGTAGATGCAAGTTGAAAGGGGAAGAAGATAAAATGTATTTATATATTGCAAACCGGATACCACGGGCAACTACAGAAAACATAACGGTTCAAACAAAAGCGCCGCTTATGCTTCGGTTGGATACTACATGAATGAATATAGACCTGCCTGTTCGGTAGTCTAGCTGGGAATGATTACGCGGATGCACTACAAGGAATACGTAGATACCACATAAATAACTAATGCGTTGCTTAGGTTCAACTCCGTCTTTCACACACTGATCCGTCACAGGTTCATCTGAGCAGGCATAATGTAGCATATATATGTCACCGAGCTACCGAAATGATGTATAAAAAAACCCAACTCCGCCGCTGTCAAAGTAAGAAAAGATACAACCATCCCAGAAAGACAAAAATAAAGACAAAGAAAAAAAAATGATCAATCGGCCCGTGGCTAACCCTTTCTTCCAGCTTCAATGCATAAACAAAAAAATGACAAGACAGCAAATTCCAATCCAACGGCCTGTGAAGCACGGCAGCATGCTATGGAAAACTCATGTCTCTTATTTGAGAGTGAGTAATGGCCAAGTAGCAAGTGTCGACACAGATCGAGTATGTGATACAGCAGCCATCGCACATGGCCGTTTTCAGACCCTGGCGATAACTCTTCTCCAATGGTCTGGCCCCGAGGGATAGTGACGTATAAGAATATTGAAAGCAAAGATGGCGTGGTATGACAGACGAGTGTCACTTTGTTATGTAGTGTAGATGAGTTCGCGAATATGGCGTCATGGCAGGACGGCCTGGTAGAGTCGTGATATAGATACGTCGTTAGATGGGTTTGACAGTTTTGAGGCGATTCATCACGCCAAAACTGCAGGTCGCGTGCCAGACTCTAATTGAGCTGGAGTCACTTCTGCAGTGTTGGTGTTCCCCTGCGCAGTGTCGTTTCTGCGACCAAAGCGCAGAGCGGATCGTACCGAAGACAACATGCCACCGCCAGTGGAAGTCTCTGTCGTCTGCTGCGTCGAGCTCGTCTCGGCGGCGTTTCTCCCCGTACGGTTCGTGCTGCGACGAGAAGCGGAGGGGCGGCTTTGTCCAGTGCGGAACCAGGCGGAAGCGAAGCTGGTGGGCATGTTGAGGCGCGTGTTGTTGCGAGGGTCCAGGCTGGCGTTGGCCTGAGCGGCGTCGGCGGCATCCTGATTCGGACGAGGTTTGGGCGTGTAGTAATCAGCCTTGCAGAGCGGGCAGCAAGCGCGGCGACTCGTCAGCCAGGGGTCGACGCATACGGCGTGGAAGGCATGGCCGCAGCTAAGTCCACGGATGTCGTCGTCGTCCTCGAGGGTGTCGATGCAAATGGCGCAGGAGTCGCCGGGGGCGGCCAGGCACTCGGGCGGGAGAGCGGCGTTGATGTGCTCGTCGTCCTCGTCGTCCTCGTCGTGGCTATCTACGCGTTCAACGTCGTGCGGTTTTGCGGGTTCAGATGTTGAAGTCTGTCCAGCGGTTTCGACGGCATCGCCCTCCTTGGCCGGCTTTTCCTTTTCTGATGATTCGGTGGGCTTCTCGTCGGCCTTGGGGCCTTCTGCAGTCGACGCGGCGGGCTCCTGGTTTTCGGCGTGAGTAGCATCTGCTTCGTCGGTAGATTGGCGTTCCTTTGCAGCAGCAACCGCAGAAACGGCCTCAACGTTGTGGATACTGTTTGGTCTGCTGGCTGACAAGTCGACGCCACCGGCGGTAGGCAAGCCTTCGCGTGCGCGCTCGATGACCCAGGTCTTGTACTTCATCATGGGGAATTTGCTGTTGACCTCGTCCATTGTCATCAACTTCTTCTCGCGGCGTCGGCGGTGGGGTCTAGGCATGTTTTCGAGGGGCATCTCGCCATCCTCGCCCATCCGGGCGCGGTTGCGAGCGTTGTAGCGGAAGCAGTACTTGACGCCAACAATGATCCTGTGGCGTTGGTTAGATTTAGGTCTGGGCGACGACGCATCCCCGATGGCTGGATTGCGGAACAGGTCGGTATTAATTGTTAATCTCACCATAGGTTTGTGAAAACGACGCCGAAACCGAGGGCGACAAAGAAGAGCAGCGGTGAGCTACCCTTGTCCTTGTTGTTCTCGTTGTTGTGGTAGCTGGAGTTGTCGGTCGTGGACTGCGACGTTTGCGGCGTGGTCATGGTGGCTGAGGGGTCGACGGTGGGCGAGGGACTATCTGCGGCGGCTCGGATGGCGACGCGAGTGGCCTCGCTGACGATGTCGGTGAGGATGGCCATGATGGCGACGGAGGCGGCGCCTGGCGATCAGATGGTCAGACTGACGGCGGTCGATGGCGTCGGTGTCGCTGTCGCTGTCGCTGATGGGCAGGATGTCGAGATGTCGAGATGTCGAGATGTAGAGCCTACAGGCAGGTGGATGAGGGCGTCATGCAAGAATCGACGGCGAGGCGCGGCTATAAGGCGCCAGTGAAGCCCGAATTCTGTGTCGTGAGAGTCGTGGCAGTGTCACTTGGCATGAAACGAGCGAGAGTCGTGGGTGCGGTGCGGTGCCCGTTGGCGAGTCGGAAGAGGCGACGACGTCGACGGCGGCAGGCTGAGATGAAAGATGCAAGTCACCAATGTCCGATGGTCGTCGGCAGTGACGAGTGCGAGATGGCCGTCAAAAAGGTTATTCGGCGACGGACGGGGGTTTGAGGACGAGAAGGGATTGATGGGTTGAACGGGAGGAAAGAGGCAGAAGTATGCGGTGCAGAGTGCAGAGTGCAGTGCAGAGTGAGGGAGCGGCGACAAAGGGACGGGCGGGATGGGGCAGCGAGCGCCAGTGGGTGTGGTGGACAGTGGATTTGGGCTTGGACTTGGCTCAGTTTGGCTGGTGGTCTCAGAGGAAGAGTGCGAGTGGACCGGGAACGGATTGGATGATTGGATGTTGGCCTTGGCCTCGCTGGTGAGGAGGACTGGGGGGAGGGCGTGACTGAGCGAGTGCCAGTGCGGGAGAGGGTGGGAGGGGGGTACTTGGGTGAATGGTGAGGCCGTCACCGCAGATCGATGTACCTTTTTGTAGGCCAGTCTGGTATTACAATTAGAACGGCAGGATGCAGTGGCAGTGGCAGTGGAAACTTGGAGGAGGCCGGGCAGATGGGCTGCTGGGGGGGGAATTGATGGGTGATGGGGGTTCTTAGCGGGTGGACCGGGGGAGCAGGTTTACTGGGGGTCTTGCGCTGCAGCGGCCCTTTTGCAGGTGCAGTGACGGTGCTACAGTCTACCCAGTACAGTCTATTACAGTTTTATTACAGTCTACTCCGTACACAGAACGGTTTAGTGCGCTGATGCATGCGCTGGTGCTGGTGCTGGTGCATGGCGCTTGGGTTGGTGTGGGTGTGATGGTGGTACAAGCTGCCGTCATACTATCTGGAGCAGAAGAACAAGTACCTGCAGTGGCCGAGGCGGGGGCCCACCAAGCCGCTAAAAAAGAGACGGCCTACTCCCTACTCCGTACTTGGTACTGTACCTACTCGGCAGTAACTTGAGGAAAGAGCAAGCTCAGCTGTTAGTGGCGAAACCGCAGCGCACCAGAACGACTCGCCTCGCTGGTCGGGCGGAGTGCAGTGAATCGTCGATGATTTCATTTTTAATCTAGCATGTTGGATACATACATACATGACTGGTCTCGGGAATAGAATGGCCGAGTTGCACGGCAAATATCATCAACTAGTTAGAGCAGGTGCTCCGTACGGATTACTTTTTGTACGTACTCGCGTATTTGGAGTTTGAACTGTGGCTGGTAAACGGCTCTGCACAGCCCGCGTGGCGCAACCAACCACCATCAGCTCTCCTCTGGCTCCTCTGGCTCCCTCTGGCTCCTTCCTATCTCTGGCTTCTCCTCTGCATCGAGCTTCTTGTTCCAGACGGTTTAGCACAGAGGCTTGCATGTCAAGCTTCAAGCCTCAAAGCCTCAAAGCCTCAAAGCCTCCAAGCCTCAAAGCCTCAAAGCCTTCAAAGCCTTCAAAGCCTCAAAGCCTCCCCTCTCTCTGCAGGGATTTACCCCGTTAGCTGACTCTGCATAGAAACCAGCGTGCCAGTCAACCTGCGGCTGCTCACGTTTCCCTCCCCCCGCCCCTGCCGGCTGAATGTGTCGCAGAACCCCAGCTTCACGAAGGTGACCTGACTCGATGACTGCACCCAGTACACACAGACACACATAAATAGGCGGTGTTGTCAGACTAGAGTTGCTCTACCGAGTAGAAAAGGCAAAAAAAGGAAAGACAAGTATACAGGGCAGATACGACGCCGACAGCGACAAGATGGACAAGATAGGCAAGACAGGCAAGACGGGCAAGACAGACCAGCTCTGATTCAAGACACACACAACACAACACAACACGCACGCACGCACACCACACACACACACACACACACACATGAATATGCATTACGGGATGCAACTCTAAACAAACGGCCGCACTGCCGTACTGCTTCAGGTAATTCACACCAACAACCCAATCGTGGCAAAGCTGCGCTGCGCCCCTAGTCCATGACCATGTCCAGACTCTCGAGTAGAAGCCGTCCCTTCTCTTCTTTTCGTCGCAAAGCAGCCCTGCGCCTCACGCCGAAAAAAAAAAAAAAAAAAAAAAAAGCTCGAGCAGCCTTATTCACTGGAGAAAAAGAAGAGGAGAAAAAGTGGACTTTTCAGCAACAATCTTTGCCAGTTTGGAGCGGCGAAGAGTTGTGTGCGTGACAGCGCAGCGCCATTTTGATTGCCGATCAGCAACAGTTCTGTAGCAGCAACGACGAGCAGGCGTAAGTACGTACGTACGCAGGCATCGTGTTTTGCCTCTGTGTCCATCAATCAGTGTTTCTATTCACGCAAGACTGTACTCTTTCCTTTTCTTTTTTTTTCGGCCATGGCCCTTTTTCGCCGCTCTTCGCTTCCGCCCGCCCCAAGACGGAGACGCCATCATCCGACCGTCCCGTGGAGTAACAATACTCTGTTTCGCCCGCCAGTTCCGTCCGCCATAAGGCTACTCTGGCGCATAAGAATATACCCAGTATTATTTTCTCCCAATTCACGGAGAGCAAAGGCTTGGCTTGGCCCCAGAGCCCACCTCCACAAAAACCAGGAGATGATTCCATTTCATGTTGTTATTGTACCTGTACGGGGAGTTTTTTTTGCCCGCTAAAAAGGGCCGGCGGCAATGTCATTGCTGCGCCCGATGAAAAAGAGTCAAATACATGTCGGGGCTTAGATTCCATGTCCCAGGTTGATCAAGTGCACACAAGTTGATCATGTATGACGACAACTACGTACCTACGGATACCCCCGGTCAGTTAACAGCGGAATAATCCCTACCGCATCCTGTAACCCCGCGGGGAGCTGCATGGGAACGAGGGCAGGGCATGCAGGGCAGGCTGGGTTGGGCTGGGCTGGCTGCAGGTGCAGAGAGGGCGCGCTTTCGCCCGGCTCGCGTTTGATTCCAAAAAGGCCGCGCACTTGTTTTTTTCTTTTCCCGTGTGTTTATTTTACCCGGTAGCCTCTTAACAAAAAAAAACCCGCTGCATGTGGTAGTACTACCCGTACGAGGGAGCGCACATTAATCCCAGGGCAGCTTGACATGTATCAAACAACGATGCATGGAGTACATCTCAAACGACGGCTGCGTGTAATTCCTGCGCAGTATATCCACTCGGCAAATGAATCCCCGCTCGCACAATAAAAAAAAAAAACACAATGAACATTCGTTTCTCGTCAAAACTTGTCGTTCGCGGGTATTGAATGTTGTTTCTGCACGGGTTGACTTGAGCCTCTCTCTCCCCTCTCGTTTCCCTGTGCCATTTCGGGCCATTCCTTGGTCTGGGCCGAGCGTAAAAAGGCGGGAGGGGGGGGGGATGATCATGAGTAAGCGGGGCTGCCCTTTTAGTGCGGTCCGTCAGCCCAACCACCCCCGGGCTGCTCTCTGCGGGGGTGGGGGAGAGGGTGGTAGTTGTGAGGTGGTCGGGGCAGAAAGAATTTGAAGAAATCATTGATAATTTTGAAAAATATTTGACTTGGGAAACTCCTAGTTTCTTAGTCCTTGATATCGTAATCCAGACATGCGGCTCGACCGGGACCGCTCGTCTGCTCATGCGGGTTTTGCAGCAATTATGCCGGTTGGTGCATGCAGTTTGCCCTGCTGCAGTTCTGCAGGGCCCGACTTTTTGATTAAGTATTCAAAGAAAGATACCTGTAAATAGCGGTAATGAGATACCCCTTACAAAACAGCAGCAGCAGCAGCAGTAGCAGCAGCGTGTACGTACCTACGCACCTACACAAACCTTGGAGACTCGAGGTGAATCAACTGTCTCACTACAGCCCGCCCAGCCCGCCAGCAGCTTCCCGCTCGCAATCTCCAGAGGAAGCTGAAGCCGCTAGTCTCCTCTCTTAGCCCCTTGTCTTGAATAACTTGTTCAGAAAATGCATCGGCCGCTCGGGGCAATGTTTCTTCGTCATCATTATACCGAGTACTTCCGTACAGGAAAGCAAAAGTGTTTAACTATTACGCCAAGCATCGAAGCATCGGGGTCCCCAAGTCCCCTTCCCCTGTTTAGCGCCGATTCGCCCGCTGCAACGCTGCCCTGCACTGCCTTCGATTACAGCGCATCTTTCAGGGCATTCCTGCGGTGCTTATACCTGTACGGGGAAGTACCTACCCTAGTTACCACACACCGGTACAGTGGAGGTTGCAAATCTCCAGCCACTGCACCAGCCACTGCCGAGGCTCCAATTCAGCCTCATCTCACTCTGCGCAGGATATCATCAAATCTTCCTTTTGCCTCCTTTTCACATTAATACATTGATACACCTGTACTTTCAATTCGCTACTCTGCCCATTCACAATCACAGTCACAGACACAGTCAAAAGTGGACTCGGTCCCCACATTGCTCAACCGGGAAATGTCTCTCCAAGCCGCTCTGCAATTAAACTACACTGTTAACTTCTATTTTTACCTCGAACCTCCTCCTCACACCCCCTATTGTCCCTGTCCCAAGATGCAGCCGCTCCAAATACCAGCCAAATTGCAAAACAAAAGAAAAAAAACACACAACTGAATACAACGTGAAAAATAAACTAGGAAAAAAAAAAATAAGGGGCAACCAGACAGAGTTACCGTCAACACCTCATCATTCACCATCACCATGACGGCTACAGTGGAACCACCACGTCGCCAATACACTCAGGCACTGCCAGTCCGTATTCAATTTCAAATAACCATCCCTTTCTTCACCCTTGGACCTGGTCCAATCACATCCGCACTTCAATACCACACAATGCCACGCCATGCCATTCTCCCAATCCGCATCCCCCGCGCCTTATCCACCCGCCTTGACGATTGCAGCAGCTGCCAGCATCGCAATCACTCATTTCCCATCGTTAGATTTATCCCTACCTCTCTCTCACTCTCTCCGCCCTCGCCAGTTCATTCAGAACGACAAACGGTCCCTTCTTCCCCCCTGCGTCTTCTCACCTGCTCTCCCTGGCCGCTGCTGGCACGGACTCGGGCACGCCCGCTACCCACGGCCCTTGCTTACCCGTTTCCCTTCCCTTTCTTCCCTTCGACCAGTAAAACCCTTGTCCACAATGTCAACTTCATTTCCCGTGCTTAGATGCATTTTATAATCGTAATACATGGACAAACGTGCTGAGAAATCATACCTTGTCCCCGTCTACCTCCGCTTCCGCTTCCGCATTCGCTGCTGCGAGGCCCGACTGCCGACTATGGTTACAACACTCAAAAACCACTCAAAACTTACAGACAGACAGACAGACAACTCCCATCACGCCATCCGTCATCGGCCATGGCGCTGCTTGTGGTCCGGAATACGGCTTTGCCATTCGTGTAATGCAGCTCCCCTTTCCGTCGTCCCCCCCCTTCTGCCCCCCTCGTGTCGATGGGCGAAATTGCCGTTTGACAGCTGCTTGCTCTCACACGCCCAAACCTTGATTATTCGGGCTTCGACTGTCCCTGGACTGACTGCCGTGTATGGCGCGCAGTCTGTCTCTCACGTTGCCCAGTCGCGGATGTACAGTACACTTGTGCATCTGTGTGCAGTATGCAACCAATTAACAATCATTGATCGTTGGCCTAGAAATCCCCCGACTATGCACCCTGTACATCAAACATCAATAACCATCAACTTGCAGCTTTACAGTGCTTCGTCCCCTCGGTGTTGTCTGGGAATGTTCTTTGTGAGCCATGGCCTAGGCGAGTCGCGGTATCTGACAGAGGCAAAAGTCGGTTGAGCCCTCTGCTCGGCCTCAAAGTCAATTCGTTTTAGACTCGTCGCGAATTGTAAACTACCCGAACGCTGTTGGAAAACGGTCTAGGTTCTTCTGTTGCTCATACATACTTTATACAGCAGTTGACAGCTGTCGTACTCGCCATTGTGTGACTGTGCCCATCTTCGGCGACGACAAACTTCACTCGGTCTCGCCTCGCCTTAGCATGATACCCTAGACTGGAATTTGCCTTGCCTTTTTCAAACGCTTCATGCTATATGCCAGCTCGCCAGGCGTGTAGTCCAAGGATCTAATTCTCGGCACCAAGTCTGTGAGGCTCACTGTCACATGTGGCATCCGGCACGCCGATTTTGGAGTTACCAACGCCCATAATAAGCCCTACCCCCTCTACAGAATTGCAATGCAAGAAACTCTAGAGTTTGGCCATACATTGACTGCGTCCTTGTGCCATAAAGTGAAGAACAGGATCGTTGCAAATGACAGCCATACTGACGAAGGGTCAGTCACGAACATCGCCCATTACCTTTCACCGAACGAAGTACCCCCTGAGACGTTTAAGACCCCAAAACACACAAACGCTTTGCAGTATCTGATGGCATGCTCTTGAACTTAGGTCGACGTTCGTCTGAATTGGCTAGTGGGCGCACCGACAAGAGAGGGCGATCGAGTACCAGTATATAACGCGCACCGCTCCCTGCAAAATAAGCCTTGGTTGCATGCCTGAAGAACATTGAGGTTAATGCCTAGTCTTTTGCCAGTCGGCGTAATGGTACAGATACTGTGTTATACTGTTACACAAAAATATAGTCCACCGGATAGCAGCCGAACGTCAAATCGAACGAGAACAGCCCAGTTCCGCTGGGCATCGTGCTCGCATGTAGTCGCACGAAAAGTCAGCCAAATATATTGGACTGCAAGAACCTCTTGCTCAGGCGTTAGTGATGGCGTCGTAACTGCAGACATGTTCGGATACTTATATGTAGCCCGTATGGCATTATACAGTTTCACCAGAACCAGGCAAAGCCGTGGCATCATCTGGGGTATCAGTTGGGAGTCGGCGCCTCCAACTTCTACGATGACCACGATGTAAACTCTTCGAAGCTATTCGCAACGAACAGGAGTATAGCCTCATATGTAACTGTAATAAAAATGGAACTTTCCACAATATCTCCTCGGAGTAACCATTAGGCTAGGCCACAGACAGAAAACGGCAGCCGAGTTATCCAGCGCATACGTTGCATTCCCAAATAAGAACAAGGCAAACTTCTCCAGGCTCGCCGCAGCCTTGATCAGCCTGGTTGTCACCGACATCCGCGCAGCATCAGTCATGCAAGGGACAACACTCAACTCTCCGAGAGTAAGCGAATGTGATGCTATCATGCAGTCCTCGGCCACGAACGAGCCCGGGAAGAGGACTAACAATCTATAGCGCCTTACCGTTTTCTGCGGTCACTCTCGCTCCCTCGGCCAATAACGCGACACCGGCAGCACGAGGCACCGGGATTATAATTTCGGCGTATATGTAGAGGTGCCGATCTCCACGCAGTTGAAGGTGCCGGTATCCGGCGTGGTGACGAGATGCACAGGCAGAATCTTCATTCAGGCTTAGCTGCGGAGACACTTCCCTGCTATTTCCACAGCCTCCTTTCGCCCAGAAACCCACGCCGTGCCCTTCTCTCCCCCTATGACAGCGGTTGAAACCATCGTGAACGGGCCTCAGCCCACCCGAGCAAGGCTGTCTAGCGTCGCATGCCCTGCTGGGAGGGGAGGGCGCACTCTCAGTTCAGGTGCCGATTGAAATTCCTCCCTGTCGTCCATTGCGCGTGGACGAATCGGCAATACCGCTTTTGGCAAGCTGCGAGCCCCTCGATGGTGGCGAAAATGGATCGCTGGCGGCCTGAACATGACGTCCGAGTAAGCGGCCGTTGCTCCTTTCGGCTCCGGTGCAACCCCGTGATTGGGCGCGCCTCCGGGAAGCCACGATTCAGGCACAACCCGAGAGACATTGTCGCTTTTTCCGGAATGGGGTGCAAAAAAGATTCCGCGCTTTCTCCATGCTGCAATGAAGATCTTGTGTACCATGAAGTGTAAGAATTGCCCGTTGTAGATGTGTGATTGGTCTGTTAGTTTGAACCTGAAGCTGAGAGACCTGTCTAGAATGCCTTCACGGGACTCAACATTTGTGCGGGAATTGCAACACTTCGATAAATTGCCCGCTAATCGTTGCGGTTGTGGAGCAAACATCCCTGCTTTCTGCTAGCCATGGCAGCCGATGTATACTGTTCTCATTCACGTTACCTAGCTCGTTTATATCCGTGACCAAGACGGACCTGGCTATCATGGTTCTGTCTTTGCCGAAGAACTTGATCCACCTCCATACGATATTATCCATGCCTGGCGAAAGATTTTCCGGTCGACGTAACATTGTCTACCATTATGTCCTCGAGGCTCGGTATTCGCGCGCTGTTAGGGTCTATATATAATGCAGGTTGAGCCCCCTCACCCAAGGTCTTGGAAGTCCCTTGATAGGTAAGATAGCTTGTGCATACCTGTGTATGCGATACACTCTTTACCGTTTTTTCACTCTTTCTTCTTTCGCGTCAACTCGCAATGGCACCATCGTGGCTCAACGCCGCGCTGGGCGCCGCCGGCGTTCTGCTCTCTACAAGCCACCTCGCGGAGGCTTCGTCGGGGAACAGGCTCGCCGCAGGCGTTACCTACCGCGGCAGTGACCCCTGCCCTCGCAGCTGTGCCGAGTCCGGTGCCAACAGCTTTGACTGGGATGTCTTCCACAGCATGGATGAACTCAAGTTCTGCAACAACCCCATGCTCTACGACTTTGGCATCGCGGACCGTGTCGACGACCGCAAGGCTCACCACCGCATCTTTGCTTGCACCACCTCCAGCGAGCACTCCAAAAACATTGCCACCGCTCAGCTCCTCGCGGCCCGCCCGGCCGACTCTGTCAACGCAACCTATGAGGTTGGCCTCGACGACGAGAGGCACGGCCGAGTCTCTGAGGCCGCCGTCCAGGCCCTCGCTGGTCTCCTCGGGCAGCGTGTCCGCCAGACCACATCCAACGGTACTTCTATGCTTTACGGCAGCTTTGGCGGCGCCGTGGCCGGTCTCTACCTCGGCCAGGAACTGAACAGTGCCGTCGCCCGCACCGCTCTCCAGCACTTCCAGGACAACACCAAGAACTCCAGCCACGGCACCTTGGGTGTCCAGCTGTGCGACGAGGACATCGACTCGGACCACATATTTGGTTACCTGACCATCCACAACGGCACATTCGACGCCATCCAGAACGCTATGCAGACCTGGTCCGCCAGCAACTGCATCAAGTTTGCCTACTCGACCAAGGTCGACGGCGAGGCGCACTTCACTGCCCCGCTGCTCTCTTCCATCAAGGGCAGCAACTCGACTGCCAGTTTGAACGGCACTTCGGGCGCCGGTGTCAACAGCACCACCGGCGCTCACCCGTCGAAGCGCGGCACTTGCAGGTCTCTCACGGTCGAAGTTGGCGACAGCTGCGCCGCGCTTGCCGCGAAATGCGGCCTCTCCAAGGACGACTTTTTCAAGTACAACCCCAAGAAGGACCTTTGCTCAACTTTGGTTCCCAACGAGAAGATCTGCTGCTCCGCCGGAAGCCCACCCCTTGTCAAGAGGGATACTTGCAGATCTGTCAGGATCCAGAGCGGCGATAACTGCCCTGCTGTGGCCGCCCGCTGCGGCATCCCCTTTGACGAGTTCCTCAAGTACAACCCCAAGAAGGACTTCTGCGCCTACATTGTGCCCAATGAGCCTGCCTGCTGCTCTCCCGGCGACCCGCCGCCCACTCGCAAGGCCAAGCGCGGGGACTGCAGGTCCATCCAGGTCCAGGCTGGTGATAGCTGTGGCAAGCTCGCTCAGCGTTGCGGCGTGTCCGGTGCCGACTTCACCAAGTACAACCCCGGCAAGGACTTTTGCGCGACCCTGATGCCTCAGCAGCACGTCTGCTGCTCCGAGGGCACGCTTCCTGACTTCCGCCCCAAGCCCAACTCTGACGGCTCCTGTAAGACGGCTACTGTCAAGAGCGGCATGAGCTGCTCTTCCATTGCTGCGGCCAACA
Organism: Lecanicillium sp. G3; assembly: GCA_037575805.1. NCBI lineage: Eukaryota > Fungi > Ascomycota > Sordariomycetes > Hypocreales > Cordycipitaceae > Lecanicillium > Lecanicillium sp. G3. The sequence continues at coordinate 301,914 of JAZHPD010000004.1, read as the reverse complement.
GTCTCAAGGTCGAGGACATTGAGGAGTTCAACAAGAAGACCTGGGGTTTTGGCGGCTGCAAGAACATCTTTGCCGGCACCGTTATTTGCATCAGCAAGGGCACACCCCCGATGCCCGCGCCCATGGCCAACGCCCTCTGCGGCCCTCAGGTGCCCGGCACCAAGCCCCCCAAGGATATGGACAAGCTGGGCGATCTCAACCCCTGTCCCCTCAAAGCCTGCTGCGATATCTGGGGCCAGTGCGGTACCACAGACGAGTTCTGTACGGACACCAACACGGGCGCTCCCGGCACGGCCAAGCCGGGAACCAACGGCTGCATCTCCAACTGTGGCACCGACATCGTCAAGGGCAAGCAGGGCGAGTTCCGCAGCATTGCCTACTTTGAAGGGTTTTCTTTCAAGCGCAAGTGCCAGTACCAGGATGCTTTCCAGGTTGACACGTCCAAGTACTCGCACTTGCATTTTGGGTTCGGCTCCATCTCTCACGACTACCAGATCTCAATTGACGACCCTTTGACCGAGTACGAATTCCACAACTTCAGGCTTCTCAAAGGTTCCAAGAGAATCCTCTCTTTTGGTGGTTGGGACTTTTCTACTGGTCCTAGCACTTACACCATTTTCCGCGAGGGTACTACTGCTGCCCACCGTGTCACGCTCGCCTCCAACATTGTCAAATTCATCAACCAGTGGGGTCTCGATGGTGTCGACATCGATTGGGAGTACCCTTCGGTATGTACAGAAGCGATCACATCTGTTAAGACCATTACTGACTTATTTAGGCACCTGATATTCCTGGCATCCCTCCGGGCGCAAAGGAGGAAGGTGACAACTACTTGAAGTTTCTCAAGGTCCTGAGACACCTTCTCCCCTCAGACAAGAGTCTGTCAATCGCCGCTCCAGCTTCGTATTGGTACCTCAAGGGGTTCCCCATTGACGAGATTAGCAAGGTCGTCGACTACATCGTCTACATGACGTACGATCTTCACGGCCAGTGGGATGCCGACAACAAGTGGGCTCAGCCCGGCTGTCCCACTGGTGCGTGTCTTCGAAGCCAGGTCAACCTGACCGAGACCCAGACTGCCCTTTCCATGATCACAAAGGCCGGTGTGGACTCAGGAAAGATTGTTGTCGGTGTGACCAGCTACGGGAGATCCTTTGCCATGTCCCAGGCTGGTTGCTACACGCCCGAATGCGGCTTCACCGGAGACCGTCTTCACTCGAACGCCGAACCCGGCCCTTGCACCAACACTGCCGGCTACATCTCCAATGCCGAGATTGCGCAGATTGCCAAGAACTCGAGCCGTGTTGTCAAGAGCTACATTGACGAGAGTAGTAACAGCAACATTCTAGTGTATGACAACACGCAGTGGGTAGCCTACATGGACAAGGACATCCGAGAGAAGAGAACAAAGCTTTACAAGGGCTGGGCCATGGGTGGCACGACTCTCTGGGCGACCGACCTGGAAGTCTTTGACGACGTGCCCAAGGGCTTTGACGACTGGGCTGCCTTTACACTTAAAATGAAGGCTGGTGTTGACCCGTACCAGCACATTGGCGAGCGTACGGGCAACTGGACCTCTTTGGACTGCGGCGCGCCTGGTGCCACAAACACGCTCGACTACACTTCTGAAGAGCGTTGGAAGAACTTGGACGCCGACGATGCCTGGTCCGATATGATCTCTGACTGGAGAAAATACCGTAAGGAGATGGAGGGCTCGCACACCGGCAGCGGTCTCTTTTCCGATTTCTTCTCCAACAACCTGAACCATACCATCCCGATCGACTGCGGTGACATCACAGCCAACAGCAACTGCCGCCAGACCTTGTCTTGTGGTGATTTCGATGGTGACAAGACAGGACCGGCTGCAGCCCTCATCTGGAACTCGTTTGTCGAGATCAACGAAATGTATGCCTCGTACCGTGAAGCCCTGACGGCGGCCGCCGCGTTGAAGATTGACAACTCTCTGGACGATTTCCAAAAGACTTTTGCTCCTGACCCTCCCAAGGATGACAAGAAGTGGCTTTCCATTCTCCTGACTCTGCTCTCGATGGGCACCGGCATGGTTGGTGGTCCGTTCCTCGGCAAGATGGTTGGCAAACTGCCGTACTTCATCGCCAAGGCCGGCGAGGAGGCTGCCGACAAGCTGAAGGGTAAGATTGCTGACACCGCTACCACTGTCCTCACCACAGCCATTGGTATCGGCAGCAGCTACGTCAATGGTGGCGAGCACGAGTGGGACCCCGAGGCGCAGGCTCACTTCAAGAACACCATGGGACTGGCCATGACCGGTTGGGAGAAGATTGCCACCTTTGGCCTGCGTGACCTCTTCAACGGAGACGACGAATCTCTCGGCCATCTCGCCACTCTCGTGGCTGACGGAAAGTTTGTGAACGGCAAGGACAACGGCCTTGGAATCTACGGCAAGCCGAGCAACAAGGACATGAACACGACCATCGAGGACAACCTATCCAAGACGTTTTACGCATATGCGATCCCGTCCATCTGGCACGCCGCCGGCTACCGTCCCTTTGTCATCGACACGCAGCTGAGCTGCGGCGATGCCGAAAAGCAGGATATCAAGCTCAAGGGCGTCTGCGACAAGAAAGCCGACAAGTACTACCGCCTGGGTGCCGCCTGGGGCAACTACGACAGGTGCAACTCCCACGGCTGCGACCACGTCCCCTACGACTGCACCGAGTGCAACGACGACCAGTTCAAGACGCTCCACGGCCTCGACAAGCTGGGTAGCAGCTACTTCTCGGACATTACGCTGGAGGACCTCGTCCTCGGCTCCGTCCGGACGTGGGAGGCCAACGGCAAGAAGAACGGCGCCAAGGCGGCGGACCCGAGCAACACCGACACGCTCAAGCACCTGATGGAGGACGACGTGCGCACGCCCGGCTTCATCCGCATGCCGGTGTGCACGGCGGACCGCGCGCGCCTGGCCTGGGACGGCGGCAACTCGGACGCCGACGACTTCCCGTGCAACGCGCAGCCGGGCCCGGACCACTGCGGCGACTCGAGCTTCGAGAACCAGACGAGCGACGCGTCGCCGCTGGTCAGCGACTGCGAGGAGCTGATCAACCAGCTCGAGGACGGCTCGCAGGCGCACAACGACAACTGGCCGCACATCCAGATCGGCACGCAGACGAGGCTCACCTCGCACAAGTCGTGCAAGTTTGGCGTCACGGGCCACGGCCTCCACGGCAACGTCGACTTCCAGGTCGGCTCGCAGGACATTGCGGACATAATCAGGGACTCGATCGCCAAGTACGGCGGCGGCGGCAAGGTCGGCTCCAAGGGATGGATGTACTGCGACGGTAACATCAAGAGCCAGCACGTTGAATGGGGTCTCTATTGAAGGGAATGATGAGACGGTGCCTATAATTTAATTACTATTCTTGAAAATATTTTTATCAATCTATCTACTTTTTCTTGACCTTTTATCGTTATCTATATGAATGTGAATGGCATTACCTAGAAGCAGACCGCAAATGAGGCGACGCGATGACTGGTGTCGTGAATTTCTTATCCTTGACGCATTCTTATCTGATATAACAGTGCTGTTTTTTTTTTCTTCGCGACTATTGATGTTTATCTACGTGACTGTGAATAGTATCAAGTTGGCAGCATGGATAGTGTGCTGTCGGCCAGGGCCACAATGCAGCCACACAACCAGTCTAAAAACGGCAATGCAACGCATACAATAGAGAAAGCTGCACAATTGGACATCCCTCACGGCCTATATTTTTAGGTAATACCTGATTCCGTATGCAGGTATGCGGCTGCACCCACGCAGCCCGTGGAATGGATCAACAGGGTCAAACCTCACCACCACATCCATTCCCCCCCCCCCAACAACCCAACCCAACCCAACAATGAAAGCCTCGAAACGACAAGAAACAATTTTCAAAAGCGTAGACCAAAGCGTTGATTTTTTAACATTATTTTTGGAAGAAAATAAATTCCTGCATACTAATAGAACAAAATCCCGGGGCAAAATACTCGGAGACAAATGTTTCCCTGCACCATTCTGAATGCGTCCAGATGTGACGTGACGTTTTGATTTATTTAGTGAGAGAGCATATATAAGGAACGAAACGAAGCAAGTTATCCGGCTGAAAGTCTTGTACATTTCCGGAAATTCTAGTACAAAACTCTCTTTTTCTTTGCCTAGAGTGAGAGCTTGGCTTTGTCGTTCGTTGCTCTCCAACTCCAGTTATTTTTTCCCGCCCAAGTCTCCAGGTGGCCGGCCCCACTTTGCGTCCGACCTCCAAAAAAGGCGTTTTGGTTTCGGTGGTTTTACCTTTTTGCCATCTTTCATCTACTCCCCTCTTCCCGGAGTATCTTTATCCTCTTACTTTTTTTTTTGAGGACACACCCCTCTGACGTTAGCTCCGGGGAAATAAGACGAAACTGTCTTTTCTGGTCTGTTAGGCTGCGGTGTGAATCTTCCGACAAACGACGACAACGACGATCTCTTGTGGGGAGGAGAGAGAGAGTTGCCTACCTTTGAGCTGTGGTCTGGACTCGGAGATATTCCACACTCGAGAGGAGAAAAAAAGGATGGCGCCCACGATATTGCCCGAGTCGGGGAATCCCTTGTAAGTGTCCAAAGCTGTATGAGGAGATGGACTGGTGAGGAGGAGGAGGGTTTAACTAACGCTGTTGTGTGAACGCAGGACTTTTTTTGACGTCACTCTCGGAGGTGAGTTCTGGCATGTCACGTAGCATTTGCCGCCGTTTTCCCTATTTCTGTTCTTTCTGAAGGAAAAAAAGTCTGACATGGAAGGTATCAGGCGAGCCTCTGGGACGAATCACCTTTGAGCTGTTCAAGGACGTGACGCCCAAGACGGCAGAAAACTTTCGGCAGTTCTGCACCGGCGAGAGCAAGGACTCTGTCGGCCGGCCGCAGGGCTACAAGGGGTCCAAGTTTCACCGCATCGTGAGTGGTCCCCTATTCCAGGGAGATGATGGATTGTTTTTGGCTGACCATTCCCGCCTGTGTGTGCGCGTGCAGATCTCCAACTTTATGTGCCAGGGCGGTGATTTCCTCAACGGCGACGGCAGCGGCTCGACGTGCATCTGGGGCCGCAAGTCGTTTGAGGACGAGAACTTTACGCTGAGGCACGACCAGCCTGGCCTGCTGTCCATGGCGGTATGTACTTTTTTTAATCACGATTTTTCACTTCAGCACAGGGGAAGAAAATACTAACGCATGGGGGTTGAACGACAAAAGAACGCGGGCCCCAACACCAACGGCTGCCAGTTCTTCATCACCACGGCCCCGACGCCGTTCCTCGACGGGAAGCACGTAGTCTTTGGCAAGGTCGTCGACGGCATGGACGTGGTGCGCAAGATGGAGGCGACCAAGACGGGGTACAAGGGCAAGGACGTGCCCAACCTGGACGTTGTCATTGCGCAGTGCGGCGAGATGTGAAGACTGATGACGACACCACAACGCCTTTTTTTTATGAGATGATTTAAATAGATGCGCATGGTTTCAATTTTGATGCTAGGGTACATGTTTCCAAGATGACTATGGAAAAAAAAAAAAAAAAGGTACGAAACGATCAAAGGCAAAAAGGGGGAAGAAAAAAGATTGACATGTCTGGGGAGACAAAATAAATATGACTAGAAACGAAGGACTATGTACGTTGGCAGACCAAGCAGATGAACAAAGATAGGACTAGCCAACTCAACTGGCCACACAAATTGAAAAGAAACAACATGAATAGTGAAAAAGTGAAAAAAAAAAAGCCCGACCCTGAATTTCCACATCTCCGTCTCTTCTCTCTCTCCCTCATCACTGTCCGATACGGCAGCCGCGTCTCATAGCTCGGAGGCGTGGCGTCTCGCTGGCCTGAACCTCGCTGCTCGTGCTGGCATCTGAGATTCGCTGCGTGACGGTGACCAGGAACGTGGTCATGCCGGTCACGGTGGTGTAGGAGGAGGACGAAGTGGCAGCTTCGGCGGAAAGTGCGGCGGCAGAAGGCGAGGAAGAGGAGGAGGGGAGTGTGACGGTGGCAAAGACGTCGGGCTGCGTGGGGGCGGATGAGGAGTCCGTGGCTGCGGGCGAGGATGAGGATGAAGAGAACAGGTATGGTGAGTCTACAGACGAGAGAGTGAGTGCGCCCGTGGAAGATGAGGTTGCGGATGTGGACAGCGAATCTTCAGACGAGGACGGCGAGGTCACAGACGACGAAGATGAGGTGGTAGGAGAAGAGGACGACGACGACGACAGTCCGGGAATGTCGGCGGACTTGGTAACGTAGACGGTCGACACGACGGTGGTGGGCGGCACGGTGACGGTCTTGGTGACAGTCACGCCGGTCTGCTTGTCCGTTGGCTGAGCCGGAGCTGCCGAGGAGGCACCGCCGTCGGCCGGAGCACTGCCGGTAGGAACCCCGCCGGACGGAGTAGCACTCGAAGTTGCAGGAGCAGATGAAGCACCACCGTCATTTCCAGCAGGCTGGTTCGCGTCGATGTCGACCTGGAAGTTGCTGCTCATCTGGTCCTTGATGGCCTTGCTGTAAATGTTCTGGTCGGCGTCCCAGCTTGCCCCCGGGTCCGCCGCCTTGGCCATGTTGGCCAGCGCCTGCGGCTTCTCGACAATCTTGATGTCCACGGTGCTCGCGTAGCTCTCGTTGCGCGCAATGGCGTCCATGGTGAAGCCGTGCGGGTCCTTTTCGCCGCGCATAAACGTGCCTGCCCATGGGTAGATGCCGTTGGTCGTCTTGGCCATGTCGATCTTGTCGGCGTTGAGGTCCGGCCAGTCCCAGTACCAGTAGATGGTGTACGTGGAGCCGGGCTCGAGGTCGGCGGGCAGCTGGATGTCGGACTGGCAGCGCAGCTCGCGGTCGTGCTCTGCGCCCTCGGGCTTGAGCTGCGCGGCGCGCTGCTGGCTGAGCGCGCCCGGGTTGGGCTGGTAGCACTGGCCGTCGTCGTAGTTGCGCGTGGCGAGCAGCCTGCCTCGCTTATCGCCGCCGGTGCCGTCGCGGTTCCAGACGAGGTGCACGTCGAACAGCTTCTCCTTCGGCTTGGGCTGCGCGGTGCCGTAGAAGAAGATGGTGCCGCGGTTGCGCGGCTTCTTGGGCTGGTTCTGCGGGAGCGTGGTGTGGCCGTTTTCGAGGTGGAGGAGGGCGATGTGGTCGCCCGCGTAGGCTTTCAGCATGGGGAAGGCAGGGTTCTCGGTGAAGGCGTACTTGTTGAGGACCTCGCTGCCGGTGTAGGCGGACTGGCCAATCTCGGGGAGCAGCCACTGCGGGATGGTGTCCTTCCAGACGGGGTCCGTCGAGGTGCGGGCGACCCAGCCGCGCGGGTAGCCGACGTCACCGACCATGGTCCCGTTGGGGGCGATGCGGTAGACTTCCTCGACCCAGGAGTGGGCGGAGGTGAGGGCGGCGAGGGCGAGGAAGCCCGCGGGCGTGGATGCCGAGCGGAGGAGCATCTTGGGTATCAATATCGGGGATGTGGATGTGGATGCTAGGGAGTTGTCGAAAGGTCAAAATGTCAAGAGGAATTCTCACCAGGAGAATGGGCGCAGGGCGGTTGGAAGAGTAAATGAATGTGTAGTTGTGAAAGTAAAGGGAACTGTGGGAGGCTAGGTGTAAGCCGTAGATATGAAGATGGCGAAAGAGATGAATAAGATGCAAAAAGGCCAGCGAAGAGAAAAAGACCGAAAGCAAATCTATTGTCTCTATTGTTGCTGTCTTGGTGTTTTCCGGTTGTGGGAGATGGCAAACGGCGTGACAGCTGGCAGGTCTGTTTGTCGTTTGATGGGGGTGAGCTCAAGTTTGACGTTGGACGGGATGCTTCCTGCCTCGGTGTTGTGGCTGTGAAACGAATTCTGCAGTGAATAAGAAGGGAATTTCGTATAAAAAAGGGTGAATCAAACAGGTCCAGCCTGTGTTTGCGTAAATGGTGCAACGATGCAGTGTCGTCGAGTCGAGTACGTCGGAGCAGAGCAGAGGGAGGAGGAGGCGGAGGAGGAGGAGGAGAAGACGCCAACAACAGAGACTATATCTTGTCTTGTCAGGCTATCATGACGGCCTTGGTTGAAAAAGGGTTTTCTTTTTCTTGGATGCGGCAAGATTCAGAGCAAAAGCGTTGTTTTGCCTTGGTTGGAAGAGGACGAGGCGTATGCAAGTTTGGTTGGCAACGAGGACGAGGGAAACGAATCTAGCTTTTTTCGGGCAAAGATGTGTGGAGGACGCGTGGGCTTTAAACAGCGAGAGAGAGAGAGAGTCGGAAGACAGGTCTGCAGTGACGAGGAGAAGAAGAGAGGAGGAGAGCAAATTCCCTTGTAACAGGATGAAGATGGGATGGGTAGCGAGTTGTTGCACAGGAATGGGCGGTTAAGTCGGTGGCTAGGCCAATCTGTAGGTCAGGGCCGGGGGGCCAGGGACACCAAGAAAACGCGCGCGCCCGCAGGGCCGGTAACGTGGGCAATTTGTTTCATTGTTTGACCGTGAACTAAATACCAGATTTGTGCTGAACGAGCATGCATGCATGCATGCAATTCTTCGTCGTCCTCATCCTCTCTTGGTTGTTGGTGCCCATGTCGGGGCTTACAGCCTATCAAATCTGCAGCGCAGGCGAGCGGGCATCGACATCTGAGACGTTGGGGGGCCCTGTCCTTTACAGGGGGGTCACTCGTTCCTCTGTGCCTTGTGCCTGATTTCCGGGGCGAGACGGGGGTCTAGTCTGATGTCAAGATGGTCTCTTTTGTTTGAGAGAGGGGGGGACAAGGTGAGAGCAATGAATCGGGGGTTTCGACAGAGAGCCGTGTACTGGCCACCGGTCACCGGTCAAAAGCTGAAGAGATGAAGAGATGAAGAAGAAACAATGACAAGGCGACCTATTGTCAAGGCCTGGTTTCATGCGGCAGGCACCTCCGTTAAATGGAGTGGGGAGTTCGCACCTCGCACCTTCCTGTCCGGGGGGTTCCGGGGAGGGGGTTTTGGGTCCGCCAGCTGCCAGCCAATCGACAGGGCTGTCACAGCAAACGGCTGAAATGGATTGATTGGCTGACCGGAACTGGGAATAGATGCTAAAGAAACGAGAAGAAACGCGACGAAAAAGAAGAAGGATAAAAAATAATATTACCTAATAATAGTTGATTATGATTACTCGCTGGATATGCTTCCATATTTTGCATAATCTTTTACTATCATTACATTTGCTGTTTCGCCGAGTTAGTATGTTGCATTCATACATCCATCTCCCTCCATCTCCCTCCACCTCCATCTCCACCACCACCACCATCACCACCACACTTAGACTTTGCCGCCCTGTTGCAAGGGGTCTCTTTCCAAGTCTCATCCCTTGTCCCTTGTCGTACAAACAAAAAAAAAAAAAAGACGAGACTCATACAGACGACAGTTCTTGCTCGACAGTCTTTAAGTTATCCCATCAATCGAACCTGGTGCGACGCCCATCGTCGTGCAACGTGAGGGCGCGGCGCGTACTGGCACAGCAGATGCATCTTGTATTAACAGTAAATGTATCATCTCTATTAGTTCCATACCGACCCGACCTTGCGGAAGCAATGCATGTAATTGGCCACCAACTCACATCACCCATCTTGTTCTTGTAGTTATCCCATAAGCGCCCGACACATTATCAATGCATACAGCACAGCACACCACAGCACAGCACGCGCATCGTGATTCATCTACCGCCAAGAATGCAGTCACATAAAAATCTGCATGAATGCTTCCGTTAGTTATACTCCCTCTTTCTTTTTCATATACGCAAATTGTTTGCTTTATGCGTGCTACGCCAAGCTAAGCACACGTTTGCCCAGCTTCACAAATCTACACTGCACCATAAACACACTAAACATCACTACCACCACCAATAAATACACCAGTATCCATCAACTCCCTTTATTGATTTCGCCAAAAAATAACTGTAATATTCTTTGCAAAATCACATAAATGCCCTTTCGCTCGCGTGAACCCCTCTCTCCCATTTTCTCAACACTGCCCTCCCTCCCTCCACTCCAATCTGGCCATTGCGCCCGCCCGCCCACGCTTTCACCCAACTTCAACCCTTCAATACTCTGCCCTCGCCGTCACCCACTCACCAACACCATTCGTACAACTACGCACACTTTTTTTCTTTTCCTTTTTTCAACTTTTGTTCCCCAGTATCAATCACCAATCATCCCATCGCAGCCTGCCATCGCCACTAGCTCAGTCCTCCACTTACATGCACAGCTTCCTTGGCTCCCCCCCCCCCCACCACTTTGGTTTGTGACTTCATGTCTTGCCCGCAGCCTCTTCAACGCTCGCAGCCTCCCAAGAGAGAGAAAGAAAAAAAAAAACCACCTGAGCAGAAAAGAATTGTCAAATTCCAGTCCCTTTTACCTCTCAGACTCGTTCCCTGACGCCTGATTCGCCAATATTCAGCCAATCACCGCTTCTCGGTCTCACTTTTTTCGCAGATCCTTGCATTTCTTTGCACTAACTAAGTTAGTGAACTAGGCCTGCCCATGTGAAAAAATGCGCCCAACTGGCCGGGTCCTTCCAGTATCCCCGGGGATCGGGCGGGCTGCTGAAGAAGGAAAGCAGAAAACCTGACCGTAGCGGGCATCTCCAAAAGGCTTTTCCCCGGGTGCGTGGGCTTTTCCAGAACGGGAAAGTCGGCGAGGCGGGACCGACGTTCCGCCAACGGGCGCAATGTTCATCCCATACCAGCCACTCGGTTTTTTTTCCCCCGTCCTGACATCACCTGCGAATTGCCTCAATACCAGCCAAAAATACATTTTCATCTCAAACAATTCCAATTCTATTCTCGTATTCGCAGCGAATCTAGAAATCTTACGTACAGCTTCCCAGCCTTCTGCCGACATCACAGGGCTGCTTTGCGCAATCCAGCTTCGTCATTATACCCAAGCCATGACAGCCTCGACGTCACGTTCACGATGCAAGCGAGAAACACATCCTTTATCAGCCTTGGCCAAAATTGCACTGTCCCATTGCTCCGCAATCTATCACATCTCATCTGCATAAAGCATAAACATCCTCACTTTCTTCACTTTAGTTAGGCCCTGCGTTAGCGCACACCTCTCTCCTCGCCCATGTCTCTCCGTCTTCCATCGTGATGCCTGCATTCTGATTCGGCCCTGATCCCTCCTCCCGCCGCCGCAAGGCACCACGAGACAGGCAAGAAGGCGTCCCCTCTGACGTAGTTTCCGCGGCCCCAACACCGACGCCACTTACTCCGGCCCTGGCGTCTAGTTGCAAGGTCCAGCGTGGCGTGGCAGTCCTCGAGGACTCTGATTTGCACGGCTTATACCAGTCCCCTTGTCGCCACCCACACACCTTTTCTTCTGCTAGAGTGCTCACATGAGGCCATCTGAAAGATCGTTCCCAACGCAGTGGGAAAGGTCAAGGTCTGTGCTTCCTACTTCATCCATATACCCCCCCTCCCCCCCAGAATCTCGGGTGAGGCGTCGACGTTGCCTCTTGTACTGAAGGCGAAAAGAAACTTCCTTTGAGACACAACTCTCGAACACCGCACACCAAACCGCACGATGCTACGCCAGCGAAGCTCCAGGCCCTATCATCCTTCCAAACTCTTGATTCACCGTCTCAAAAGTCCACCATTACGTCGTCCTGTCATAGCCTTCTTTCCCATGCTGCTGCGGAAAATATGTCTCAGTCGTAAAGTGCTTGCATGAACGGCCAAGCCCTGTCTTACCAGCGGACGAACCACCAAGGCAGCTTCACAGAGTCCGCTCCCGAAACCCAAGACATATTAATCATCAACGCAGAATTCTCCCCACTTCCATCCTTTCTCCGATGATAGCCTGCTCTGGGCAAAGAATAGTTCTCTCATTTGTTGAAATGCCGAGGCTCGTGGTCTCTTTCGTCCTGCCACTAGCATGTCTTACACGCAACTATGGCTTGCGTCTTTTACTATAGCTCCGCTACAATCATAATTCACTTCTGCTATATTCACTGTACCAAAGTCGCTTGAGAGACAAGAGCTATTTTCATCATGCTGTATTATGATAGTCGTGTAATAGACAAAAAGTAGTAAAGTTAAATAAGGCCTATTATATGTGAAGAAGAGTAAAAAAAAAAAGTATGATGTCAAATTCTCAAATACTCCAGAGCGCCCCGCAGGCTCGGAAAAAAAAATAGTTATCCCTCGCTCCCAAGTACCAATATGAACTTCCTCATAAATGTGAAAAAGTGTGTTTCGAAATAAATTGAAAAACAAAACGTGAAGCATTCACGTCATCTCCTATAGTAAGGAGTTTTTTCTGCCATGATATTCCGTCAATGTTTCGTACAAAGTCTGTCGATGCCTGGGCTACGTAGCCCGCCGCGGGGGGGGGGGGGGGGGGGGGGGGGGGGGGGGGGGGGGGGGGGGGGGGGGGTGTGGGGGGGGGGGGGGGGGCCGCCCCGCCCCCCCCCCCCCCCCCCCCCCCCTCTCTTTTCTGCAGTGTCTCGGATTTGTGTCCTAGTAGATCACGCACGTCACACTTCTTGTCTCTTCTCTTCCTCTTCTTTTTTTTTTTGTAGTTCTCTGCAGGAGAACAGAAAGTGTCTCGCAGTCTTTTTACCATCCGGCTGAGACGGGCACATGGCCCTCCATGCCGTCGGTCCTGCGTCTCTTCATCTGGCGGGGGCTGCCACCCTGTGATCCGGCGCTGCTAGGGACGTTCCACTGGGGAGCTGCCCACATCCCAGCGTGGTCGCCAGGCTCCATCTTGGCCGAGTGAGGTTGCTGCTGCTGGTGCGGCGGAGGCGCAGGCCAGTCCTGAGGACCAGTCGACGATGTCGGCGTAGGACCTCCCGTCGCCGCCCACGAGTCGAGCGTCGACATGTCCCAGCCCTGTAAGTTGCTATCGCAAGGGGAGTTGTCGTAGACGCCACCGGGAGTGGCTAGCTCCAGGCCCGCAGAGGCGGCCGTGTAGTTGGTGACAATGGCAGGCAGCGGAGGCTTGACATCGGCGAACGAGGCCTGGCCATCAAAGTAAGACTGGCCCGAGGCAAGACTGCCCGATTCGTGGCGCGAGTCGGCCTGCTGCTGGGGCACGTTGCCGTTGGAGGGCAGGAAGTTGACGCCATTGGATCCCATGTTTGAGTCAAAGCTGCCACCCGAGTAAGGAGTGGGAAGCGTTGCCGAAGGCGGTGGTGTGGCCAGCCCATTGGAGAATGAATCAAACAGGCCCATGCTGTTACCGGGTGTCTGAAGAGCAGGAACATGCGGCATGCCGCCGCCTTGCTGGTCCCAGGCAGAGTTGAATGTCTCATTCATCGCCGCCGTCAGGTGCTGGTTGACGGTGGGAGTGGGCGACATGATGGCGTCGCGGGGCACGTTGGCAGGAGGGTAGACCAGAGCCTTCTGCTGGTGGTAGCGCGACATGGGGTCGTTGATGGTCAACCAGCGCCAAGAAGTGCCGGCAGGCTTGAAGACGGGCTCGTACTTGTACCACTGGTTGGTGGTGTTGAAGCGCCAGAAGATGATGCCCTGCCGGTTCCACTGAGGAGAGTCGGGAGCGCGCGACCAGAGCTCCTGGTACATGGCAACCTTGCAGATGAGGTCGCTGCCAGTAGGCTCGCGGCGGGCCCAGGAGGCTGCGTCACCCTCGTCCTCGGAACGCTTGCGCTTGCTGCCGGCACGCTCAATATCGTGCTTCTTGCCGTCGGTGCCGTGCTTCATGCGCTTCTCCTTGGCGCGCTGGTGCTCGACGTCAGGGTACTGCACAGCCATGCTGAGGATGCTGGCCCACTCAACCGCGGGGAAGGGGACGTGGATGTCCTGGCGGGAGCGGGTGTGGCAGTCGCAGTCGACCTTGGAGTCGCTGCAGCCACGGCGGTGGATGCCGCTCTCGTTGGTGTAGACGGTCTGGTTGGCCTCGTCGCTGTGAAGCTCCGCGGGGCGAGTCAGACGGGTAACGCACTTCCACTGGTGGTTCTGCAGGGCCTGCTGGGTGATGGCGACCTCGACAAAGCCGGTCAGCTCAGAGCCAGACGGGAACTTGGCGTGCTCGTGAAGCTCGAGGGTGGCGCACATCTCCAGGAGAAGGCAATCCTCGTCGCGGGCGGGCAGCTCCAGAGTTTCGTACATGGCCGGGGCATCCTTCTGCCAGCGGCGGGTGACGGACTTGATGGAGGCAGAAGTGGAGTGGTCAAGGGAGCGGGTGTACTCGTGGAGAAGGACGTCCTTGCCAAGCACGTTGGGGCTGTCATCGCAGTTGTTGTACTTGTTCAGGTGCGGGAAGGAGGCCTGGTCAAGGGGGGCATCGTTGATGTCGTAGGCAATCTCATCGCGAATCTTGATGTCCGAGGAAGAGACAAAGATCTCGCAAGTCTTGGGGCGGACAGTGATATAGGACTGGAGGGCAAGGAGCTGGGAGAAGTAGGGGTAATTGGGCTTGACCTCGGGGACGCGGCCCTCGGCGAGAGCAGTGAGGATGGGGTTGGACTTGAACGACTCCTGCTCCTCCTCGTCATAGTAGTCCTCCGAGTTGGTGGAGCCAGGCTCCTTCTTCTCCTCAGAGGGAAAGAGGAAGTGGAAGCAGCGGAGGTCCTCGAAGAACTTCTTTACAACCTGCATGTGGCTAGAGACCTGCTTGCGGCCCATCTGCTCAATGCTGTCATTGCTGTTGTCAATGCGGAAGATTTCCTTGCTGCCAAGGATGGCCACGCAGAGCACAAAGATGTACTCGCTGATCAGCATGTTGCGGCCGTGAAGCTTTCCGCCCATGGAAAACTTGCGGCGGCCCATGTGAGGCATAAGAAGGACAGCTTTGGTTCGTCAGTTAGCTGTAGCCCATTTGCGTGGAAGTCTGTTTTCACTTACAGTCGACAAAGGCATCCTCAAGCTCGGGACGGCGCCAGACGCCACCTTTGTCCTTCTGCGTGTCCTTGTGCGCCTGTCTGTTGCGGTACTGGCGGAAGGCAGGCCAGAAGTAAAGAGGGTTGATGTCAGCTCTGGGTTTGCGCTGATAGCGCTGCTGAGGCTGAGGCTGGTGCTGAGGCTGGCGAGGCGTGGGCACACGGTAGAGGCAGTCAAAGGACTGTGAGGGCACCACGGGCGCCTGGATGCTCTGGGGAGGTTGCTGCATGGTAGGGGACATGGCTACCGGACTCTGGTAGCAAGACACCATGCTGTTGAAGTTGTGCGCCTGGGCATTGCCAGTAGATTCGCGCAGAGGCGCGCGGGGGGCACCGGGCTGGTGCTGAGGCTGCTGCTGCTGGACGCTGTTTCGACGAGAGGCGAAATATTCCTGCGCAGGCTGCTGATAGCGTTGGGATGACAGCATAGGCCGGGGAGGGTATAGTGAAGACATCTCCAACGGGCTGTTGGCTGGAATTGCAGTCTGCATGTGGTGGTGTGCTGAAAAGATGGCAAAGTAAAGGCTTTTCCCTATAGCAGGAATGCCAACAATGGGATCTTGCCTTCTCACAATGGAAGAAAAAGCAAGCTCACCACTTGACGAATGCCAACTTTGGTAGGAGGGATATGTAAGAGTGCTTGCTCTGTGTGTGTAGGTAGTGGCAGCCCAAAGAGAGAGTGAGAATGAAAGGCAAGAGGTAGAGGACAAGAAATGTTGAAAGGAATTCTGGGAGTGGACTGGTGGGATAAATGTACGATTTGGCAAAGCCCCAGAGTTTGACTGGAACGAGACGTCAGTATCGAGGACGGTCGAGCAAGGCCATATAAATCCTAGACTTTGCGGACTTGATGGGGCAGCATGGACGATGGACCTGTGGACTGTGGACCTGTTTATTGATGAAGGGCCGGGCAGGCTAGTGCCATGAGGATTGCCGGTGTGTGTGCGTGTGTGTGTGTGTCAATGTAAGCAGTGGTAGTGTGTGTGTGTGTGTGTGAGTTCCCTCTGGGCAGAGTTATCGGTCATCTATGGGTTCGTAGACCCGGCAGACAAGAACCACCCCCCTCCAGGCCACAAGCCATGCGAGACATGCTGAAGAGGGGGGTAGGGTGTCAAGAGAGAAATCGGGGCGTTCAGCTGTGACAGCCTAACCATTATTGCTGGCGAACGAGAGAAACTGGAGCCCCGTCGATGTGCGGGAGCAATGGTCGGGAGTGCGCCCGAAGAAGGATGGAGGAGGAGAGGAAAGGCTCGCATCATCGACACGTTACCCTCCCCCTCCCCCCTCTTTCACCACCTCCCCTCTCCCATGTCTCTGAGCTAGCAGCCTGTAGAAGCAGGCCATATGGACCCAATGAAGAACCTCCTTCTGCAGGGCTGCCACTCTACCCGCACATTGGCGGCCTTGGCCCTCCCCGGCAAACCTTCTCGGGCGCATAGAAGCCTGTTCGTCGCGTTAGCGAGCTCATGTGGGCGTGACCGGGGTGTAATCTGCCTTGTGTGTGGTTAAGAAAGAGGAAGCACTACCTGGGGCGTGCGTCTTCTGCCAGATTTCGCTGCCGACGAACGAGAGGTGAGAGCTCTCAAGGGAGGGAGGGTATGGTCGTTGAAAGGGTGTGGCAGTATCTGTGGGGCCGTCCCAAGGTGCCATCATTAACAGCTTTTCTACTAACACGCAAAGTATTGTTAGTTTTTTTACTGGCAAGAAAAGCGGAAAAGGGCAGAGGAGGGGGAGGGGCAGGGCGTGCGTGGTGTCGAAGAAAGACGACCTGCCACAGTTCCTCATCGGTCGGGTTTTTGCTGGCATGCTGCGAGATTACCATCAGACAACGACCAACGCCTCTTCAGCTGCGCCATCACTCACACATCACGCTCTTGTTTCTTTCTCAATGTTTGCGGGTCGAGAATTCGGGTCCGGGAGAATAAGTCCGGTGTTTTTTTTTTTTTTTTCTTATCTTCTCGTAATTTTTTCTCGCCCTGCCTCTTCTCGTCCGATGCGGCCGGTTATACCGCATTGGCGCCTAGCAATAATATCTGCCCTGATGCCGCGCCCTGCCAAGGGAGCATGGCCCAATATCTTCACCAAAGGGACACGAACCGTTGTCTAGTACCGAATAGTTGTGCGGCCGATCAATCAATACTGTCAGGACGGGAAGAAAAAATAATCATAAAATAAAAAGGGTATCGTTGTTATAATAAATTTTTATCGCTGCTCTATTCCATATCCTCATCTTCATTGCCAATATTCACCTTCTTGCGGCCCCCTCCGGTCAGCTGCTGCAACGCCACCTTGTTGACTTGCCCTCCAACCTTGCGCTGCATCTTCTCAATCTCCTCTTCGGCGTCCAGTGCCTCTGCCTCAGCAAAGTCCAGCACTAGGCGGCGGCCGAGCAAGTGAGTGTCCCGAAGAGCGTTTAGCGCGTTCTCGGCTTCGCGAGGTGTCACAAAGTCTGCAAAGGCAAAGCCCCTCGAGGTATAGTCCGCCTTCTTTGGAACGCGGACGGATCTTAGCTGGCCGTAGGTGCCAAATAGCGTGCGGATGTCCTTCTTGCTGGCCTGGAAAGGCAAGTTCTTGACAACAATCTTGGTGCGCTGTGCGGCAGCCTTCTTGGCTTTGTCTTCCTTCCTGCGCTCCTCGGCCGCGTCGTGGCCCTTGTGAGAGGCCTTGACCGTCAGAGCATGATCATCCAACACATGGCCGTCCATGACTTTGAGTGCAGCCTGCGCCTGCACCTTTGTGCGGAATTCTGCGAATCCAAAGCCCATGCTAAGTGTCTGGCCCGGTTTCTTCGGATCCAGCTTGGTCTTGACTCTGGCGGAGACAAATCCATCCAGAGCCTTGAAAGCTTCGGCTAGTCTACTGGTGGTCGTGGCAAAGTTTAAATTGCGGATGAACAGCGACGTAGTCTCCACATCACCCTCCTCTGCCTTGTCGCGACCGCCCGTCAACAGGTCACTAACGCTTAGTTTCGTGGTGCCAGATGGCTGGTCGTTGGTCTTGGTCGCCGACGCAGCTGGAGCCTCGCTAGTGAAGAGATCTTTCGGCGCCTTCTCCAGAAAAAGAACGCTGTCCTTAATCCGTCGATACGCCAGCTTACCAAATGCCGATTTGGCGTGGTTGGGCTGTGCGAATTGCACGATGGCGATTGTACCCGTCGGGGGCATTAAAACTCTGAGAACCGTGCCAAACTCTTCAAACATTTTGCGGAGTTCCTCCATGGTAGTGCCGTACGGGAAGTTCTTGACGAGTATCGCCGTATCGCCCCGCTTGTGAGACTTGAACGCTTCCAAATCAACGCCATTGGCGGTAAAAAAGGCCTTGGTCTCTTGGATCACGCTCGTTTCGGCAATGGCCTGCTTGACCGCGGCGTCGGCTGACGTGGGGTCCAGCAGCTCAGATTTTGAGACACCCAGTCGAGCCGCCGTGGAGGTGTTGACGGCGTCCTGGCTCATGTAGAGTGAATTCCAATTGAACGTGGTGGATGCTGCCTCCTTCTTCCTGCGAATCAAGTTTTGTTTCTTCAGCGGGAGATTAGACATGGAGAACTCGTCCGCGCCGTGATCTCTTTTCGCGTCCGCTGGAATGATGTGTATGATACGTCCCTGAAACGTTGCCCCATCCAGCGCCTGGAATGCAGCAACCGCGTCAGATGGTTTTGTAAACTGCATCATCGCGAAGCCTTTGGTCGCGCCCTGCGCATTAACTGGCAGGTGTACCTGGATGTGTTAGTCAATGTGCTCAACTTTGTGTCATATCTATATTTATCGTGAAGAATGAGAAAAGTGGCAAGACATCAGACAATCGAAGCATCTACTAAAATATTCGCCCAGGTTCTCATCAAATACACAGAGGTATAAGCTGTCCCTATCTGGGGTTCATCATGCAAGCCGGTAGTGGGGATAAAAACAAACAAATAAACAAACTGTGGCGAAAAGAGACAACTTACTTCATCTACACCTCCATATTGCTCGAATGTCTCCCTCAGATCATCCTCGGTGGCGGAGTAAGGGAGATTTCGAATAAACAGCCGAGAAGTTCTCAAAATAGCATCTGCTGCTGATTCTTTGTCGTGCCCTTGAGGTGGTAGCAGGGCTTGGCTATCGTGTGTTCCGTCCTGACCGGAATGCGGAGTCTCTTTGTCATCTCCAGCCGTCTGGGCAGCAGAGTTATCACAATTAGTCTTTTCGACAGGTGCGACATGGGCAATGTCGTCTGGATCAACCAGGTCCAGAAGCCTGTTTGTGCGAGACCGCAGCCAATCGTCATCGGTCGCATCGACGGCCAGTCCTGCTGTTTGGTTCGGGGCCGACTCGGGCTCCTGGGTCCCAGCAGACGCCGCCCCAGCCACACCGTCGGGCTCGACGGTCGACACATCGTCTTTTTGGGAGGCTGGTCCCCTCGCCGGCGTCACTAGAGCGACCCCGGTCTCGCCCGTCGCATGATCAACCTTGCGGAGCTTCTCCTTCCTTGAGGGCACCTCGACGTACTCGTCATCGCTCTCGCCTTCGGGCACAAGCGCACCGCCCTCTCGGGCAAGGGCTCCGCTCGACTCGACAGCTGTCTCATCAGCAACGAGACTCTCCCTCCCCGAGCGCATGACCCGGAGGTACTCCTGCAGCTTCGGATCTGACTGGTCGAGCTCCCCGTGCTTCCTCTTCCTGGCGCCGCTTTCTTCAGCGGCGGCAGTTGAGCGCGACCCTCTACTGCTCTGCTGCTGCTGCTGCTCCGGTGCAGTGGCTCGGGTGGCAAAGTTTGCCTTGGACAAGGTGGGATCTGAGATCTTGCATTCCAGTTAGTATTGAATATTCCTGCCCTTGCCTCGGGCTCGCCAGCGCGGGAGAAAAAAAAACTTACCGCTCTCGCCGGCTCGACAGCAATCTTTGACATGCGGACGTAGGTCTTGTTGAAGTACTTGACGGCCTTGGCGGCGTCCTCTGGTGACTTGTAGCCTACATAGCCGATGCGGCGCTGCGGTATCAACTTGACATCGGTGACTTCGCGGTTTCCCGCAGAGAAGTGCTTCCGAAACTCAATCTCGGTAAGACTGGAGGGCAGGCCCTTGACAAAGATTCTCGAGGTTGCCATTTTGTTATGTAGAGGGTTCAGGCACTAGGCCTCCGATGCAGATTTTCAGGGATCACACATCAGAATTTTCTTTGGTTGACCACAACCAAAAATTTTTGCATGGAGAGTTTGGAGGAGAGGGTAGGCAAGGGGAAAAAAAAATAATGCCTTGGCCGGGGACAAGTGGAGAGCGCGCTATCGATAAGCACGTGGTTTGTGCGTCGACACGTTTGCTACCCTGGACGTGATGGCGATGATGAATTATGTAGAAAAACGGCTTCGGAAGCACCGAAAGTCTGGTATTTGCTATTCAGGTAAATATATTTGGTGTTGGAAGTTGCCGCTTAATTTTGGGTGGCATGATGTCGCATTTTCAAGTCTCAAGTACGTCGAGTGAAGGTTGTGCACTGTTCATGTAAAAAAAGAATTAATGGAGAAGGCAATAAAATGAACTAAACCATCCCCAAAGCCTGACACGACTCAAGAGTTGAATTACAATGTAGCTGGCTAGGGGCTTCGGGATGTACTTGTACGCAGGTAGCTGCGTAACATCAAATTGGCCGCATATCAGCTGCGGATGGCTGCTGAATGACATTGCTGCCATGCATGGAGAGACCAGATACGCTTTTAGGAGCATAATAGAAATGAGTTACACAAATCACGACAAGTATATGAATCAAAGTAAAAGGGTTATCGGCTCTGTGAGCTGATTGTATCTACAGGAGACATATTTATGTCACCTGAACGGCAATGCCAGCTGTGTGATCACACCTAGAGCAGTTGCACAACAGCTTCAGTAGCAATACCGTTTACATATTCCAAGAAACCATGATGGTATTTAATACCCCGTAGACCTCACAGTAACTTATTGCGAAATCGGGTGCAGTGAAGCATGTCTCGACTTCAGATGCCCGACTTATACCCGCCACGGCGATACAGTCACCAATCAGTTGTCCACAATCCTCAGTATTCACGTTCTCTGGGTAGACTCTGCTGAAATCTGTCCTTCTCCATCATCTCATGAATAGCTTTCCTATGAATCTCCGTCATAGCCACCGGCGCCATCGGCAATGGATGTCCGCGGCCCCTGCCGCCCCGACATCCAGTGTACCAATACACCGCCGCTGGCAGCCTGCCGCCGCGGAGCGTATACTTGCCTTCGACTTCCTTCTCGGCCATTTCCACCCAGTCCCGACGTCTACGCCACATCTCCGCCTCTGTTTCTTCGCGGCGCCTCGCCTCTTCCGCACGCTGTTGTAGGAACTCGGCCTGTTCGCGCTTATACACCTCGTGCCCTGCGATCTCATCACGCAACACATCGTCGGGGGTCTTGCCCGCAATGTCAAGAGCGCTTTCATCCGCGCCAGCGTCGATTAGAAGCCCTTTCAGCTCCTGCATCACGTTCCACGCCATGTTCCAGTGCGTCGACGGGCCAAGCGTATCATATGCAAACCTGTTCATCCGGATGTGCTCCGGCGTTCTCGTGGCGCGATGCAGAGGCGTTCGCGATTCGTTATCAGAAATATTGGGATTCGCGCCCATGGCGAGAAGAACCTTGGCCCGCTCGACAGAGTAGCACGCGCAGGCGTTCGCGAGCGCCGTGCTGCCCGCTGCATCCCTCACATCGACAATCCCACCGCCATGCTCGCTGAACAAAGAAACTAGCTCCGACGGATATCTTGGCTCGAAGCCGTCTTCCGTCGACCAGGTCCTCGCGAAGGCTCCGCGAGCAAACTCATGAAGTGGAGTGCCACCCTCGTCGTCGGCGATATCGATTCTCGCAGCAAGACTACCCAGAAGGAAAATAACGAGGCCAACGGCCTTCTCTTGGCACGCATAATGTAGCGCTGTTCGCTTAAACCTATCCCGGCAGTCTACATCCATATCATGCAGACCTCCGATGAGCCTCGCCGCCCGCACCGCGGCGTGCTCCCTCCCATAGCAAGAACCGGCTGCATCGCGCATGACGCAAATCTCGCGCTCGTAATGGTCCTGGTTATTGTATATCAGAGCATGCAAGGGCGTCTGCCCCAGCGAGTCCACGCTGCTCCTCGCACCCATGCGGATGAGCAGCTCCACGGCCTCAACGTTGCAGCACCGCGACGCAAGGTGCAGATAACTCGTGTCCCGGCACTCGTGAGTAATCATATCAGTTCTCTCCCAGCCGGGATACTGTATTGTCCGGTTGACGTCCTTCCCGGCCATGATCCGCTCCAGCGTCGTCGAGCCAACCCAGGTGCACGCATACAACAGCGTCGTGTCGTCTTCGGCGCTGGCGCCGGCATCGAGAAGCAGGTTAACAAAAGCTGCCCTTCTGTCCTTGGCTTCCTGGCTGGGCGTGTGCCCTACGACGCGGCATCCCACACCCCCGTATATCAGCGCCGTCTTAAGAAGCGTTTCTCCCGGTATGTCACACACATCGGCACATCTATCCACGAGCGCCGCGCCTCCCCTGTCCAGGAAAACCCTCAGGACGCGGACACTTGCATATTTCGCCGCAATGTGCATATACCGCAGGACATCTAGCAACTCGCCACCCCGCGCGAGCAGCAAATCGAACATCAAAGCCATCGACTCGCCCGCATCGTTCGCCGCCGCGGCACTCATCACGGCACCCCCGGGTCCCGTGAGAAGCACCGCTCCAGACCCGCTGTCGGGCGCCGGCACTCCGCGGGAGGAGGAGGAGGAGGAGAAGAAGTACGCCCCCGCGCCGACAAGAAGTCCGAGGATGGCAGGGCAGTCCTGGACGGCGGGGCCATACTCGAGGCACTCGTAGTCGCGGTCCCACCTGCCGGGACCGTCGTAAGGCCTTGGATTCGGAGGAAGGCTGTCGAACCTCGCGCCGTGCTCGACGATGGTGCGGACGATGCTGACGCCCTGCTGCGGAATGCGGCGGCTGTATGGCTCTCGGCCCTTGTAGTGGTGGATGGTGGCCGCGAAGAGGATGAGAGGCTCGCTCGTGGCAAAGACGCCTGCCGCATCGGGCTCACTGTTTACCGGTTTCCATTTATAATGCGACGCCCGTATCGACACCCACGAGTGGGCGAGATCCGGGCTCTCGTCCAGTATCCTCGTCACAGCGTCGACATCCTGCGCATAGATGGCCTCGACGAGGGCACATGGCGACGACTCGTGGATTTCGCTGATGATAACAGGCTCTTTCTTGGCGCCGGACAGCAAGCAGCCACAGAAGCAACTCGCCATTATCCCGATATCATTATTGTATCTCGGACCATTTTAGTCAAAATCTTTTTCCGTTTTTGGAAATCAGGCTCAATCACGCAAAGAGTTGCTACTTTTAGACTAAAGCCGTTCATATCCAAAGATCAGATGATGGTTGCCAAGTTGCCTTGGCGACGTGTTTGCTCGCCGATTGACTCATTTCACACCGCCTCTACCGAATTAACGACATGGATATGTGATACTCGAAGCAAATTTCCCTTGCATCGCAGACCCGCGCGCGCCTTGATATATGTACAGTTTCGACGATAAGCAAGCAGGCCATGGGGGTACCGTACCACGAGGTGTTATACCTACCTGATGGACGTCACATCAACAGCCTCATATAGCCTTCCCCCCCACGCCAAGCAAGTTGAGAAATTGCACCACAAGGCTGGCAGTTCTGTAGATAGGGGCGTGTATTTTCTCCATCTGCTTGCCGACATGCATATATCAAAAGTCCCACAAACAATACAGAAGATGATAAGGCAATACATCCGAGATCCACCAGTAACAGGAAAAAAATCCGAAATCGTTCGATTTTTTTTCTTTAGTTTATCTCTCCCTTTCGTACAATATCCGCTTTTTTTATTATTATTTCTATTTTTATAGAAAAAGACTAAACCGTTTAATCCTGCATATCCAAATCAAGTAAACAAGGGTTTCTGCCCCCCTCTATCAAATCTACGAGGCGGCAACGCGCAGCGCAATACGGAAAATCAGCCGAGAGGCCCAGAAGAGGAACAACCTCTCTTCCCGTGAATGAGACGGCCATTATATGCCGAAATTAGGACAGAAAACCGGCGCGCCTGTCAAAGTATTAGTCTGACAAGAGAGTTAGTTGTCTTTGTCTGTCCCCCTTCACAGCTCCCCTCCCTCCCCTCATTGTTATTTCGGACGCGCCAAGAATGCACTACTCAAAGATTTACGTTCCAGAGCGGGCAAAACTCCCAGCAATACACACACCCACCCACCAACACACAGGCACAAGGCGCCGCACACAGACGGGATCCGTCATGGTGTAGAGACAACGTTTCTTTCTTTCTTTTTTCCCCCTTCCGGTTAAAGAATTGCTGAACACGAACAGGATGTAACATGACGCCGAAGGACAATGGCCCTTGCTCCCCCGGCCGGGCCCCTCCGATCTACGACAATCCGAGCCGGTGGTCTTCCTTCTTCTCTCTGTACTCCGTACTCTGTACTGTCCATGTACCGTAGTTTGTCTGTACTCTGTTCTGCATATCGAGACAGCATTGGGCATGAATATTTCCTGCCCGTACAAACTCAATGCATAAAGATAACAAACCGAGGGGCACATGGCAGCGAAGAAACATGAAAACATGAAAAACTAAACAAAACAGGCAACATTTCACTACTATTCTCTCATTCTGCCCATGATTTCACTAGTTACTTACTCACTTGCTCCAAATGCAAAAAGAAGCCCAATAAAAGTCCCGAGATACTGCAACTACAAATCAATTACCTCCCCCTGTTGACTGCCCGCAATCCCCCTCCAAACGGCCACGGGACAGACAGACACATGGTGCTCACTCGCAGGTTAGATTGAGTTCAAAAAAACGACGCAAGGGGCCGTGCATCCCAGCGCAGCAGTACTCACTTCCCGCCCGCCGCAGCCCAATTCAATGTCTAGACTATACGTATCTCCGACAGGCCCGGCTCGTTTCCTCCCCTCTGCCCCTTACCATCCACTTAACCTCCCCCCCCCGCTCTCCAAGGAGAAGAAGAAGAGGCCAGTGTGAAGCAGTCATTGGCTCAACACAGCATTTATGAAGTGTGGGGAGAGGGGGTAGATTAAGCTCTCGTTGGTGTAAGTGATTTTCCGAACAATGTCGTTTTTCTCATGCGAAAAAGCCCAAGGCGCGCGCGAGAAGCTGCCGGCCAAAAACCCAAAATTTTGCAACAAAAGCCCAAGAAAGCGGAAAACGGTGTAGCCAAAAGGAAATAAGAGTTGCAAATTTGCCGATGGGACCGAATGACACTGGCTGGTCGAGGTTGCCAGACACCAACGACGGAGGTTGACACGAGAGGCATATACGAGCACAGTTGGAAATAGGATGGATACTGAACCATTAATCCCTAACCTATTCATACTTTATCTAAAACAGTGTTTGCACTGACCTGCCCCAACAATCATTCTAACGCAGTCTAAGAAGAAAATCCATTGCAACAGAAAAAAAAAAAAAAAAACGACTGCAAGAACCAGCCAGAGCATTATATACAATAACTTCATAACGATAAACATGTTTTTGCGCCGATATCCGTGATGCTGAATGACAAAATTCGCGAGACCATCCAACTCGAAACAAGTCGTGTTTTTTGTGTGTTCTGTTTGTGTTGCTGTTCGCCTAGTAGCGACAAAAAGCCAATCGAATATTTCGTTTCGTCCTCGTAATCCTTCACCCAAAATGAGACTCCTGTTTTGCAGTTATTACTCTCTGCCGATGACCTGGCCATAAATTGGCTCATTATCTTCCCTCGCCGATGCGGAACAAAAAAACAAAAAACAAAAAGAAATAGAATAAGAGAAACAATACATCCCCGGCGGAGATGGTTCATATGCTTTGGTACAACTCTGGTGTCTCAGGACGGCGTACAGTCTGACAACCGCGGTCCAATCGCGCGCGCACAACGATGCGATGCATTAACGTGGCGAATAGATGCAGAGTGCTTTTCGCTTAGTAGAAAAGAATGAACGAGGCGACAAATGCGGCACACGTGTAGAGGGTGGTGGCGGTGTATTCGAGCTCGAAAAACGCAGCCTGCTGGCCAAAAGCAATCTTCTTGCTCTTGCGGGTAGGGTGCGCAACATCCGTCTTAGGGTCGCGAACAAGAAGGTCCTCGCGGTCAGGCATCGTGGGCGGGTCAATGGCGTAACCAATAGGGGTCCACATCGAGCTGCAGAGGAAGATGAAGGTCAGAGGCGGCCAGAAGGCGTGGGTGATGAGGCAGCGCGCAATGTTCTTGAAGGTCGTGTACTCGGTGAAGCACAGGAATGTGGTGAGGGTGGCGCCGACAAGGGTCAGGTAGACGAAAAGCAGGTGGAAGATGGCCATGTAGTTGAAACAGATGCCAAACAAGCGACGGCCCATACCCTTGCGCGTGTGAGCATCACGCTCGTTGAGAGCGGAGCCGAGAGAACCGGTAGGCTTGAAGGCCTGAGTCTGACCACCGAGCCACTTGGGGAGGAGGAAGGAGCGGATAATGCAGAGAGCAATGTAGGGCGACATCCAGAGCTGGTAGCGAGAGCCACGCTGACCGGTGTGGTAGCCTGCAGGCAGGAAGAGAGCAAACTCGCAAAGACGGTTCGTGATGGTGGCGGCAAAGCAGAGGCGGAGGAGCCACCCAAGCTGCGCGTCTCCGTTGTAAGCGACGAGGGGGCGGCGCATGATGAGAATTATGGGAATGGCGAAGAGCGAGACGGTAAGGAGAACGGTGTAGAGACTGAGCGTAGCGTACATGAAGCCGGAGAAACGCTGGGCGAAGCTCATCTCCTTGACCTTGTCACCGTAGAGACAGAACTTGAGCTTGAAGGCAGTGTCGACGGTACCAATGGCCCAACGGGTACGCTGCTTCAGGTGACCACCGAAATCCTCGGGAACTGTACCGTACTGGAGAGGCTCGTGGATGAAGGCAGTCTTCCAGCCCTTGCCGAGAAGCAGAGTGGAGGTTGCGACATCTTCGGCGAGAGAGCCGAGGGGGAAGTTGCCAATCTGGTCGAGGGCCTCGCGACGAACAATGTAACCGGAACCAGTGCACCAGGCGACACCAAGAGCATCCTTGATGGGCTCAATGACGTGAACGAAAAAGTCGAGACTCTGAGCGAGGGGGTCAGAGGCAGGGGTGTTGTAGAAGAGCTGAGGGGGACAGGCGAGGGCCATCTTGTCGTCAATGAGGAGATGGGGCAGGATGGCACGGAGCCAGTCGCGCTCGGGAATCATATCGGCGTCGAGAGCAGCCATGTACTGACCGGCACCACCGGGAAGATTGTGTGTCATGTCGAGACCATAGTTGAGGTTACCGGCCTTGAAGTGATGGGGAACACCGGGAGTCTTGGTACGGGCCATGTAGTAGACGTTGTGATAGACGGCGTCGAGGGCCTGGACAGAGACCTCGAGAGTAGCGGACTTGCCGTCGTCGAGGACAATGACACGGAAGCGGTCACGGGGGTAGTCGACGTCACAGGCACCACGGACAGTGTCGAGAACGACATCGTCCTCCTCACCACAGCAAGTAACGAAGACGTCGACAGTGGGAACGTCGTCGGCAACGAGGCGCAGCTTGGGACGGTGGCGCTTCTTCATAGCCCACATGGTCCAGAGGTTGTGCATCAAGCTGGGAACGGCGACGGCAAACTCGACGCCAATGAAGACCCAGGCGAGAACAAAGACGGAGCCGTAGGCCTTCTGGGCGTCAATGACACAGTAGATGCGGTAACTGAGGTAGAGGAGGTAGGTGAGAGTGTTGAGCAGAGTGAGCAGGGGCACAGCGCGGAAGAGGAGGCGCTTCCAGCCCTTCCAGGTGTCGGCATCGTCACGGTCGTGAAGGCGGGCAATGTAGCCTTCCTTGACCCAATCCTTGGCCATGACGGGCGGGGGAGCGTTGGGAAGCAGAGCAGCCAAGCTCACATTACTTTGGTACTAGATGGAGGAAAAGACGGAAAAGGTCAGCGTTTTTGTTTCTCATGGCGGCGGCGGCTCTGGCGGATAGATGGACAGGACAGGACTTGGGGGGGTTGAGGGTCTGCGGTCACGCAAAGGCAAAGGCAAAAAAGGATAATTACCATTGGAGTATTGGGCCAGGAGTCCATTGCGTTCTTGGGCCGGGGTAGGCGGTCCATTGGGGTGGCTCGGCCGCTGACCAAGGTGGGAGAGGCCGAGCGTGACTGAATGGGCGTCTCGAAGGACTGCTGGCTGTAACGGGAGACGTGGGTTGGACCCCAAGAGGGCGAGGGAGCGTAATCCTCAGCAAACGGCTGGGCGGGAGGGCGGATGGGACGCGAAAAGTCGGCTACAGGACGTCCGCGATAGTCATCGTAGGACGAGATGTTGGAGTAGTTGGAGTGGTTGGAGTGGTGCAGCTGCTGGTGGTGCATGGGGGGCGTCGGGTGGGGGATATCGGAAGGAGGAGAGTGTCGATGAAAGACGTCGAGGTCGACATTCTCCTCGACGGCATCGGGTTGCTGATTATGGCGTCTCATTGTGGCGGTGGGAGGAATGGCATTGCCTGCCATACGGGCCTAGTATGGAGACAAGTTGTGTTGCTAAAAGTGCGAGGCGCGGACGCTTGCGAATTTGGAAACGGCAGCGCGGGCGAAACACGGCGCGCCACGGCGATGTTGGGTGGTGCGGGTGCGGACGAGAGCTGCGAGGAACGAGGAAGCAGCAGAACGAGTTGTTTGCGGGTGCGATTATAATAGCGATGAAGAGGACGGGCGATATCTTCTTGTTCGAACTGACCGGCAAGAAAGAACAACAAAACTAGAAGCGAGTGTCGGGCTGATGGCCAAGCATAAAAACCAGCTGGGGAGGGAAGAGGAAGGGGAAGAAAAGGATGAGAAGAGAAAAAAGTCTGACGGCGACGAAGAATGTCTACGGCGACACACCCACGGCAGCGAGAAGAGAGGAACAGGCACTAAGAAGAAGAGAGTGTGTGTGGCACAGCACAGCCCGGCCCAAACGGAGACCTCCACAGAGGCAGCAGAGGCAGCAGAGGCAGAGAGAGAGAGAGACACAGACAGGCAGGCAGAAGAACAGAGCCAGGGGTGGAAAGGCCACTAAGAGCCAAGTTGGCGCTGGAGTGGGTGGGAGAAAGAGAGAGACAGGCGTCTACAAAGCGGGCCGAAAAAAATAATAAAAATAAAAATAATAAAGTACTGAAAAAAAAAAAAAAATACAAACAACTCAAAAGGGGAAAAGCGGGAAAAAATAATCGTAATAATCATAAAAGTGGGTAACATCTGCCAGAAGCACGGATTAAATTGTTGCATTCAAACGCGGCGTGATGCGATACAGCGAGTGGGATCAACTTACAAGGGGGGAGAGCCCACTGTAGGTACGCTGGAGGAAAGGTACCTCGTGGGAAAAAAAAAAGGTACATGCTCGTTGTACCTTGTGGTACTCGGTACATTCAGGCAGGTACCGACAAAGGACTCCCGCTCCCAGCCAATGCCAGCACCGGCAATGGAGTTCGCTTTCGGCTTGCACGGTTGTTGGCAGGGAGCCCCTATTCCTGCCAAAAAGTGTAAAAGTGTTGTGCGTGTCGCGAGTATTATGCGCAGCAACAGCATCTTTTTCCATGTTTTTATGCTTCTGTACAACCTACCTCGGGTTGCCAGGTACTGACAAGATCAGCAGCAGCAGCAGCAGTAGCAGTAGCAGTTGGGAGAAAAGGCAGGTACTTGTAAACGAGGTCGAGGTACAAGACACTAGCAAATCGGACCACGGCAATGCCGCAAACCGGGCGCAGAGAGAGACTCCAAGGTACCTCGCGTAGCAAGTGCCAATGATGTGGTACAATTTTCCCCAAAGTGGGCATGCTATTAGCATTTGCCGGTACAAAGGTACCTTCCCACCTACCACTTCGTAATCGAGTACTCCGTACGGAGTACCAGTATCTGTCTAACAGGGAATCTAGTCTGACAGCCTACAAGTACAGGCGAACTGCACCAACTACCAGAAATCCTGCAGCAAACCCATGTCCGTACTCTGTACTCCGTAATCCATACAGATACGCCAAAAAGCATCCTCCCGACCATGGCGTCTCCGGACAAATTTAGCACACTGGCGCTCTCCTAGACTCTTGGCCCGAAGGCCGGCCAGGCAGGCGGGCGCAGTCTTGCTATTACAATGGGGCGCTGAGACCTCTGTGCCATGTTTTTTGGTGGTACCGGCTCGACTCCATAGTGCTAGTACTGACTGATACCAGCAGTACCAACAACTCAACTCAGCTAAACCAAGGTTTTTTCTTTTTCTTTTTCTTTTCTCCTCTGTATTATATGGATCGTCTGGAAACTTGGTGCCAGCTTTTTGAACCTCGTGGCCAACACACACTACTCCGTACAAGAAAACACATGGAGCAAACTTCTGGGCATCATCTGGGGTCAACTTTATGCTCATCTGGGGTCAACTTTATGCACGGCAGCGATCAAATAAATAAAAATACAATAAATAAAACAATGAGCTTCGTTGCCGGGACATCACCACACCCTTTTCACCGCGATCATTCTCTTGTACTCCTCTGTATTGTTGTTTTCTTTTCTTCTGCCCGCTCTGCAATTCTACAGTGGCCAAACTGGGGGGCCGCATTTCTCGCCTGAGCCGCCTGAGCCACCCGAGCCACCCGAGCCCCCCGAGCGCCCCCCACTCTCCCTCTCCCCTTCGACCCTCACTCAACAACCCTCCCTCGCCCTCACTCCAGGTAACTATATACCAAGTATTCCAAGTATACTCCCCGTGTTCCCGCACCCGCCTCCGCCTCCGCCTCCGCCTCCGCGACGTGTGCGTGGGAATTACTCCTGGGCCATTTGATTCATTCTCCTCGCTCAGCCACCTACCCCCATTCTCTGCTCCGTACGGAGTACAAAGCAGGGCATGCAAAAGAAACTTGGGCTGGACCAGGGCCGCCGAGCCCTGACAAATGGAGCGCGTTACTTTTGTCTTTTCTCTCTCTTTTTTTCCTCTCACTCTCTGTTCCTTGCATTTGATTTTTAATTGGGCCGCTATTTTCCTTTCTGAACCAATCTGCCTGTGCCGGCCTCATCTCATTCGTTGGGCCATTGTTCCACGATCTCCCTCCCATCCACCTCGTGCATATCATCGTGCGCTCGGCGCGAAGCGGACAGACCCAATTCTTTTGGGCTAGGGCTTTCAGGTACCTCACGGTCTCTCCCCTTTGCAGTGCAGTGCATTAAATCACATCACGTTTCACATCGCCCGATAGGTCTGTAGTTTTTGGGGAGCTCGGAACTCGCCAAGCCTGAGGGACCCCTCTCCAGCCAATTCACATCGCATCACAATTCAGCTGGAGCAGGAGGTGCTCTGTTTATTTGCCTCGGAGCTGGCCAGCCGGCCAGCATAGCCTTGGCTTTCAACCGAGCCGTGGGAGAGGAACGGTTCATCATGGTGCGATGAGGTGGCCCGCCAAGCATGCCATTTCAGACATAAAGCTGCAACTCTGCAGCGTTGCATGGCAATGTGCCAACGGGGTTGAGCAGTATAATAGTATGTGATGAGTCAACAAATGAAGGAAGAAAGCAAAGTGGAAACAACAAAATGAACAGACACACACACACACACATACATTTCTTCTACATCGCGGTGTGGGTGTGTGTATGTGGAGGTATGTCTGTGTGTATGTGTATCTGCCTGCTTGTCATGGTAACAAGGCACAGAGCGTAAAACCAGGTCCAGCGAACCTTTTTTTTTTTCTTTTCACGAGACGACTGCAGCGCGCTTTTTACAGGTTCGTTGCTTCGTATCGCCCATCTGCAGGCGAGAGCCTTTTGCTTAACTTCCTCTGCCCTGTACCTCTGCAGACCGCACGCAAAGGATGGGGGCCAGGATGGGAGCCCGGAAAGGGACAACTTGAGAGGGAGAATAAAAATAAAAAAATAAAATAAAAACACAAAAGAGAACCTTTGCCAGCTTGAGCGGCGCGCCCCACAGATGAAACGCCCGCGGAAAGCTGCTGCAAAGAGCCGCCGTCTGTTAGAGAGACAAGGGGGCGGGAAATGCGCCGAGTAGAGTGGCGGCAGTCAGAGAAACGGGCTGTTTCTGCTCGACACTGACCACGAGGCTAGAATCAGGGAAAGATACAGACGAGAAGACGGCGCGAGTTTTATCAAGCTACAGCACATGGACTTTGGTGTCAATTTTTTGATGGGCAAATCGACATGGGCAACAGCGCTAAGAGACGTGAAAAAAAGTAAATGCGCTAGGCTAGATCAGGTAGCATCAGGATTTGCCGGAGCTATGCTAGCGCTAATCCGTTAGCGGTGACATCTACAAGCTGCTGCTACAAGGTACACATAGTCCGAGCTGGTATCAGCAGCACCCCCCAGCCGATGGAAACTTGTGTGCGAGGCGAGGTTTAGCTAGCAGGGGGGGAAAAGATGGACTTGACGTAGTTTTCGTCCGGGTTTGGCTGAATGGTTCAATGACTAGCCCAGTTGGAACCTGGCAGGTCTGGCTCACATCTTGACACGGGGGGCTCGGATGGGATCGAAATCAGCGGGCGGACGCCCCCTTGCTCGCCTTGCAGCTCTGCCCGGCGCGTGGATAAGAGAGGCCAGAGGGAAGAAAGTTCTGAGCAGCCATGAGCCAACCCAGCCCAGCCCAATCAACCAGCCAGCCAGCCAGTCAACCCAGCTTTGTCCGCTCCCAGCCAATCGAGCGGCAGCGAGGACTCAACTAACCAATGGTAACTCTCCATCAGCCCACCCCGCCAAACAACTCGCAACTGTCTCGGACCAACTCTCGAACCGCTGGCGAAGAAATCTGCTTTATTATTGTTATTATTATTTTAATAAATAAATGCATAAAAATGTGTTGTGTGAACCAGATGGATGTCGCACAAGTGAAGGCCGCCATGCCCATCGCTATTTTGCACAGTGCCATGTTTTCTTCTTCTCTATACATGCTTAATCCCGCTGTGAGACGTGTGATTTCAAGTACTGCAGCCAGGCGAAAAACAAGACAAAAAAAGGAAAACTTGCTTAGTTGAGTCTCGAACCTAGACGTGCTATCATAGAACCACAATGGACAGCAAGAAGCGGAAATTAGACTATTCGCAAAAAAAAAGCTTATCCCTATCCTATTGTTTGGGACTTGTTCATCTCTCCCTGTCTGTGTACCAGCACAGTACTGTGTCTGTGTGCTGCCCCGGACCGGCACATTTCGGTCCTGGGTATCAACTCTCCTTTTTTAACTCGGCCAACCTCGATTTCTTATTCATTATTTTAGACAATTCTCTCTTTTCCGTATCGGTCCAGGAAACCAAACCAAACCGTAAGCACAGACAAATGAATGACCTTGTCCATCTGGTGCTAACTCTCTAAACGTCTGTGGCAAGGCAGCGTGCCATGGCGTCCACCCACAATACGCAGGTACCAACCGCGGCTACTTTAATTCTTTTAATTCTTTCCTTTTTTTTTTTTTTCCGGTTAAATCAGGTCACTTTTTTCCCTTCTTTCTATCCCCTCCCTGTTCTGCTGTGAGCCCCATCCCCTTTAAACTGAGTGCCTGAATAAGGTTTGTCCAGCTGGGCCGGGGTTGGCTGGCTTTCTTCTCTCTGCGCTTTTCCTCTTTGGCTTTGGCTGTACTGTGTTCCATTGTCCTTTTTCACATCTTGCTTGCGCGCTTTTTTTTTTTTTTTTTTTTTTTTTTTTGTTCTTTCGCGCTGCAGCTTCGCTCGGTTCTTGGAGATTGATTGTTGACAGGACCAGACGGGCTGCTCTCGACGAGTGTTCTTGCGTGGATGCGTGCTGTTGTCTTGTATTGGTTTATTCGGCTGGAATTTCGCAATTATAGGCATGCATCCGTGATTGTACAGCAGTGTTCTCGACCTCGCCCAATTATGTGTTTTACTCAAGGGGGGGAAATGGCCAATTTTGGCCGCCGTGTCTGTATTCTGCTGCCATGTTCCTTGCTCGCTCGATTTGCGTCCACTAATTATGGCCCTATGGGGACATGCTCCGTGCATGACGGCCGCCGCCCCTTGCGCCTGAGATGGCGCAACGATTTAATTATTGTATTATTGTATTTTTTTTTCCTGGTGTTATTCCACTGCAGTCAATCTTCAATGCAATTCATGGGTGGCCCTGCTCTCCAGGTGCTCGCTCGTTCTGCGTCTGTCCACTACCCCCGGAGCCTCGAGCCTGCTGGAGATTAGGGAGGAGTGGCCTGTAGGAGAGGAGAGGGGCAAAGTCATAGTCGCGCTCCGGCGAGGTACATGTCTCCGAGAGCCCCAGATGTACCCTTTGTACTCCCTGTACCACCTGTACCTCCTTACCTTTGTACCTTTGTACCTTTGTACCTTTGTATCCCCATCCCAATAAAATACCTAAAATACAGCACAACCAATGTATCTGTAGTGTGTAGCTGCTTGCATTTTTTTTGGCCTGCGCCGCCCCCTGTTTAGTACCCCCAGAAGTCAACAAGTCACTTTTTGGTCGATTCTACTGGCGGCTTGCGCTCCACAAACTCTGCCACTGAACTCCCACCATCGCCCGCCCGTCGCTCGCCCGTCGCCCGTCGCCCGTCGCTCGCTCTTTCCAATTTGTGTCTCTCTGCTTCTCCCGCCCGTCCTCCGGTCTCATCCGTCTGGTCTGGCCAAAAAATCTTTGTCAGAACATAGTTACCATCCATACTTGTCCCAAGGGGGAAGAGGAAAAGAAGAACAACGCCTTCAGCTGAGCTACCTACTACCCTCACAAAGCAGAAAACAACATTCGCTCGCTATCCGCTTACGCTCCGTTTTTTTTCTCTCTCTTTCCCTCTACGCGCCCGCTGCGCCGCATTTCTCTCTCGCACATACACACCCACCACACACACCCACCGCCCCCGGTCGTTGGCGCGCCGCTCCAGCGCTCGCTCCAGCACACACACACCTCTCAGACTCTCTGCCAGGCAAACTTCATCCACTCGTTTTTTCCTTGGGTCTTGTTTTTCACTCGCCCTCTCCGCCGTCTTTTCCCTTCGCTGCTCCTTGCTCGGACACACGACAGATAACAAGAGAGGGACAATCATCGACGCGCCCATCGACTGGCACTTGTCCAGACTTCTCTCGCTCCTCCTCCCCCTCATCTCATCGTCAAACAGACCGATCCTGCTCAGTCCAGTCGCCGCCATGGGTCTCGGAATCAGGTGGATTCTGAGCTTTTGCTTGCTCGTCGTCCCCATCGCCATCACCCTCGGCGTTCTGTTTCCGCTTCAGACATCTCACAGGAACGGCGGCGGCGTGGGCAGCTTCCTCGGCAACGGCGGCTCTCCCAACGGTCCTGGAGCGCCCAAGATTCCCGACAACAACGACGTCCAGCTCGTCACAACCTGCGAAAAGTCCATTGGTCTCGGCGTCCACCAGAAGTGGAAGGGCACTCAGTATACCCGTATGCTTCTTCCCCTGCTCATACTCGGCCCCGGCCGACGTGCGAGGCATCCCAAGCTGACGCGATGCATATAGTTAACCCCAACCAATGGGGCCTCAAACCTGACGACAAGAGTGGCATGTGTATGGATGTAAGTCGGACGCTCTTCGCGCCCCTGACCCTGTTTCCTCGCCTCCAGCGACAAGTGCCGGGTGCACCACGTACCTTATTCCTGTCGCACGGCAGCAGCTCCGTGTCAAGGTGACGGCGCAACGCGACACGAGCAACAAGGCTAACGGCTCGCCTCCAACCTCGCAGGTTCTCTTCCACAACAACGGCTCCTACGCGCAACCCGACCAGGCCCCCGCCTTTCAGGTTACCTGGCAGTACCCTCAGGTCACCGACCCCACCAAGAACAACGTGCACGCTTTCCCCAACATCAAGGTCGAAAAGGTCTTCCCCAAGGCCTTCTCGTCCATCAATAAGCTCTTCGTCGACTTCGAGTGGAAATACGTCTTTGGCAACAGCAACACATCGGCCAGTGCCACGGACACGATGGCGAGCGAGAACGTCGCCACCAACGTTGCCATTGATATGTTCGGCGACAAGGACAAGTCGAATTCCGAGGACAACGAAAAGGCTTCCTACGAAATCATGGTCTGGTTTGCCCAGGTCGGACCATCGGCTCAGCCCATCGGCTTTTCCAAGGGCGTGCAGAAGACGATTGCTTTGACGGATAAGACCACCAATGCTGACGTCAACTTGTACGTACAACCCAAGGCTCACCATGTAGACATGCGAGCAGACTTTTACGGTCAGACGGAGACGGAGACGGAGACGGCTAACATTGAACAGCGACTTGTACGAGGACCAGCACCCCACCACGCCGCAGTATGTCATGACCTGGAAGGCGAGCAGCACGACAGAAAAGTTCCACGGCGACCTGTACCCTCTGGTCGAGTACCTCCTCACGTCGGGCAACAAGAAGCACCCGACCAAGGACGACTACCTGGGATCCTTTGGCATGGGCAGCGAAGCCTATAACGCGCCGCGCAACGTCACCTTTTACGTCCCCGACTTTGCCGTCGATGTACAAACAAACTAAGGGGCATGATTGGATAGATGATGGATGGAATGAAGTTGTTCACGGCATTGGGTTACTG
The DNA here is from genome assembly GCA_037575805.1 of Lecanicillium sp. G3. Classification (NCBI taxonomy): domain Eukaryota; kingdom Fungi; phylum Ascomycota; class Sordariomycetes; order Hypocreales; family Cordycipitaceae; genus Lecanicillium; species Lecanicillium sp. G3. The sequence continues at coordinate 265,504 of JAZHPD010000004.1, read as the reverse complement.
GAGTTTTGACATTTTTTCTCGGCTTGTTTTTCTGAAAAATGGTTACGCTTATCATGGGGTCACTGTCCATATCAATACGTAATTTAGACATGTTTTTTTTTTCTTTTGGCTGGGGTTCTTTGTCTTTTTTTGCCTGCCTCGGAGATGGGAGGAGAGCGCTTCCATAATGTATTACTTTATAGTACTGCTCAAACATGGCACTATTTGAACCATAATCTATTACTTTATTATACTGCTCGAACATGGCACTATTTGAACCTGTATAGTCATGGCACAATGTCTTTTAAAATACGATGTATTAATTCTTTTTTTCCTTTTACTCCAAAAGAAAACAAACCAAATCGCATGAACCCCGGATGTCGCCGCCCTGGCAAGCCACAAGGCCTTGTTACGTTGTTAGCCTGAAAATGGCGTCGCAGGCATGGCGTCTGGCGTCATGCACGATGACGGGTTCGCAAACTGCTAAGCCCAGTCCATCTGTCCATATTACTCGGGTCTATTCCTGTCTCGGGTAGGGGTACGTAAGTGGAAAGCTCGTATTACCGAACGTCTCTTTCTTCCCGCAGGGTCCATGGCATTTTTTTTTTTCCTGGCGGCGTTACAGAATCTCGTATTACCCTGGGTCAGGCAGGCGCGCTGCGCTGCGCTGCGAGGGCTATGTAGGCTACTAGCTGGCTGCATGTATATAAATATAGCTATGCATCTTTATATTAATATTTTATTTAATAAAAAAAAGAAAGGGAAAAAAAAAAGTGAGGAGAAAAAGTGAGGAGGTTGTTCTCGTGATACGTATGGCTTTTACGAGAAAACACTCCCCTCTCGTCGTAACAGCGGGCTTTTTCTTTGCTGCGTTTCCTTTGTATTGCTTTCTCGCCCTGAAGAAAAGGGGACAATGAATAGACTTGCAGTGTGGCTGTGCTAATGTTTTTTCTTTCTTTTTTTCTTCTTTCCTTTCTTCTGCTCTGCGCAGCACTGCGCAACCCCCGCCTTTCATTAACACCGGCCAGTAAGGGTAATGTGAACGTGATATAGTTATAGGTCGAGTCATGTTCTCAACTGTGGCTGTGCCTGGGCCTATGGCCAGATAATAATTATTTTTTTCAAGCACCTCTGCATTTCCTTTTATTTATTTTTTTTCTTTTCGTGCGTTTTCCAGCTTTACATTTCTTTGGTATAATTTTCTTTTTATATCTGGAACTTGGGCTGTGAATGAAACGCCCTTGAACGCCACAAGGGGACGGGACCGTGGCGTTTGGTGCTTCCCGCTACAGATGGATGTGGTGCTTTGCTACCCTCTTTTTTTCCTTTTCCTGTTAATTTTACTTTTTTGTTTTTCTTTTAAACAAAGAAAAGAAGACGGGCGCCACGGAACGAGCCGCAAAAAGGAGGGGTGCATGGTACTGAGGAAGATGGAGGAAGGAGTTTATAACTAATGGTCACTTGGCAAGGCAACGCCACGAGTCATGGAGATATGTGACGTAGAGGCACGATGGATTAGAGTAGAGATCTCATGTGCAACAGAGAGATGTAAAAAAGAAAAAAAAAAAAAAAAAAAAAAAAAAAAAAGAGAGAGAGAGAGAGAGAGAGAGAGAGAGAGAGAGAGAGAGCGATTCACATTTGATTCTTTATACAATGGGGTGTGTGATTGTCGAAAGGGACTGGGCTCCAGTTGTTTCGGTGGTGTATATCCCACTGATCGTCTGCGCCAGAAGGATGAACATGGACCTAAATGGGAGTAATCAGTAGAAACCGAGATCTCGGATTAACCGTTATGAATGGCAATGGGGATCGTCAAAAGGGTCAAAGGGCGTTGTGTTTTCGGGGTTCCAGTGTTGTTTGATGTATGCGGTAACCGATCAGCAGCGTTGACGCTGTATTTTGCTCAAACCGAGTGCCCGAAAGGCCCCTTCCCGTGTGCTCTTTGTCCCGGTCCGCGAATGAACGTCGGTTCCGATATTCGCACGTCGCTGACAATGAACGATTGCAGAGGCAACGGCGGAGGGGGGTAAAGGTTGAGAGAGCGCCCGCCTCGCAGCGTGGCAATCGCACAGGCACAGGCACACTGCATCGACAGCTGAGAGCCATGTTGTTAGGTAGTACCTCATCTCTGTACTTGGTTAGTGTTACAGACTAACTGTTACCTTGGCTACTACAATTATACACCAACAATGGCGAGATGCACCGCAAAGTGTCTCGCAAGGCCGCTCTGATGGGCGCATTAGACCCCTCTCTCTAGGCCTCCTTGGCGGGGGCCTGGCTTCTGAGCCTCCCGTAGGGAACTCCGAGACTCTGTGCTCTGGGTACTTTATCTCGCGCCTGTAACCTGGCTGTAGCCATAGGCATAGACATAGGCATAGGCATAGGCATAGGCATAAGCATAGGCATCGAGTACCTCATCAAGTTTGCTGGAGTAGCCGGCGCGGGGCTTCCCCACGGCGAACCCGAACCCGTGGCTCCAGGCACCACCTCACCCGCAGTTGGGCAGTTAGTAGGCAGGCACAGGCTACCAGCTTTACAGGCTAGGCGCTTCAAGGTGGCCAGTTAGCAGGCAGCTCGGGTCGCTCCTGCCCACTCCAGGCGGCACAAAAAGAGAATTATAGTGGGCTCCTCTCTCCATCGGCGAGATGCGCCCGCCGCGAGAGACGCGACCGACTTGTCCAACGCCCACCGATACTTTTGACGCCCGACTTCTACCAAACCCGTTTGACGCCGCAATAAAACTGTTTTTGCAACCTTTTTCGTCTTCTTCTTCTTTTCTTTTCTACCTAACCAACCTTGTCTCCTCGCTCAACACACCACACCGGCGACAAATTATCGACGAGCGAACCTTTATCGTACGTGACGGAAGCTTGCGAAAATCCAGGGGCAGGGAGGAGGAGATGACGGAGCCGTCGCGACAGGACAACGATGCTGATGCTCCCGACGAACAGGCTACTAGATAACCCCCCGACCGACCGACGCGCAACGTTTCTACGCTCCCGACGACACATTCACACACAATGGCGGACAAGCAGGCCGAGACCCCTGTCCCCAGGGAGAAGCTTGAAGGTGCCGTCACGAGTTCCCATGCCGACCTCGGCACGCGCGTCTCTGGAGAACATTTTGGCTAACCCGCTCGCGAACCACAGCTCAGATTAAATCTGCCGACATGGTAAAGCCAGAAAACCACGCGCCTTCTAAACGACGGCGCAATAGAGGACTAACCGAGACGGAACACACCAGACCGAGGACATGCAGCAAGAGTCCATCGAAGTCGGTATGTTGGGCTCCAAGGCCACTGCAGATCTTGCGTCTTGCGGGGAAGTGCTAACAAGATGCAGCGCAAGAGGCCATGGCCAAGTTTACCATTGAAAAGGTATGCATGCGGTTTTGCGGCGCGGGGAAAACAGAACAGCACATGCAAGACATGGTATGCTGACTACTGCATGCACAGGATATCGCACAACACATCAAGCGCACGGTTAGTCGACCACCGGGAACAAACTTCTACATGTATGCGTTGCGCAAGAGGTCGGATACTGATATTCTGAACAGTTTGACGAGCGCAAGGGCCCGACCTGGCACTGCATCGTTGGCCGCAACTTTGGCAGCTTCGTCACCCACGGTACGCGCACACCTTTGCATTCAGCCTTGGACCCGGATAATGTCACTGACAATGAACCGCAGAGACCAAGCACTTCATCTACTTTTACCTCGGCCACTGTGCTATTCTCCTCTTCAAGACGCAGTAAAGCTCGCCAGACCGACGACCTGCTGCTCTGCCACCGGACGACGTAGAGGAAATTTCTACATTAGCGAACCGCAACCAAAAATGGAAGGACCTGTAACATGATGGGGCGTGTCTGATGAATTAAGGAAAGCGAATATTCACAACAGAAAAAAAAAAGAATAAAATAACACTCCTGGGTCACCGGCGTTTGGCACCGCAAGTCTCAGACTCAAGACTACGTGATCTGTGAAATACATGCGGGGAAGGAAACTGATTGATGACGAACGGTGCTTTTGCTATTCGCCGTACATATGATTGCGTGAGAATAAATGAACGACGAGGAAATTGAAGCAAAGGCTTTTGTAGCTTTCGGCGCTGGTAGGTCATGTCTCGTAACATGAAGACTCGTTCGGCGAGAAGTGCTGCTTCCAGCCTCCTCCTGCCACCACTCTACGTTGGCCTGTCTCGCGATCATCTTTTTTCTTTTCGACGAAGCGGTAAAGAAAGGTAAAGGGGCAGGGAATAAAATTCGAAAAAAAAAAAAGAAAAAGAAAAAGGTGAGACGCGGGAAATAAAAACGGGCTCGTTGTTTCCCGGTCTGGCGAGATTATCAATTGCTGGGGTGAGCGAGACACAATGGCATGTCGGGTGGTCATCACACAACTGTTGCGCTAGGTTATTTATTATTTATTTTATTCAACATGTAAGGAGAAAAGGGAATAATAAATGCAAGGGAAAAACGTTCCATTCGATCTGCACGACTGGGGAAAAAGAAAGAAACATCTCATCCCGCGGGCAGGGGGCTAGTGATTGCAGAAAAAAGGAATTATCTGATGATGGGTTAATTAGCTAGCCGTTTTTGTAGAGCGCGATACGCGTGCGGTGCTTCGATGGCTAGCTACTGCATGTCTCTATCGATCCGTATTTTTTATCAATGAATTTTTTTTTCTGGATTTCTGGATTTTGTTTAGTGGATGAGTTCTTGTGCGAGGGAGATGTGGCGATGGTTGCGAGAGACGGGTTTGTTAGCTGCGTCGGACTTTGGCGTAACAAACAACTGGCCACCCTCTCTGCTGGACGGACCGCGTGGAGGACCTCCTCTTGGTATCTGCATTGACCAGGACCAAGTTGGATAGCCGTCGAGCCTGTGGAGAGAGTGAGCCCTTGGGGTGGCTCGGTGCATATGGATTCAATGTAGATGGGTTGAAGAAGAAGCGGCAATATCAAGGACTGGGTGCATTTGCTGGCCATTGCGCCGGCCTGTGCATGCTTTTTTTTGCACTCTCTGGTCAGCAATACCACGGGAGCACAATACTACAAGTGTTTCTCCTCCAAAACTGCTGTAATCGTACAGCACCCGGCATGCGAGGGCTGCTCCCTATTTCTTCTACTCGGGCAGGTTGCATGTCGTGGTGGTGGGACACAGAACGCTTTACCATCACGAACTAGCAAAGCGTTATACCGCCGCCAGCATCCTTCGAAAAAGACATCTATTTTCAGAGCCTTTCCAGGTCCGAAAGCCGATCCTCTACTCATTGCCCCCGCGCCTTGGGGTCATATCTTTGCAGCAATATACAACTCACCTTGTAACGTTTCGAAAAAAGACAAGCCTCACCTCTTCTGTCCAAGCACTTGAGGTCGTCTCATGCTTCTGGGGTATGCCAATGCTTGGTAGATTTTCTGCATTGCGCACGAAGACTTTTTTGGTCCAGCAGGCGAACGGCGACCAGTTTGCAGAGAGCATCATAGGACTTGTGCGAGAAGTTTTCCAAGTCGCATCCGATGTACCAGCGATTGGCATTGCAATAGGATACTACAGCGGGGGTGCCATGGTTGCGTTGATGGCTCTCCTCAAGTTCTTCGATACTTCATAACATTGTGAATATCAAGGAGAATGCTTTTTGTTAGAACTGAAACAATTAAATAGGGCAACCGAGGCTCACTATTTATCATGGCTAATTGAATATAAAACAATGAAAGTAACCTATTTTATATACCACTTTCGATTAAGGGCTTGTCATCATTCAATGAGCTATGTTGATAGTTGTTGCTAGGGTAGCATGATATGGTAACGTGTCTGCATATGGTACGTCTAGGGAAAGCTACAGTATTGCTACAGTATCAGTACGGATGTCGTAACGAAAGAGGTTGCAACGGTTTGCATGGTAAGGAGATGGGATAGATACGATGCTGAGGTGTGGACATCGACAGGGAGACTCGTATCAAGGAACAGAAAGGCGGATGCTGAAAATGCCCAATGACCTCAGCTAGATACATGAGAAGAATATAAAATAATAGAAGATACGTGAATATCTAGATTGAAACCTCTGTATCAGTTTACTCCATGGAGTGCGTCTCTGGTGCAGGATATCTTGAGCTCCGAAGAAGCTTCTGAAAAAAACATCTCTGAACGGCCCCAAAGAGACGTGGACATTTATTCTCAACGATGCCACATATACCTAACAAGGAAGTTTGATATGTAATCATCCAAATAAAGAGCACAAGGACGGTAGATTTGCAATCGCCGCGTAGGAATTGGCAAGTGTCACTCGTGTACGTCGTCATCGCTGCACCCGGATCTTGCGAGGTGACGCTCACTTATACCTAGCCCAATGCCGATATTCGCGCCCTGAAACGGAGCAGGTGGCTCTTTTGTTCTTGTTTATTTTCTTTCTTTTTCTTTTTTTTCTTTTTTTTTTCTTTTTTTTTTTCAAACTCAATCAACGTTGTATATGGGCTTCATTACAAGTCATACGCAAAGTTTTTTGACAAACTCTCGAAAACGGGCTCGCAGGTTCGAGCCCACGTCGTCTGTAATGGAGGAAGCGACTTTGAACGGGAGAGTGCCGTACGAACAAGTATCACGGTAAACAGAATATAAAAAAGTATCTGCACCATCTATGAGTTCATTGTATACGAACCCATATCCGTCTGATAGACGTGATATATCTACCAGCGGATTAAATTCATGATCTTCGATACCCTAAAATGGAATGATCTTGGCGGACTTGAACGAGTTTGGCTACATCTCGTCAACTGCTTCTCATCCACGGGCCGTTTTACAACCGCAAAGAACGCAAGTCACCCGGCTCGAGGAAGATGCGAACACTTGCATGGACTTCTTCAATCATACACAATGGGCAAATATAATGTCAAATGACAGCTATAGGCGACATACCCTACGGCTGAATTGTGGACGGGCTTCATCGCATCGCCAAGCATCCCTCGAACAACCACGCCCAGCGTACCACTACCACCGGCTTGCTCAGGCCGCCAGCCAGTCGCCCATATTTCCCATCAAGACAACCAACCAAAGTTTTGACACTTTCGACGCTGATAAACCCCCCTGGTCGCAGGTGAGTAGCGCCCCGTCAGGAGCCAAAAGCGTCGCGAATCAGCGCAATGCCGGCCCGCTGCCCGCCTGGATATAAGCTTCGCCGTTGTCACGCTGCCAGTGCGGTTAAGGCCAGCCAGTCAGCTTCGCAAATTGCTACTTCCTCGGGTGCTGGTATGTTTGACTAGAGTGTTTCTTATTCTGTGCCGCGATGTAACTGGCCTGTCGCGTGTTGTTGGTTCGGGGACGGCATAGCCTTAGAACTCTACCGGAGATCAAAACCATGTACTTTCGCAGCGAGGGACCGAGCGCAGTACAGCCCGTTCGAGCCAGAAGAAGAAACAACGAAAGAAGTGACAGCTTTATTCCCTAAGCGACGTCGTCTTTCTGTTTGGTGAGTGTTTCGCGAAAATACACCAACCACAGCATCAAACACTCATCTGCCCTCCAGAGACTCAACGCGCAACGACGGAGCACACTTCGCTTCTAGAAACAAACGTTCTTGCGCTGCATACGTTTCGTTTCCCGTCTTGCCTTTTCTTTCCTTTCCTGGGCCCCCCAAAGAAACTTCCGACGTTCGAAACAAAAATTGGCTTTTTTTTTCTCCCGCAGCGGTCGCGCCGAACGCATAGCGTACACGGCCCTGCGGGAGAGAGCTGTGCATGCAAACTCAAATTGCCCTATCAGGTTTTTCTTTCTAACCGTCGCTCATCTCGAACCAATAGATTGTGGGAGTGAAGAGGAGGAAGATGAAGAGTTGAAGATGTGTAATGAGAAGCTTTTTTGGGCTGAAACGCGGGTTTGCTGGGGTGGCAAGGAGCGAACGACGGAAAGAATCAAGTTTCAGATGATTGTTTTATGGGGGGTGCAAGAGACAGAGGGCTTTCACACAGGTCTGGTCCCGGGCGCGACCGTCCCTTTCCGATTCCATCATGAAGCTCGTCGTACAATGCCAATTACCGAGTCGTCAGTCCATCATACGCCCATGAGAGCCCCAATTCCAAGTATACAGACATATCCATTCCCTAAATCGAAGAGCGTTACCCAAAGGCAGATGAAGTGCCCGCATAAAGAGAAAAAAACCCGGACGTGTTCCAATGCGACTGTGCTGCGCTCACACACGCGGGTACCTACCCCTCCCCCCGCCCCGGCCACGCACGGCCTGACGGAAGACCGTGTTTCGATACGCAAACTCTAAAGACATTGGGCGAAAGGCGAGCGGCGAGTATAAAAGAAATAGTCTGAACGCATGGACGGAGCATCCTTACGAGAGAGTGACAGCCCGCTGAAAGAGACGGGCTTGCGAGGGCCGGGGGACAACCCTTGCCCGGCGCGCGAGGAAAAGCTGCCAGTGCTTTGGCTCTGAATTGGGGTCGGAGGGAAGGGAGACCATTTGACGGGTGCACGGGGAAAGACACCCAGACTAATTAGTAGTACAATATTGAATTGGTATATTAAGGACGTTTGCTGAAGGATTGATGTGTTGATGCAGGCTACCTTGACTGGCATGGACAGACACTCGTCTATAAATCCGCACCGCGAGATGCGGCCAGCCTCAGCGACAGCCAAGAAGTATAAAAGGACCAGTGACGACTAAATCGGAGAAAATTCACGAACTGAACCCGTATCCAAGCCAGGGCAGTACGCGGACGCCGGCCGTGCGTATATGTGTGCGTGTGCCTGACGGAAGGCCCGCGGCGGCAGCATATCTCCCCCGCTCCCGCCGGGCGTCTTCCTCGCTCTCTCTCTTCAAGCCAAAGCCCAAGGAACATATCCCCGAAAAGTTTCACACGAGCGTTTCTTTCCCTGCGCGAGCCGCTGCCGGATTTGCTAGATGTCCTCGCGGGTTCATATTCAAGTCCAGAGATGAGGAGTTGATGGTGGGACGCGCGGATCGAGTGAAGACTGGGATGATCGTTGTGTGGCCTGTCAGACTTTTGGAGATACCTGAGGGGAATGTTTTATTGTAGGTTCTGCGCTGCTTTATCGACCGGAGCAAGTTAGTTTTTCCCGTGAAGGCGAGCCAACTGCCGATGTACAGCCTCACAGAAGTATCCATCTTCACCGCACAGTGCCAGGACCCTGCAGGTGTTCGATGGCGCTCCGGTCAAATTGTAGACAGGCATTGGCCACGATACGTGCTTCGAATGAGAAGAATCCCCAGTTTACGACTCGAACGCTGCGAGGCTCAGCGCCGCGAGGCAGCCAATCCAAGACTATTCACTATCGCAAAGTTACGCAAAGAAACCGGGACACCATCTTCCTCATCACCGCGGCAGAGTCTTAGTCAAAAGGCTTCACATACCCTACTCAGATACATCACATATAAGACCAAGGACGCCGTCATCACAGACAAGAACCGACGGATGCCACCCCCGAGATGGCACTCGCCGGGGACGTACCCGACCCATGCGGACGGGCCACGTGCGTCGCATCCAGGACCGACGATCTCGCTAGCCTCTTCACACGAGCACATACAAATTCAACAAAAACTAAAAGAGAAAAGCCGTATGGCCTAACAACCTACCTTAATAGGTTGGGCCCCCCGTCTGGAGTCGCAGTCTCGGACGTCGCGGTGCGTGCCACACACAACACTCATGTTAGGACTCAAAGCCTCCGTGACGGAGCATACGGGAGCCGCAATGCCCGTACCAATGGGGCTAACCCCGCGAAAAAGAAAGAGATAGAAAGGAAAGCGGTACCTCTTTCAGCTGGTGCTGAGAGGCGTTCGTCCCTCTCCAGGATTACAAGGAACAACGAACGACAAAGCCACAAGCAACACCAACCCCGCCAGCTCTGCCACCTTGGAGAGCTGCAGAGAGGTAGCTTCCTACATGAGTTTGGCGCCGGGGTCACAGTGTGGCGTTAGTGCTTCGCATACGTAGACCTGCATGGTGAAGATGCATTCTTACAAGAAAAAGCGATGATTACTTCTACCACCCGGACGGTCATTCTGCACCCAGGTGCCGGACTTGGGGTATTTGGGTGGGCTTTGGTTGCATCCGCAGAGCCACCACCGCCGAATGAAGCGAAACAGAGTTTCTGTTTCTCTGTTCCGTTTTGCTGGGCGAGTGGGCGAGTGAGATCCTTCCAACGTTGCACGCACGTCACCCGTCCCAAAGGCCAAGAGCGCGCTGGGCCAAGGCGAGCAAACTTGATCGCCTTCTGGCTGCCCTTTTCCAACCCCGGGTTATTGATTTCGCTTTGAGGATGAGCCATTCGATCAAAGAGCGTCCAGTCAGATTAAGATCTGATTGAATGGCAGCGGCTTCCCTTTTGACAACCTTTTTTCCGGTTCTGCGACAAAACAACAGATGATTGGGGAGAATGCCGCAACGATCAGCACAGGATGACCTGGCAGGTGTGGTGGAGATGCCGTTCATGATGAGCAACACTTGCGTGCCGGCAGACGGCGGGCGCTAGCGATTGGTCTGAGCTGCTCGATTTAGACAAGCCTGATTTTATCCCGTTGCGCTGCTAAAATGTGCCGGCAAACTCAGTCCCAGCCTCTGGATCGCTGTGTGACCTGGTGTGCTGTTGCATCTTTGCACTATTCCGGTGCGTTTTTCTGGTGTTGTCTTGTTCTGCTCGCCTCTCCGAGAACCCGCTCACTCGGAGGTAAGGCCCGTCGCCTGCATCTGGTGACGAGAAACGAGGCGGCGGGCTCGGCTTTTTGCGGAGAGAGGTGACTGCTCGTCTTGTTCGAGTGACGCCACAACCGGGTGACTGGGCGAGCTGGGCAGCGAGGCTTGCAAGAGATTTCTGCACCCGCCCACAATTGTGAAAGATGGCCCTCGTTCTGCGAGCGAGCATGTGGTGCGTGGTATACTGTGCGCCTATGCAATACAAAATTGACCTGTCGAACCGCTGTGCTACGTATCACCACCCAGGCGATACGCTAAGCTTCCCACCCCAGATGCAACGGACGCCTGGTGGAATATAATGGGAGCATGCACGCGCTCCCCAACCGGCAATTGGTGTGAACGGCCAATATTGTAACGCTGCTCTGAAGGGAGGCCGCAACCCGAATACTGCGCTCGCCGAGCCGGGTACAGTCGTCACCAGCCACCAATGCAATTGCACCGTAAGCACAACCGCCCCCAACAACTCGCTCGCATCCTTCAACAGCCTTGATAGATGTGGTGTCATGACGGCGACCTGGTAGTACCAGCGGCATCCATGAAATTCATGATCCATAATAATACGTATGGAGGAGGGTCCAGAAGGCGGCCGACGGCGTGAGTAACCAAAACATGCCACTGGCCCGCTTTGGCGCAGGCCAGGAAAACCTCAAGCCGATTGCGGCCGGACCCGGGTCGCCTTCACGCTGGCAGAGGTGACCCTGCATTGATGATGGCCGGATTGTAGCTGATGTCAGTGGGATGCTTGCTGTAATTCACGGGTGCTTTGCCGTTTCTGAAACGCTGCCCTGTGACGAGCTGTGCAGCTTACCTGAGGCCTGTGTCGGGTAATGTGTGTGCGCTGTGTGCGTGCTGTGTGTCTCGCGCTGCTGCATGTCTACAAGCCGGTGCCTGAGAGACAGACACGCCACCTACCCGACACAGTGCCACTAGACTCCAGCTGAGGAGCAATTGCAAAAGCAAAGCCCAGGTGGCGGTATGCAAGCACCGACTAGTGACCCTTTGGCCACAAGACGTTTGGCAACCCGCCAAAAGAAAGGATTGATAGTTAGTGCGAGGGAACCGACTCGCGCCACATGTACCGGCCCTTGGACGACCTGAGCCTGTAAGGTGCCTTCCATCGACATCCAATATTCAATCGGTGTAGCATGTAGGTCTGTGCTGATCTGCCATCAGCACGGGTGCCGAGCCGGGGAAGACCAATCAAGGCCGTCCACTACGCCGTTCAGAATTGTTACTCCAACAAAAGCAATCAAGACAATGCCAACAAACAAACCCCAGCATGTGGCTGCTTTGTTGCCCAGAGAGAGGCTGACAATATGCAAAGTGGCCCGCGGAAAGTTGCGTGTCCTTGTCGCCAGTAATGACCATTTTGAGCCTAGGCCGACGATACCATGGGTATTTTCTCTCCGGCGTATCTGCTTGCCTGGCCGGCCAGTTCCCGAGCCTGAATGTGATTAGAATCGAATATATACGATTATGAACGAGGCCCTATTCATCCAAGGCTCTGTCGGTACCAGTGCCAGCAGACTCGAGCACCGACAGGCCCCAAATTGACGATAGTTGATTGCTGCAAAAGGGTCGTCGCCGGCACTTGGTTCTCGCAATGGCTTTGTGCCTGGCCAAAGAGGGGCGTGTCTCTAGCCAAGCCTTGAAGGACCAGTTTAGCCCGTCTGTGGACCTTGTGGGCTGGGCAAGGGAAGCAGGACGGCCAAACGGATATTGACTGCTATGCAACGGCACAGTACGTTCAAGAATAGCCATGCCATATGAGCTATTGGGCGGTACTTGATCCAAGATGACGGACGCAGCAGCTTATGCAGGTCTTGGTAACGGTCTTGAGAACGGCAGCGTATGACTCTGTCGGCGCCAGAATGAGGCTGGCTGGCCATCGACGAATCGGCTCGAGAAACAAGACTGGCTTTGGCTGGCCGATGCCGTCTTGTGGGGGCCTGTAAGCACAACGAGGGAACCGGTTTAAAGACTATGTAACTGTCCGAGCTGACCAAGGAAGCTCCAGTACTATCTGATGCAGGCTCTGATGAATTACGAACGTTGGTAGTTTTGACATTCGTATTGCATAAATTCTGGCACCCAAGAGGCAAAGACTGGTCAACACGAGAGGGGCTGGCCGGTGGGTATCAATGAGAGACAAGATGAGCTGTGTCGCATCTTTTTCCATTCCGAAGCAGATATAACTGTCTTGGACATGCTCCCTAGAAACAGCGCAAAGGATATACCTCCGGCGTTTGCCTCTTTTTGGCCGACGGCGCGTGAAACTCATAATAACCGGCACAACGATGAACGTCTTGGGTGGTCGCCTAGTAATCCCCATGTCGTACAGTAAGCTGCCGCGGTCGCCGCTACGAAAAAGATGACTTGGGCTACTGGGCTGCAGATATCTCCGGCCTGTGACTGGTAGTCGTACGACTGTGTATAGAGTCGGAAAAAAAGCCGGCCGTTTTCCCCTTCTTCTTCTTCTTCCTTTCAAGAGATCCGCGCTGGAGCGATCCTGAAACTGGGCGTCCTTCCGGGGCAGGGTCAATGCTGTTTTTGTTACGATGCGATGGGTTGAGCGACCATTGACATGGCTCACGGCTACTAGCAGCGATTTGAATCGAAGCTGTTTCAGAATTTCGCGGCCAAAATGACGCTGGCTGAAAAAAAAAAAAAAAACACACACACACACAAAGAGAGGTGAAGGTCCGAAGTTGCTCTGTCGTCTCGCGAGCCAAATTGGCTGCTGCGACCGACATATGTTACTGTCGAAGCCGTCAGAGAGCCAGTGCCAAGATTGATTGCAGAAACCAGCGGCCTTGACCTTGACCGGCGGATGACCGGCGGCAGCGCAGCTCGCCGTGGTCGCGGGCGAGAGCTGTTGTCAAAACCCAGCCTGCCAGCAGACAGCCTTTGGTCCACACCCTCCCCGTCCCGCCACACCACACCCTGGTCGATGCCTTTGGCTTTGCTGGGGCAGGATAGCGGGCTCCGGCTTGTGGGAACAAGAACAGCATGATGTTGCATGGGCATGGGAAGAGTCATGGCGAGCAGTCGATTGGTGTGCGGGCGATGACGGCGTGGCCATGTGTTTTCGTAACGGGACCTGAAGGGACTGCGGGCAGCCGTGGCAAGCGGGCCGCGGGAGTGCCTGAATGCCGAGCAACGAGCAACGAGTGACGAGCACAAGCTGGCGAGAGAATGGCGATGGGGGCAAGGGGCGCGAATAGATTTTCGGGCGTCGAAAATAACGACCTTGTCTCAGAACCGGACAGCTGGAAATGCGGATGGATGGCGCGAGTGGCTAGGAGTACGACTCGACTCAGCAACAGGACAGCCAGGAACAGTGGCCGACGGCGGACAGGGCTGCCTGGCTTAGCCTGGCCTGGCCAGGTCTGGTCTGGTCTGCGCAGGTTTGCAGCCTTGGGTGGCTACCGTAACAGTGATAGCAGCAGGCACAAGCCTCCCAGGTAATGAGAGGCGAGGCGCACGAAACCGGTACTCTGATGCCGACGACGCCAGTACCACTAGTCGCTGGAGCAGACAGGCGGATGAACAGGGTTGGCGGCGTACCCAAGCCAAGGTACAAAGTACTCCGTACATGGTATGTATTGGTGCGGCGGTGGTGCTGGCACTGGTAGTGGTACAGTAACAAGATAATTGCGGGCGATTCGTGGCGGAATTAAAATTCGTGGCGGCGTGCAGGTGATTGGACGGAGAATCGAATCCGAGGCTCATTACTCCGTACGCTCGTCTCCGCCGAGGAATGGATGGTTCTTGGCTGTGGCAGCTGTGGCAGCCGTGGTTCCATTGCGTTGCGTCCTGTTGGGGTGCGTCGCTGCGCTGTCGAGTGCAGTCGAGTGCAGTCGAGCGCAGGGCGTTGTCTGGCGTAAATTTTACCTGGGGATTGCAGGGAGAGCATGCGTGGGGCCACCTGAGAGAACGAACGGCGGGTAGCATCCCTTTGCCAATAGCGCGAGAAGAGGAAGCCAGAGGTTTCATATCGCATCGACTGGTGGTTGTTGTTGTTGTTTGTGATGATGAATCACGATTGTACCTGGGAAGAGGATGCCGCAGTAGAAGTTGAAGATGGAGGGAGAGATTCGTTTGCGTGACAGCGCAGTCGAGTGAGGCGGCACGCGCGCTGGCAGCTGTCAATACAATCTGTGGCAGCTGGCAGACTGTCAAATTGAGCGTCGAGGTGTCGCATGTAGAAGGTACATGCGTGCGCCTGCCAATTTGGTGGCAGCGCCAAGTACAGACGAGTATATCCCTACTGTAGATGCTCCGAGGGGTTTACTAAAATATTTACTCAGGTACTAACTAGTAAGGCACTGAGCGCTGCTACGGAGTACCGTTGCTCGGGAAGAGTTATGCGCATCGAGGGAACCGCTTGAGAAAGTTGATGCACGTGCGACAAGAGCAGTGTCTTGTCGAGACAGTCTTGTCTGCCGCGTTAATTTGATTAATTTAGAGGGAGCAGACGGCTCTTTGCCACTGTCCCGTTTTGGGTCGCCGAAGGGCCGGCATTAAGAGGTGGACTGCGGTGTCTTATAGGATCCTTTCTTTTGGTGCTGGCACGGAAAAGCCGGGCTTGGGCAAGTCTTGACGGGGGATTTGCAGTCTTTTTATTTATTTGTTATCAATTTATGATCAATTTAATATTATTTGGGAGCAATCTGCTAAGAGGCCGCGTAGACTGCTCCGGAAAAGAGAGAATGTCTCGTCAGATAACCAAAGCTTCTTTGCTCTCTCCTTTGTCCGCCCAAGGAGATCTGCAGGGCTGCGCATAGAGACGCGCTGACGATTCGCGACACGGGGCCCTTGGGCGCCCAAAGACGTCCCAGAGTCGCAGGCGTCATAAAGTTGTTCCAAGCAAAACCTTCTTTGCCTCCCTCGAGACGAGAGTTGGGTTGGTTTCGGCTGGTCGATGGAATATGGCGCCCAATGGCGGGAGACGAACCTTGGGCTGAGGGGGCGTTGCCTGCGAAGTGTGGGATGTACCATTTTGGTGACAGATGCGGCAACGAGGTACTCCGTACGGAGTACCCAGTACTTGGTACAAGCTCTCACTTTGGGCTATTTTATTAGTGCTACCATTAATAGCAGCGCTGCCGGTTAGCACTACAAGGAACGTGAGCCTTTCTTTGGTGAGCCGCGAGGTACCTGTACTCCGTACCTGTGCCTATTCTGTTAGTGCAAGTGCAACTGCGACACAGGGCGGCCACCGCCCACAAGCAGCCCACAACCCACAGCCCAAGCCCACAGCCCACAGCCCACAGCCCACCACGGCCCGGACACCAGACCATGGTCATCCCAGTAGCCAAGTAACAGAGGTTGGCCACAGTTCTGCCGTCTGACCTGTGTGCCAGGCACCAAGTCGCATCTTTGATTGGCACTCTATGCCGCCGGCACAGGATGACTATGCGCCCGCTTGGCTGCTCACTTTTGTTTGCTAGGTGGTGCCACCAATATTCAGCGTGATTCCATGTTCGTATTACCAGGTGCTCAGGTTCCAGCGCACTGGTACGGAGTACGGAGTACATTGGTACACATGTGTGTGTGATGGTGATGGTGAGCCACTCGGTCCAGCTGTGGCGGCGGCTGCGGCGCTGTTCAGGCTGTATGTACGTACTTGGTATGTACGTATGTACCGAGTACTCCGTACTCTGTTTGTAACTTCTTCGTACCCAGTATTGCTACTGCCGTCTGTCTGTCTGGCGAGGCACCTCAGCGTGCTGGCAGACTCACCAGACGCTACTTGCAGGTACTCAGGACAACATGTTCGCCCTGTAGACGGTCGCTGGCACACCCTCCGGCGAAGCCTCTCCAGCGGTGCAGAACCACCCGCGCGCGCTGTGCTTGGCTCAACGAGGCTAGCTCCGCAGGCTGGCCAGGTACCTCTTCCTCACCAGCAAGTCGCCGGGACATCCACTGGTACCAGTACCATCCATCAGGTACCCACTCCCACTAGTACACTAGTACCGGCAACCAAGGTACCCTCCCACCCAGCCTGCTTCAGCCAGCTGGGCTCGCTGCGCTGCGCTCACTCTCCTGCCAGTGCCAGTAATACCAGCACCACCAGCACCAGCACCCGCTACCACCGCGCCCACCGTCGTACCCGCACCACCTCTTTCATCTCGACCTCCAACCTTGTGCCTCACTCTTCCTCCTCCTACTCTTCCTCTTCCCTCCCACCGTGCTGCTGTACCACTCCCTCTGGTGCCAAGCTGCTCTGCGCTTCTCGCTTCTCGTACTGCAGCCTCATTGACCACAAGCCCTCGCACAAGCTTGGCTGTGATTCACTTCCTTTCCATTGCTGGCCCCGTGGGGTCCGCACTTCTTGACTTGCCATCGCCGGCTGCCCGTCGCTCAAAACCACGACCACGACCACGCCCTCCGCGCTCTTTGACTCTCGGCCGGCTCGATACACGACAATATGCGAATCCTATAATCATCTTCTACCACGAGACATACGAATATACAGTTTAGCTTTCGCTCTTGCTGCCACACTTCAACCACCTTTCGGCCTCGCCTTGGCCAGACTCCGCTATCCCCCAGCAGTCGTCGTCAACAATATCCGCCTCCTCGCCTTCTCACCTCCTCGCCTCCTCTCCGTCACCGCGAAACCGACACGCACACCGACCGACAACGCAGATCCCCGCACAATGAACTCCCTCAAGGTCCCAGAGGCAGGCCTTCTCCTGCAAGGGCCCAGCGGCCACGAGACTCCTCTCCCCCCACAGGCCTTTGCTCTCTCTCTGAGCCGCAATTTCGTCGACAGCCTCGTCCAGGCTGTCCGCGACGGAGACTCTGTCCAGCTGGCCCTCGGCAAAACTCCCGTAAGTATTGGAAGTCTGCCGCACTCCATCGCTACCCGAACCAATGCCCATGTACCGGCCTGCATCTTGCCATGCCGGATATTCGCACACGAGCGCAGTCAGGAATCCTTGCCATGTTAACACGCACCTCCCAGACACTTCACTACGGCTCCAAAGTTCACAGAATAGCACCTCCCACCGACTCCTCCCCCTACGATCTCTACCTGACGCGGCCTTTCGAATCCAGCAGGGTTGCCGCCAGGCTCCCCGTCACCACCAGCTTGTTCACCAAGCCCCCGCAGAACAAGACAAAGCGAAAAGCACCCGCCTCGGCCAAGGGCTCAGGATCCGGCTTGGACTCTGATATCGAGGCCTTGCAAAATGGGCTGGCCGCGCATGAAGCTGCCAAGGAAAAGTATGCCGATACCCACGTGCTAGCCGCCTTGCCCAGCTTGTCGTATTAACATGGTACTAGGGCTCAAATGATCGAGAGAGGGCCCAATGCGGCAAAATCAAAGACCAAGAACAAGGCGTTGTCGGGCTACAACGCAGTCCCCCGATCGATAGCGACCTCGCCGAGTCACAACACGATACCCTCACCCGCAGCTACCCCGACGCTGTCAGCCTCGCAGCAAGCTGTCGAGCGAGCAAAGGAGCAGAGGCTACCACTCGTGCACGAGCTGGCCGCTGGCGACAAGTCAATGGAGCATTTGCGCAAAAAGTGGGTGGGCCGCCAGGAAGACTTCAAGTCGTCTCTGGAAAAGGTGGCCGAGTATCACTCTGACACGAAACTCTGGGCCATGAAGAAGCCTTACTGGAAGGAACTCGATGTCTGGAAGTACGACTACGACACCCAGGAAGAACGTGACGCCGCAATCCAACACGCCATCCGACAGTATGATAAGCAAAGGCTGTCGGCCTCTGAACCCGAATGGCAAAAGCTGCTGAAAAAGGAGGAGCGTGGCAAAGGTAAATGCCTGAGTCGGCTCCAGGCCTCTCTTGCAAGGGGACCAACCCAACCAGCACCTAAAATCAAGGTGCAGAAAGCAGACGATAGCTCTACTTCGAAAGACGACGGCGACACCCGTAGTCTAAGTAGCGATCGGAGCAGGGCTGGTGGAGAGAGCATGTCGAGGTCGAATTCCGGAACGGGCGTCAAGACGAAAAAGATCCCCAAGGATCCGGAACCGAAGCGGCCACTGCCGACCACCAAGTCGAAGCCCACTCTGCCCAAGCCGTCACCTACGAAGCCCAAGGCGGGAACAGCCAAGGCGAATGGCGGCCGGGTCCTCTCACAGGCCATCATCGAGAACTCGGACTCGTCCGGAGACGAGGCACCGCTGGCAAAGGCAAAGCCAAATTCGAAGCCGAAGCCAGCACCCAAGGAGGCTGCCCCGCGTCCTGTGCCTAAGCCGGCCCCGAAGCCGGCACCCGCACCTGCACCAGCCAAGCGACCTTACTACGACGACGACTCAAGCTCAAGCTCAGGCACACCGTTGTCCAAGAGATTGAAGCAGAAGCCACCGCCACAAACTGGCTCGAAGCTCAAAGACAGCGCTCCAAATCTGTCTCGCTCTTCTCGCCCCGCGACAAAGACCGCGCCGAAGCCCAAGAATACCTCGCCGACCAAGTCCTCTCCGCTAGCATCATCGCCACCGACCAATGCGTCAGACATCGAATCGGATCGGCCGCCTCCGCCACCAGCCAAGAAGCGCAAGGCAGATGCGGACGGCAGAACCACCTCTGCTAAGCGCCAGGTTGTGGAGGTCACACCGGAAGTGATGCGCAAGGCGACCAAGTTCAGGGCTGCCTATGCCAAGTACCACGCGTTACACTGTCAGATGGAGGCGCTGAGGAATCCGCCAGAGGAAAAAGTGGCTAACCTCGTCGACATGCGATCAAAACTGGAGGCAATGAAGAATGAGATTTACAGGAAAACTGACGTCTTGTGTTAAATATTGGTGTTTTTATTTTTGGTTTTTGTCTCTACTTTTTTTTGCCGGCGTACAGCGATTTTTCAAGGCGGGGATTTTTTTTATTACTATAACCCTTGGATTTCTTTTATTTTGGGGATTTTGTTGCATTACACCAAGGAAAGCTTTTGGGAACGGACTTGCATCTACAGGAACTCACGGCTAGGTCTGGCTTTTTTTCACGATTGGGTTGTTTTACAGATACCACTATGATATAAAAGAGTCTTAAATAAACACAATACTAGAAAGATATTTGTACAACATTCATGTCTCAATTTTCTCTCAACTTGCTCTCCACGTGTGCATGTGCTTGCTAGGCGCGCCGCTGATGACGGATGTGTCTATCCATGCAAGTTTATCTCGGATCCTTTCCCAGTGATGTAGGACGAGTATCGGAGCTGCAAGTCATCCCGTCAACCGTTAGTGACCTGCTCGCAGGATGTGAGTGGTTTGATGCCTGGCGACTACGGAATCGGTTCTACAGTTGTGTGGCCCAGCGGGGCGGCTGTTCTTTGTTATTGAAGCCCTCGCTCCTTAAGATTCTGCCCAAAGAGGACGTCGCCTGTGCAATCTAAGGGTCCCCGTTAAAGGCCGTGGCGCCCCACGTTGAGGGAATCTCGACCACGACCGGCCCGCCGAGGCCAAAAATAAACCACTCGGACCCGAAGGGGGGGGAGAAAAAAAAAAAAGAGCGTCAGTAACACGCGCTTACAGAAAACCGGATATTGGATAAATGCCTTTTGTGGCATTCTTTGAGATGATGGCTGTTCTCTGATTGGTCTCTCTTAGGAGAGGACGGCTTGCGTCTCGTTTCGACTTATACGGAAAACGTCCCTTTGTGTGTGTGTGTGTTCCTCTTTGTGTGCGGCGAACGCGCGTTTGCGAGAGTTGAACAAAGGCGGAGAAGAAAAAGGAACATCTTGCAACCGGGAACCTTTCCCCGCGTTCTGCGTGCTCCGCAGCGTTTCATTCGCTTTATACCATACAGGGGAAAGAGGAGGACGAGAGGACGCCATGGCTGCGGTGGCACCGGAGAATCTTCCCCAGATGTGGGAGAAACCGAGCTACGACACTCTCGCCGCCACACTCTCAGCTCTCGAGCTGGGTCCTGCCGTCTTCAGCCACCGCCGCAGCCGCAGGGATATCGTCAAGGCGCAGGAGCAGTCCATGGCCTCGCGGCTGAAGAGCGAAGAGACGCGGTACCTCGCCTCAATCATCAAGAGCCCGCTGAGCTGGCTGGCCTCGGACGAGGAGCGCGAGGCCGTGTGGGAGGCCGCGAGCAGGCGCACGTCGGAGCGCTGCGGGCGCATGGCCGTCGGCGACATTGTGCGCCGCTGGCCGTTTGAGCCCGCGGACACAGCCGCCGCGTCGTCCTCCACCGGCGGCGGCGGCGGCGGCGGCGGCGGCGGCGGCGGCGGCCACGATGCCGTCCCCGTGGGCGGCTACGAGCCGTTTGAGCTGGTGATCCGGGAGCCCGCGCTGACGGGCGCCTCGCTGGGCCTCAAGACCTGGGCGAGCTCGTACGTGCTGGCGCGGCAGCTCCCGCGGCTGGGCGCGTCGTCGCTGTTCCGGCTGTTCGACGAGTCGCTCGGCCAGGCGGCGCCGCAGGTGCTCGAGCTGGGCTCCGGGACGGGGCTGCTGGGCCTCGCGGCCGCGGCGCTCTGGAGGGCGCCCGTCGCGCTGAGCGACCTCCCGGACATCGTGCCCAACCTGCGGCACAACGTCGCCGGCAACAAGGACGTCGTGGCGGCGCAGGGCGGCGGCGAGCTGCGCCTGGGGTGTCTGACGTGGGGGAGCGAGGAGGACGCGGAGAGGACGGACCAGGAGCTCTTTGGCGAGCCGCATCAGTTTCCGGTATGTTTTATCGAAACCGCTCGGTACACCTTCGTGAAAGAAAATGGAGGGTTTGGTTTTTGCTGACTGTTTGGGGTTTTCAGATTGTGCTGGCTGCCGACTCGCTGTACTTTGACGACCACCCTGCTCTGCTCGCGTCCGCCATCTCGCGGAATCTGGCTCTCGGATCCGAGTCCAGGGCCGTGGTCATGTCTCCGAAGCGCGACGGCATCACGCTGAAGCTGATAGACGACTTCAAGCAGGCGATGCTCGACCTGGAGACGCCGCTGTTTTGCGAAGAGGAGGATGAGTTCAAGGGCGACGACGACTGGGCCTCTGACGATGATGACGACGACGACGATGCTGAGAATGGTAGTATTCGCTGTTGGTTGGGCATATTTTCGCGCGGGGGCTCTCCTAGAACGGTTGAAAGAGATTAGATATAGATAGATATAGATGTAAAGCGTTTCTTGAAAGAGTTTGATGATAGATGATAGATATTAGACCATAGACCGACAATCGACAATTGACAACACAAGGCATACACTCCACAACTAAATGCAGATAAACGGACTATAGGTAGCACTCAGAGTTATCAAACGTGTTTGCGAATCATAATTTGCAAAACAAACTGTCCCCATGACTACCAAAAACTCTTCCTTGTGCTTACCCGCATTGCCCGTTTCTCAACCCAACAGAGAAAGCGAAACCACTACCGCCATTTCCACCACCCGTGACGTCTGCGACAAGTGACAGAATGAAAATGGTCAAATTACACCGCTTCCGAGAGTAACACTCCGCCTAGCACGCAAACCCCTCACGCGGCCCTCTCCAATGACTTTAGTTTGCCGCCCGCACACTCCTCCTCCGCGTTGCTCTCGATTCACTGCCCGCCACCGCCGGTCTCTTCTACTCCTCTTCATCGTTCAGACATTCAGAGAATCATCATCCAAACGTGATAACGAGCGTCTTCTAATCATCGTAACCTCGCGGGGGCGAGGAGCTGAAAACCAATGTAGTTGATCATGCCCTTTTGTTTACTCACTTTTTTGCTCCCAGCCAACCAAAGCTGCGGCCCGATTTATCCGAACCTGAAGCATGCTGTACAAAGTCGCACTGCAGTGACGTCCTGCCACCACGGTGGTGAGCGAGAGAAGAAGGCAAAAAAGGGAAGGCTGATACGCCCGGAATTACGCCAGCGGAAGGCTGCGTGCCACAGGAGGCCGTGGCACTCCGAGTGCATCACGAGCGACACGGGCTGTCATAGAATACCGCGACGGGATAATGATGGGTTAGGGGACGCAGTCATGGTAAAACATGCCGGGCGGCGCCAAAACCAAGGGAAGCACATCCGCGCACCAGGGACGTACACGTCCGACGGTGCTCATCCTGGGGGGTGCCCCTCCTTGTTTACAAAGGAGCCAAGAATGCCATTTTCAGAAAGTGTAGCAACATTTCTGTGTATCTCTAAAGAGGCTCATTCTTACAAATAGAAAGCCTCTCCTTGTGTCTGTGTCATGGTCGTAGGCAGATGCGGGAGCCACAATGTAGGGGTCTGCGGAGATAGGACTACGCTCTAGATGCGAGGTTACTCTTATTAGAGAGTCGCGTATGAAAAATGTGATATAAGCTTGGATGTAGTCTAAAAAAAGCCACACGAGTCATCGATACTACACGTTGCGGCCCAAAAACCGGTTCAAAAGGAGAGGCGTTGACGAACTGCTTCAGGTTTGTGCTTCGCTGAGCAGCAGCATCGTCGCAGTTCCCGACTCTTCGTTCCCTAGAATATGCAGGTTGGGGGTAAAGGGGGGGTATTACGAAAGTCATAAAAGTAAAGAAAAGTTGTCACGAACGGTTTGGATAACGGTTATATAAAGAAGTTGATCTCTGCAAGCTGCTCCCTGATATTTTCTCAAGACTCCTCTCCCCAGGATACACTACGTTCGAAACAATACTTCCTTTCACAAGCAAAGACAAGAAACAAAAGAAATATATAGAAGAAAGCTACATCCGGACTCTTCTCTTCTTTGTCTCCTTATTTTGCTTACATCCATCTTTCATCGTTTCCATCGTGGCCGCTCTTGCTTCGCTGGCCCACCTGTTCGTTCTCCCGCCTTTCGCCTCTTGCGCCGCCACCTCCTACACTGCAGCCAAGGTTTCAACACTCTTCTTTGTTGCGCTTGCAGTATAACCACTGCAGCAGAGACTTTCTGTAATTATTTGATTCCCTTTAATATCTTGGCAAGTGACTTCACACTTCTTCCTCTCCGCCCTCTGAACCTCCTCTTCCATCTCCACCTGGCGAATATCCTACAGCCACTCTCTACGAACAACGCAGCAAAAGCTAACATGCTACCTATAGCCCGGCATAATCGAAACAGACACGAAATGGCTGGACAGCCGCAGTACACGATCGATGAGATCTGCTGGGTTCTCAAGCAGGCAGTTGTCGGCCGGCGACCAGACGAGATCGTCGAGAAGTTCCACCTCAAGTTTCACCGGGAGCTCAAGCCCAACCAGTACCGCTATCTCAGGTGCAAATACGGCAACGATCCTGCGTACAAGTAAGTTGCAGAGGAAGAAAAAACAAAGAGAGCATTTCCTCGTGAATCGTCAGTGGCAGAGATGCTAATGGATGGCCGCAGCTCGCCGCTCAGCACGGGCGTCGTGCGACATGAGCAGCAGTGGAAGATCGAGCTCGCTGTCAGGGCCGAGAGAGAGCGCACCCTCGCCGAGATCCGGGAGAGAGATGCCGCCAGAGAGCGGGCGCAGAACCAGGAGGCGGCGCAATACGAAGCAGAAGCGCCGCTGACGTTGGAAGAGTTCGGAGCCTTTGATCAGCCAGCCGAAGATGACCAGCCGACTACGCTTGACCAGTCGCCTACATTTGAGCAGCCGCCTACGTTTGAGCAGCTGCCTACACTAGAAGAACCAGCTACACCGGAACAACCAGCTACATTGAACCAGCCAGCCCAATGGTCCCAGCCGGAGGCATCGAGCTATCCGTCGGCGTCAAACCAGCTCCTTGGATGGCATCAGCCGGACACCCCGAGCTACCCACAGGGATCGAAC
This sequence comes from Lecanicillium sp. G3, assembly GCA_037575805.1. Lineage (NCBI taxonomy): Eukaryota > Fungi > Ascomycota > Sordariomycetes > Hypocreales > Cordycipitaceae > Lecanicillium > Lecanicillium sp. G3. The sequence continues at coordinate 241,124 of JAZHPD010000004.1, read as the reverse complement.
CAGCCAGCCGAATGGTCCCAGTTGGAGACGTCCAGCTATCCGGCAACATCGACCGAGCTAGTCGAATGGCATCAACTGGATGCGCTGGGCTATTCGCAGCCGTTGAACCAGCTCCTCGAAGCGATGCCGCCAAGCATACCGACCCCGAGAGCCGACACGAGCAATGCCGCAGGTGTGAGCGGCAGCATGCACGGTGATACACATACGCAAGTAATCAACAGGTATATATCACCCTACCCCTACCCCTACCAACCCAATGCGTCGTACTGTCTTTGCCTTCATTTTGGAAATTTTGCTTGTGGTTTTTGTTTTTAGAGCGCAAATATATATAGAATAGCTAAGGGAAAAGGCCCAGGATGTCTTATAACATCCAAGCCTTACACTCAAGCAACTGAAACGACTAACGGGACTCCAGGGCCGCTCCCGCGGCAAACGCACGACCTCACGGCCACCGAACCGCACCGCACAACGCGCGGCGGCCGCACCACCAGCTGAGCCACCTACCGCCGCGCCATTTCACGGCGCCTGCCGCCCCGGAAGCCGCAGGAAACCGGAGCAGAGTGCGGCAGATTCCGCAGTACAGGCAGCGGCAGGAGCAGCGGCAGCTGGCTGAGGTCCCGATGATGGACGCACCGCACCGACACGTGGCGGCGAACTACTACACCCACGACCAAGTAAGTCGCACATCCGCGCGCAAGGAGGGCCAGCCCTGGAGACGCAAGCTTTGGCTCCTTATTGTCTAGTCATCTATTCATTGTCAGGTTAGCCGGCATGCTGATCAAATACCTTTTCCTCACAGGGCTATACGCAGTGGCCGCAAGCGCCCGCGATCATGGCCGCGCATCCGGGCAGCGGCCAAACCGCCCAGGCGCAAATCCCGGACTTTTACGCTCAGCACCGAAGTGTGCAGGCACAGGGCGCAGCAACGGCCGCCTATAACCTCCAATACCCGACCGCACAGGCGCCTCCGATGCCCGGCCACCTCACGGGGCGGCAGCTCGTGACGGAGCTGCCGGACCGGGGCGGCCTGCGGCCCGCGCACGGTGTCCAAGTTCCGCATGGACAACCTGCCGCATCGGAATTGGAGACGGAGGCGGACGACTGCGGCGCCCTACCCGCGAGCTCGAGTCCGGGACCGCGGGCGGCGGACGCGCAGGAGGACGGGCAAGAAACCGCCCACCCAACACCGAGCGCGGAGGGGGAGAGCCTCAGCAACGATTCGAACGACGGCACCGGCATAGATGAGGAGTGTCAAGCCGACGATGCGTGCCCGCCGTCCGAAGACGATATCTGTGGTATCCCCCAGGGCACGGTGGAGGATGGAGACCTGGACACCGTCGCGCGTGCCTCGGAGGAGCCACCGGTGCGCGGACGGGGAGGGTTGTACGCGGACAGCGGGGTGAGCGACGCTGCCGGTACTGCTCTTCCTCCTCAGGCGGCACCGGTGTGGCCGCCGGGGCACGGCGAGGATTTCGGGGACCTCATCGACTGGGATGACTGTGTAACCCCCGAGGCCTATTCTTCGCCGGTCCCAACACACGGGCGGTAAAACAGGCGTTGCGGCTAGAGGGGGCAGGACATGGCAGTCGATGTAGGTTGGGGTTTCATACACCCAGCCTCTTGCCTGGTCAAAGGGGGGTAGGTTATGCTGTTAGCTGCGTCCATTGCATGTGTATGATCGCCCGCGCATCGCCGGGGATCCGGGTCTGTTACTTGCTCACCTGTCTAGGCCGTTTATTTTCTTTTCAATGTCCGCTTGACTCGAGCTTAGAAGGGGGGGGGATGTTTTCGTTTTCTGGCTCATGAGGGAGATGAATTCGCGGAGTTATATAGGCATAAAAGGGTAGGCAGATTGGCCCAAGGTGTAAGTGGTTGCACAGGAGAGACGGGACAGTCATGAGGTTCGGGATCGCCTCGTTTGGCACGGGAACTGGGCACGGGCGGGACAAGAATGGGGTGCTCGGTGAATTGGGGCGTGGAGTGAGGCTGGCATGCCTTTCGGAGAGATTCTCTTCTCTTCTTTTCTTTTTTTTTTTTTTTTTTTTTTTGTTAGTATTGGATTTGACGTGTCAAACTGCGTTGAGGCGGGATGGAGTTCTGGTTCTTCTTTGGGCGTTGCACACTGGGATGGAGGAGGGCAGTCTTCTTTTTTTTTTTTGATACCCTGGTTTGGAAAGGATGGATGGTTACACAATTGATACCCTGGGAGGATTGGTTTATTTGGATTCACATGGAATTTTTGGCATATGCCGTGTTATCTTTTATCTTTTCTATATTTTTTTTTTTTCTTTTACGGAAGTGCCAAAACTTCTCGATATGTGAGCTTCGCGATATGAATAAATATATAATATGATTCATCCTGGCTAAATTTGTCGTTAATCTGGCCATGTAAATAAAAAAAAGATCATTTTGAAAGAAGAATAAAATCAACGAGTCATTTCTCATCCAGCTGAATGCAAGGGTATCTAGTGTGTGTTGTGTGTGTTGTGTGTTGATGACGCGAGGTAATATGTGATGAGGTGGGCTTTCGTAGATGAAGCCGCTCTCGTGATGAAGTGATGAGCAGAGTCTGAGTGTGAGGTTGAACAGAGAAAGAAAAGGTGATAAAAAAAAAAGTGACAGAAAAGAAGGGCGTATCCAAAAATTTAAAAAAATCCCAGCCCAAGGTAGCACCAAATGCTGGGCATCAATGTTAGCTCATGACGTGCAAACAAGCGACTAGAGCGCGGTAAATCACTCTGGCTTGTTCTCTTCATGATTCAACAACCTAAACAGGCAAGTAGAATCTTAGCCAGAGAATCTTCTGGCCTCACTTGTGAGTTGTGTTTCCCTTCGTCATGCGTCTTTGGCAGGACGATTCTGTAGGGTCAACCCGTCTTCCCCCTTCTTCTTTTTCGCAAGTGTTCTGAAAGCATTCTGCTTAGACTTGTATGATGAGGTTGCGCCGCGAATCTGCTTCTTCCAGCGGGAAGCTACAAACGAATTTGAACAGCTCCCGAAGATATCCGTAGCGTGCAGGCGCTGTACTGATCATGATTTGCACCGACTTGGCCAAATCTTGCACAGAAACTCGTTTTGTTCGCGATGATAACACAAAGCTACCCGTTGGAACAAATCCGTCGGTCAGTATAGATTCTCGATATTGCTGTAATAGGGTGGCATGTGTTGCAAGAGATCCGAAGGCGCCGGGTTGCAGGGCCGACACGAATTTCTGCAGCGAAGTGGCCCCAGTCTTGACATCAACTATAGCCTCTTTCTTGAATCCCAGTTGTACTGCGGCACGGAGGACGAGTATTTTGGTGCGGGTGATATTGATATCCTCAGTAGCGGTGGTCGTGGTTGCGGTGCTTGATGTTCGGTTGCTGCTGCGCGAGTAGCTTGACATGTTGGAGGCGCTGCTCGGCCAGCGGCCGCCGCGGCCACCGTCACTGCTGGGACCGAGAACCATAATATTGGGCATCTGAGGGGATCGACTTTCGGGCGAGATGGGTGTATCTTCAAACTCGGTGACGGGTGTTTCGGGTACATGCGGAGGCTGCGGCTTCGGGCGTTCCTCTTGGAAAGGTGCCTTTGTGCTGCTAGTTTCCCTCCTGGAACGGGACGAACGGTTGGAGCTTCGGCTTTCTCTTCCTGTCTGCTCAGGGGAGTGATACGAAAAGCTGGTCTGACTGGGCCGAGGGGTGTTGCGCTCCGACCTGGCGGCGCTGAGTCCTTCTCTAAACAAATCGTTGAGGCTGTAGGTGGCCTCGATGGCCGCAACAAAAAGATTCTCATCTGGTGGAAGCCCATCGCGTCTGTTCTGTCGAATGCTGAACAAGACTTCAGTCAATGCCCAGCATGCTTTCAGGACTCGGTCCGACTCAAGCTGCAGTTCGTTGCGCTGCTTCATGAGGCGGTGGCAAAGGGTGACATAAAAGTCAAGGGTACGCTCTCGGAATTCCTCTGGCAAATTTTGGTTGTCCTGGCCGCTGTAAAGGCTACAAGATGTTAGCGTCTTCCGCTTTGAAGTTACACAGCTACCTTACTGGTTATTCATTTCGAAAGTGACGCGCAAAATGGAGTCGCATATCTCGTCGTTTTTAGGACGCAGGGCGAACAACGCTTGGCAAAATTTCCGACAGAGGTTCAGGCCCTCACTGACATTGAGAGAATCTTTTTCGTTTGTTTCGTCACTGTAGAGACGTTCGCAAAGCTTCCAGCATGTCTGCCATGTATACACCTGTGTGTCGTCGGCCAGAGGTGCATTGAAGTCTCGCTTTCTGCGACGAGAGTTGTAGCTGCCGAATTCAAGACAGCATGTCCAAGCCGTGTTGAACAAGAGCTTTAATCTCTCGATTTCGTTGTGCCGACCCCGAAGCTGAGCTCTGCTGAAGAGTCTTTCGCCGTCTGAGAATCCGTCGTCGTCATCGCCTTCGGCTTCTGTTTGTTCCTCGATTTCTATCAATGTCAGCACCTACTCTGATACATCAAGCGAGCATCTGACTTACTCTCGAGACTGCTTGTGCTGCTAGAACGCAGGCGATTGCTTTCGCTGAGCATATCCTGGAGATCTTGAGCGCGCGGAGTTGCGCCGTCTAGGCTGTATCGAACCGGCTTGACGTCTGTTCTGACCGGAGGGAGGTCTTGGTATGACTGAGATACAACTGATTAGTCGATGCAAAGGGTGCCGAGGCTGGCATCCATACAGGTTGATTTCCAGCAAGAGACGGAAGGCTGGTGTCCTCCATTTTCGGAGACGAATTCTCGCTAGGCTGGCTTGGACGTGTCGTCGATTCGTTGGAGGCCTACGGCGTCTGTCAGTGTTGGTGCAGCTAGACGGGGGCGTGGGTGCGACGTACCCAACTATGAAAGCTCTCTGGGGCATGAATTACTGAATTTGACTCTTCAGGACCTTTTTGTCGAATGCTATCCGGGAGCGCGGTAGTAAGCATCAGCAGCTGGGCGTTGTTAGTCTGAAGCCTTCGGGGGTACAGCACGCAGAGCAAGCAACATACCTCGGAGGGTTGCGTGGGGTCGCCCTGTGGGCTTTGCAGGTCGTCGGCAACATCATCCTCAATTTCCGTGGTTTCGGTGCCATTAGACGTGACGGGTGATGGCCCTATTAAGTCACTGGGGCTGAGGAGATTATTGGGGTTTGAAGATATTCTGTTGGCAGAGCTAGGCTGCAGTGAGCCCGAGTCTGTGGCGGATGGCGGGGAAGAGCTTGGAGCAGGCGTCAGCGCAAGGCGAACGGTAACGAAAATGGGCAAATCGTATTCTTACATGTTCCTAAAGGGGGAAAGACGACCGTCAGAGTCTGTGCTGGCAGACTTGTCACCTGGATGGGCCATGTTGATGGTGAGGCCGAAATGGAGGCTCGTATAGTATTGCGAGTGCGGGCGGGGCAGAGGCAATTGACGAGGAATATATACAGTGACGATACTAGAAGGACTGCAAGAGGTCAGAGTCTATCGAGAATGCCTTGTCGATGGTGGCCAGTCTGACAGACAAGGTCGCGATGCGTGCCCGCGGCTGTGTGGTAGTTGGGTGGAAGGCTGCAGAGACAGCCTGGCCACGCAGCTCGAGGCCCGGTGGTGGGGGAGCGACAAGCCAAGCCCAGGCGCAATGAGGGGGGTCGCAGAATCAGGCCTCTGGGGCGACGACTGGCTTCGAGAAGAAGAAGCGAGCAGTGACGAAGGCTGTCGACGGCGAGGTTGAAAAGAGAAAAGAGAGGAAAAGTGATGTGGTGGGAGAAGCGCCTTAAAGAGAGTGAGCGAGATGGGCAGCAAACGGAGCTGGATCCAGAGCTGGGAGCTGGGAGCTGGGAGCGGATGCAGTGCAGTGCAGTGAAGGGCTGGTGCAGGCTGCAGCCAGGTTCGGTGGTGACTTTGCCAGTGCGTGTATGCGGATGTCACCGGGAGGTAGTGCCGGGGGTGAAGAATGCAGGGGCCAGGGCAGATTCGGTACTTGACAAGTACAATGGAAGGCGTTGGCTTGGGCTTTGCAGGTGTTTGTACTCTGTACCCCTACCTGGTACTTGTCTGTAGCCAAAGAAGCTGCACCTAGCAAAAGAGACCCAGCACAAGCGCATGTGTACCCTGTCGCGGCGCTGGGTCCTGCAGATGCGCCTCTTTGTCCCCAGCTGGCTGCGTTTTCGCGCCGGCGGTTCAAGGGATTTGAGTCGGGGATTATGAGACAGAGCAGGAAATGGCACAAGGTGTTTATTCGCACGAGTATCTCGGAGAAAGGGAGAAGGGAATATCGTGTCTCTACCTGTTTGCTCACTACGGAGTACACAAGGCGTTGAGCTTTGGTGGAGCTCCGTTTATACACTGGCCTAGCGTGGCCGTCGAATAGAAATAGTATCCCGGCGAGCACTATGCTGGTGCTGCTAGTGAGCTGCTACCTGTAAAAATAAAGGTACCTACCTATGATTATAGATTGTACTCTGTACGGGAGTACCAAGGGCTCGGCTCTTGACTTTTCTCTGTTACACAAGCCTTGTGCAACGGGAGATTTTACTATTTAAAAAAGAAGGAGTAAAAACCGAATTAATGGCTGACAGCGTTCGGTATGATTCCGCACTTTTGTTCTCTTCAAAATCATGTCGAGTACTGCTGTCGAGCCAACTTGTGCCAGCTTTCTAGGTACACGAGGTACCTGTACAGGTCCAGGAGTCCAAGACAGGCATCGGCACTGACAGCTGACAAGCCTCGCTAACCGCCAGTGAGTACCGTCAACGGCCATGAGCCACGGTCCTCCCACGGCCCGAGTATCTTCCTTGCTGCAAACACCACAACCTCTCTTCTCTCCCTAACCTCTTTTCTCTCACTGCACTCGACGGGCTCTACCAGAGCCTCTCCATCTACCGACTCCTCATCCTTCCCTATAACCCGTCTCAATCAATCCCAAATCCCATTCATGTAGCACCGGCGCAAACCTGCGCGCACCCGACGACCGCCTCTCGCCCGCTCCTCAGCCATCCATCCCACCGCGAGGCTCCAGCACTATCCCGACAAGGGCCTAGCCATGGCGTCTCCTCGCTCAACCGAACTCTTTCTAGGCTCGCCCTCTCGCCCAGTCACAAACCCTGTCCTGCATGATCCCGGCCGCCTTTTTTTTCTCGCCTTTTTTTCGAGCCATCTAACTGGAGTGGGTGCCGGGCCTCTGCTCCACGCACCGAGCTGCAGCCCGGCGTGGGCCTGCATGCGAGGCGACAGGCTTCGGCGCTTAAATCCAGGTGCGTGGCTGTCTTCAGCCAACGACTGTTGAGCATGGTCTGCAGGGTGTCTACGGGCTGTCTACGGGCTGTCTATGGGGTGGTGTGGAGGAGCCCGGATCATTCTCGACTCACGCAAGCATCCTGCATTTCATCTCCTTCTTCTCTCTTGTCTGACACACTTTTCACTAGACATGACGGCACCTCGGCGGCTTCTCATCCCGGGTATTGTAACCTCAGTCCTGTGTTAGCCGACACCCATTTCCTTTGCTCGCCAAGCACTCTGCACACCATCTGCCGAGCGACCAAGGTGGTGCATGCTGATTACCTCACTCTCCAAGCTTCCATGCATACCAAAATGCCGCAGTTGTAGTTGAATCCGGGTGTAGGCAAGGCATGCATCAAAACTGCCGGTTCCGTCGGCTCCCGTCATGTCCTAGCCCAGTCTCATCCCAGCACGACAACTTGACAACTTGGCACCTTGACAACTGTCACGGACAGACACTTTTGACAAAACTATAGCCTGCTCCGCACCTCACTCCTCACTGGCCACTTGGTCCCGACAATTCGGACCCGGCGGCTTCACGACCCATCGTCTCTCTTGTCCGCCTTCTCACAAACCCTGTCATCGAGCCATGGTGGGGGCGTCCACACACAACCACCTTCAGCTTAACAAACTAGCTTGCCGTCCCAGTTGATCCAGCATCAACAACATTTTACTATTGTGCAACAAGGCTGCTCCATCAAGTGGTGGAGTCACTCGTCACCACGCCACTCGTTGCTCCCAAAAGTTCTAGTTGTGCTGCCGGCTACTGTTGAACGAAGCCCTCTCGGCCACGTCGCTTTTGGCTGCCATGTCATCGGGTCTCAACGCAGGAGTCGCATTCAGCCTATCAATCAGGCCTGCAGACATTCTTGAGGTTCGTTCAAAGAAGCAATTCTTCCGTCTTTGCATACAGCACCCATGTCTTGTATGCAGCGTTGCGCCATGTAAGTCTTCTGACTAGACTGGTGCACATGCAGTTGAAACGTGGACGGCCCGAGGCGCACTCGATTTACTCTATTCAGCTGCAACCTAGGCTGCCATAATTGACAACGAGAATGGCTATGCTTTCGCTCCGCAACAAGTTGCCCGTGGGCCATGGGTCACGGTAAGCGGCCTACCAAGCGCCTAGTCGCGCCTCGCTAGACAACTCATCTAAACTCAAGTACGCCTAGTATTGGGCAGATTGGCTGGATAGCCCCATCGACCTTTATGTCCGGGCCGTCTTTGCACGTTATGTCGCGACGAGATGCTTCGCCATGCATGCTCGCGTTATCGTGTCGGGATGCTGACAAGGCCACATCCAGGATTCTTCCACTACCTGCTGGCGTGACGAGTTTCCGCGTCACACAGACTGAGAGTCTCTTGGCTGGTAGAATTAAGAGCTCACATTACTGGATGTCATGGCCTGCCGGGAGATGCATGGCCATTACAGCACTACACCCCTCCGTATTCACCACCGCAGCGCCCGTCGGCTGCGCTTGCTTGCAATTCTGCACTATTGGCTGTTGTGTAACTTCAAAACGCGGAATAAGCAAGCAAGCCACACAGCAAAGGCTCGTCAACCCCCATGACTCTCTTGTATGTCTCTGTAGAAACGCGGATTCTCGCCAGAAATCTCGCCACCTATGCAATGGCCGCGCAATATCATACCGCTTTCCGTATGATCGGCGCTGCAACACCCTGATCTTCCAGCCCGGTTTCTGCACATGATGCCTTTCCTGTGCACCGACCAGAATCACGCTCGAAATTGCACCAGGTTTCATTGTTGGCATACTGAGACATTCATTTCGAATATGTAACCGTGTCTTCGTACGACTATCGCAAATTTTCCCTGATCATACGCCGTACCATCTAACGAAGAAGAAAAAAACCGTGAAACGCCACCCCATGAGAGCCTGCATGTCGCTGTAGATGCGGCCCAGAAATTTTTAAGCGAGTTCGTTCAGCTTTTGCTTGATTTCGCTGCGACCGTCGGGGGTATATCTGAATAATCCGGTTAGTATTTCTCCGTTTGTTGGGCGCATGCGCCGGGGGTTCGCGGTCGTACTTGAGGAGCTTCTCGATGAGGTCGACGTGGGTCATGATCATACGTCGGCAGCAGTAACGCTTGAGTCCAAGCTCGTCCATGGCATCACTAGAAGACTTGATTAGCATAGCATGGCAGAATAAACCTGAGTTATACTCACCCATCAGTCTTCTTGGGGTCGGCGATGAGCTGCAGATAGCGCTCCCAGAGGTCGCCAGTGACCTGCGATCGGCTAGTCAGCTGCGCAGCCAGTATCTGGGGTCGAATCGATTCCTACCTTGCCGCAAGAGAAGCAACGAATGGGAATAATCATTTTTGACGGTCTAAAATCACAAACGCTGCTTCTTTTCTGAATAATCCGACGGAACTTGGTTGCAGATAGAATTCACGAGCGCGACTGGTCCGAGGGTGGAAAACGCTTTGGATTTTCTCCTGCGCCCGAAGTTTGTCCGGCCGGTACCACCAACGACCCAAGCCAGAAAAAAAAAAAAGAGCGCCGGCCTTATCTTATCGCTCCGCAATAGTTCACCAAAATTTCATAGGCGGGCGTGTGTAAAGCAACTTTTTCTGCCACCACCCAGCCCCAACTTCCCAGACCAGCGGCCGCCAAAATAAAAGAAGGAATTCGAAATCGACCACGATGGCTGGACAAAAGACCCCGCGGGTCAAGGTCGACAAGACGAAAAAGCGCAAGAGAGACAGCAATGCGGACGGGATCGCGACCAAGAGGGCCCGTCCCCAGGATGCAAACGGTGACCTCGACGAGCCGACCTCGACAAAGGACCTGGCCGCCCGCCTCGACAGCCTGGATGCCGCCTGGAGGATTTCCAAGCCGATGGGAGGTCGCATGCTGGACATTGACCCCATCCTCACAGATAATGGAGAGTGAGTTTACGCTTCCTCACAACTCTTTGCGATTGGCAATTACTAACTACTAAATGTCAAGATACCTCATCTTGACCTACAACACCTCAATTCAAGTTTACTCCGCCACCGACTCGCTCCTCGTCAGGCGCATATCAGTCAACAGCATCGACACCGACGCGCCGCAAGGGACCAAGCCCGCCTCGATCGTTGCTACCCGCCTCTCGAAACAAGATGCCGCCTTTGTCTGGGTCGCCTGCGCCGACGGCCAGGTCTACCGAATCAACTGGACCATTGAGCCCAAGACACAGCCCACCTTCCAGACGGCCTCCAAGACGGCCCGCGCCCTGACCATTGTCCCATTTGGCAACAAGAAGGACGGCAAGGAGATCGTTGTCGTCGCCGAGTCGGACAAGTCGACACGCACCGAGCTCGCAGCGTACGAGTGGAACGGCACCGCCGTGGGCGAGCCCAAGTCGCTGGTCTCGCTCAAGCGCCAGGGCCACGGCCTCCAGATGCTCGAGTCCAATAAGGACGGCCAGTTCCTCGTCGGTGCCATCAACGACCGCCTTTTTCTCGGCATCTCCAAGCAGCTGCCCACCAAGTCAGACCAGCTGCAGTACGAGTTCTTCTCCTTTGACACGCCCGACCTCATCACGACGCTGGACCTGCGAGTCTACAAGCGCCAGGCCAAGCATGCTCGCAGCGACACCGAGAGAGTAGTCGACGTCATCGTCGGCGGTGCCCGAGGTGGAATCTACCTCTACCACGACGCCATTGCCCGCTGCCAGGGCTCTGACACCGGCAAGAAGGGCGAACAAACTATACACGCACAGAAATACCACTGGCACCGCAAGGCTGTTCACTCCGTCAAGTGGTCGCGCGACGGCAACTACATGATCTCTGGTGGATCGGAAAACACCCTCGTCTTGTGGCAGATGGACACCAACAAGAAGGACTTCCTTCCTCATCTTTCTGGCAGTGTAGAGAACATCGTCGTTTCTTCAGATGGGTCCGCCTATGTTGTCCACTTGGACGACAATTCGACAATGGTCATTTCGACATCCGAGCTGAAGCCCTCAGCGTACGTGTCAGGAATTCAGTCCGCCGCGGCCGACATTCAGACCCCCAAAGATCAGCTCGTCAAGCGTGTGTGGGATGTGCAGGGTGATGTTCGCCAGCGCATCCCCGCAGCCATTCGTTCCAATGCGCCGTCTCGTCTGCACGTTTGCGTCGGCACTGGTCGCCAGGCTACCATGTCTGGCCGCTTCTCCGCGCCTCTCCTCCAAGCTTTCGATCTCGAAACCTTTACCAGCATCTCAAAACAGGCGCTGGCCAGAACACAGCCTACGGATGTCAACATGACAAACAAGGGTCAAGTCATCGACGAGCCTTTAGTCACGCATGTAGAGTTCTCTGGCGACGGAAAGTGGCTCGCCAGCGTCGACGACTGGCACCCTGCCCCCAGAGATATCGGAAATGTCAGCCCCGAGCTGAGAGAGCAGTTCATTCGAGAGCGCCGCGAAGTATACCTGAAGTTTTGGGAGGTACAGGACGATAGCGACGCTGTTGCGCTCGTCTCGCGAGTCAATGGTCCTCACGCAACTTCGGCATCGGAGCCTGTGCTGGATCTGGCGTCTGACCCGTCATCAACATCCTTTGCTACGATAGGTGGAGATGGTCTCGTGCGCGTATGGCGCCCGCGATCGAGGCAAGTCAATGGAATTGCTGCCAAGGGCGCGAGCGGCAAGGACACTGTTTCATGGGGTTGCGCCCAAGTCATCCCTGTCGGCGAAGGCTACGGCGCTGGTGCCCTGACGGACGTCACCGCACCCGCCGCCGCCCAGGGCAAAATCACATATTCCGAGGACGGCTCTACGATATTTGCTGCCTTTGGCTTCTCAGAAGTTGGATCAGTATACGTCATTGATGCTGCTTCTGGCAAGGTGGTGAGAATCCTAGAAGGACTGTGGGAGGGTAAGCTGCATGCCGTTCGCACGCTGTCGCCCTTCGTCGTTGTCCTCTCCGATGTTCTTCACGTGTACGATATTGTCAGCGACGAGCTGCGCTACGGCATCGTGGTGCCGCAGAACCCCGGCGTCGAGGACCTGCTGCAGCTCGCAGTCGACCACGCCTCTGGCTGCTTCGCTGTTACCCTGCCGATCGGCGACATCTCCAGCGTCGGCGTCTTCAGCCCCGAAGACCCGGAGCCGCTGATGGTCCGCAGCACGCCTCATCGCATCGTTAGCCTGACTACGGCGCCCGGCACTAGCGGATTCCTCGCGCTGGACGACTCGGCGCAAATATGGACCGTCACGGAGGGTTCCGATCCTTCTTCTATTGTCACCGCACAGCCACTCCAGGATATTCACCTCGACGGCCATGTCGATGAAGTGGATACGAATGGCGACATTGCAGCCGCAGTCAGCGACGATATTCTCATGGCTAGTGACGATGAGGATGAAGGCGAGGAGGCTTCCCAAAACGACGACGATATGGACATGGACATGGACGACATTCCCACCAGTGTCATTGCGCAACAGAGCCTGGCCGACATCTTCAATGCCGCGCCCGCGTTTGCCGGCCCCTCTGTTGAGGACATGTTCTACAAGGTTACTGGGCTGCTGAGCATGAAGCCGCTGTCAGATTGAGCCGGCAATTTGAAACCATAATAATCATGTACGAACAACAAGGAAAATGACGAAGAAAAACAAGGAATAACTACTATATCCCAAAGGCGTCCGGAATCGGCGTCAGGCGTGGCGAAAACCGGGCACACCCCACCAGGAATGATCTTCACGGACGGACGACAGAGGCGTGCGGGGGAAGGCGCGCGACCAAGGCGCAATAGAGTGCGACCAGTGGGCGGATAAGGCGATGGCGCCATTCATAAGCATTCATCCGGTAGAACGATGACCATCTTAGACTCGATCTTCTTTTGTTTTTTATTATCATAGGGCATATACCGAAGAAGTAAAAAAAGGATTTGTACATAACAAAAAAAAAAATTATCAACTGTATTCCACGAACCGTCTGAGACACCGCGATTTAAGCTGTGAGGGTTACCGGTGACCGGATTTAAGCTTCAACAACTTTCCGCCCGCGTGGACAAGCTGCAATGTCGTTCACCTCGATCCCCATACTGGACCTCGCCGAGGCGCAGGACCAGGCAACGAAGGCAGAGTTCCTGAAGAAGCTACGCCATGCGCTGATGGAAGTCGGTTTTCTCTACCTCAAGAATGTCGGCATCCCAGATGATCTGTTCGAGGAGGTGATTGCGCACGGCAAGGCGTTCTTCGACCTACCCGACGAGGAGAAGTAAGAGACTGGCCCCAGTGCACATTGCGATTGCGCATCCGGGACTAACAAGTACAACTTGCAAAGGCTCAAGATCGAGATGAAGAACGCGCCGTCGTTTCTGGGCTACTCGCGCCTCTCCGCCGAGATCACGGCCGGCGCCGTCGACCACCGCGAGCAGATCGACCTCTCGACGGAGCACCCGGTCCCAGGGCCGGACAAGCCGCTGTACCACAACCTCCTCGCGCCCAACCAGTGGCCGTGCGAGTCCGTCGTCCCCGGCTTCCGCGAGGTCTACACCGACTACATGAAGCGCATGGCCGCCGTCTCCGTCGCCTTCACCTCGCTCATCGCCGAGGCCATCCAGCTGCCCGCCGACGCCTTTGACCGGTACTTTGACGAGGACCAGCAGCACAAGCTCAAGATTGTCAAGTACCCGGACGCCGCGGAGCTCGGCCTCGACGGCGCCGGCCAGGGCGTCGGCCCGCACAAGGACAGCATGCTGACGAGCTACCTGCTGCAGGCGAGCAAGCACCGCGGGCTGCAGGTGCAGAACGTGCAGGGCGCGTGGATCGACTGCCCCCCCATCGACGGCACCCTCGTCGTCGCCATCGGGCAGGGGCTCGAGGCGCTGACCCGCGGCGTGTGCGTGTCCACGACGCACCGCGTGCTGTCCCCCGCCGCCGGCTCCGGCCCGCGCTTCTCCATCCCCTTCTTCCAGGGCGTCAAGCTCGACGCCGAGTTCGACGACCTCGAGACCGTGGGCGTCGGCGAGGTCCCCGCCGAGGTGCGCGAGCAGCGCCGCGCCGTGGCGGCGCGCAGCGGCGGGAAGCGCGTCGACGACGTCGAGTTCACGTTCCGCGCCGGGAGCGCGGCGCGGACCCTGGGCGAGGCCACGCTGCGGAACCGCGTCAAGAGCCACCCGGACGTCGGCGAGCGGTGGTACCCGGATATACTGCGGACGATCCGCGCGGAGCAGGCGCTGGGTGATGGCGGCCTCGAGGAGCCGGCGGAGATGGCGGGGGAGAGCCGGCTGGAGCCCGCGGGGAGCCTGCGGAGAGGCTCCTCGCTGCCGGCGCCCAGGGTCGAGGCCCATTAAGTAATATAACGAATAAGACTTGCTTCGGACAATGCGTGTAATATGACAAACAAATTGTTTATAACGCTTTCTTTTCTCTATGCTTCAACTCAACGCTTCTCTCTTCACCAACGCCACCTTAATGCCTCGCTTGTCCCAAAATTGCAAAACTCCTCGCCCCCAGTCTTTTATATTTTATGTTCCGTGTAACTCCATTAATATTTTCATCGTATCTCGTCAAAATCGTCCCCGTCGAGATTTAAACGCTCACAGAGGGGAAGCAGTCGGCGAGGGTCTTGTTGTGCTTGTTCTGGGCGTGCTCGAGCAGCCTATTAGTCTGTTAGCATTGTATTCGAACATAGATTTCGACGTAGAAGTCGTAGGGTTTCGACGTACTGAGGAGGCTTGGTGGTTTTGAGGAAGGTGGAACGGCAGACAGTGCAAATGATGTCGCAAGCGGCTTGGTTCTGCGAGGCACCGGGTTAGCACAACCACTCTAATCGTTGTGTTTGCAAAGCATGACAGTTACTTACCACCTTGAGCTGGGACTTGGCACCACCGGACTTGTCCTTTGCGTTGCGCTCGCGCTTCTGCTGTGCCTTGGCTCCCTGGAGAGAAGGAAAAAACGACGTTAGAACAGAGATCTTTCCCGGCCGGTGCAGTCCGGCACACGCCGGATGAGGCTGAATGCACGTACGTTACCCATTTTGATGATTATATAGTAACTCGAACTGAAATATCGAGAACTTCTGCAGGGTTTTCTGGCAATTTGCTGTCTTCTGGTCGCGGGGTCGTCGAGGGTTTTCGGAGGAAAAAGGGAAAGAGGAAAAAAAATTGCGGGGAGCGCTGGTGGTCAGACTGAGAGTTTTGGTTGGTCGGCGCGGAACGATGCTCCGTGCCTGAGCCGCAGTGAGGCGCAGAGCTCAACGGCTTTCTGATACTGTTTCCGTCTCTAGATGGACAATATGCGAAGCTTTGGTACGGAAAAGAAATCGAAGCATTTGTATGATAATGACGTGTGTTTTATGTCCAGTACACTTCATCAAAGCACTTGCATGTTGCACACTCTAACGCTGCTCGCCACAGTTTTTACTGGAGTATGCCCACCCTTGCTTGGCTATAGTTTCCTATTCAGGAAGTCAATTAATGGAGCACCGGTAGGGTAGCTGCACAGTTGGTCGCAGGATTTCCCGGTCATTGGGCCCGTGTCGTTTCTCATGTTTCCATAAATAATCCAATCTATTATCTATCTTGCAGGCAGATCAGGTATCGCGATCCAAATTCTCGAGCCACCGTCCCTTCGCGCTCCAGCATCCCGCGCAGCCAGCGCCGCGCCCTGTCCACGTCCCTGGCGCCAAACTTGACAATGGTATGGCCCCGGGTGGCAGCGGCGCTCCATACAATGTCCGAGTCGGACTGCCGCTTGCATCCGTCGTTTTCGGTGGCCCAGTCTATCTCGCCGACACGGGGCAGCGCGGCGAATTCGCCAAGGAAGAAGTGACAGAGGTTCTCGAAGAGCGGTCCGCCGATGATGAGCGTGCCGAAGATGCCCATGCCGTCGACGTGGCGGCGCAACGACTGGAGAAGTTCTGGGTGAGAAGCGCTGAGTATGACATTGTCGCGGATGAGGAGGCGCGGTTTGGATTTGGCGTCTGTAGATGATGGCGGTCGCCTGACCTCATTCATGGATTTGAGCGAGGTGAGATCCCACACTTCGCCCATGGCCCGTCGCCCTTCGGAGATCCAGTCCAGAAGCAGGAGATTCGCGTTTTGGTGTACATGGAACACCTGTCGCTGCTCGTAGACGCTGTCCTTGAACGGCTGCAGCGGATCTGGGAGCATCAGCAGAGCCGCACCCTCTTCCACAGTCGCTGTGAGGTTTTGCAGAGAAACATGTTTCGGGTCAGCGCTTTTGTACAGTTTCGTGCTGCCCTGCGTCAAGAGGCCGAGCCGACAGCCTGGGTCGACCTGGACACTGATGCTGACCTTGTCCCCGGGTACCATGCCACCGCCATAGCTGAGGATGAAAGCAAGAACTGCTCGCCTGTCGTGTGATGCTTTTGGTGAGATGAGCTTGACTGGATACGCGGAAGATAATTTGCTGACCCTAGAGCCGTCTGCCGTGGCCTTCACAGCTATCGCAGCCTGGCCCGGCTTCAACGCCGCGCGATTGACCACGCCCGCCGGAATTATCTGAATAGCCATCGTGTCTATGTGCTTTTGAGGAGCATAATAGATGAAACTTCCCCTTTCCTTCAAATTTTCCCTCACCTGAATAGCCTCGCCGGCTGCGCCCGCCCAACACTAGGCGCTGCCCGACGACGGCCAAACCACCTCACTCGCCATTCTGTATTCGACATAGCGTCTAGGGCTCTCGTGCAACCTGTGGATACAATAAAATCACTGCTTTGCCGCTTTTGCGTGTCTCATCTCGTGCCGTTATCCGTAGTCGCCTTTCGGAAGCACACGGCAGAGAAACTATTCGGAAGTCTGAGAACCCGTGGTGGGCAGTGGCGTTGGCGCTATCGAGGCGCCTTTCGCCGAACCTCTCTGCTCCGCCGAAATTGAGAACCTTGCCGACGTCTCCGCATGGCACCAGTGAGTGTTACTGCCCAATGACGAAATGGATGAGTGTCGGAATCGAAATTCTTTATTTTTTGTGTTTTCGGATACAAGATGCATTTGATACCGCGAGAGGTGGGTGGCTCAAAGATACTGAAACGTACATGACATGCTTACTCGTCATGTAGATTGATAAGCTGCTCATTTCGCAGACGGGATTCCTGGCTCAGAGACGTCTAGCAAGGGGAGTCAAACTTAATGCTACAGAAGCTACTGTGAGTACGCTCTTCAAGTGGCATGGTATCGGTTTATTTCTAATATTGTAGGCACTCATCACTAACGTGATTCAAGAGGTAAGTTCTGAATAATTTCTGTATCCTTGTGCCTTGCTAACACAGCCAGCTCATTCGCGATGGCAATCACAGTGTATCTCAACTTATGGACCTGGGCCAGAGGGTCTTGGGTCGGAGGCATGTTGACCCATCAGTGATTTCCGTTGTGGTGGGACTGCAAGTCGAGGGTACGTTCAGGACTGGAACTCACCTGGTCACCATTGACCAGCCTATCACAACTGACGATGGGGACCTGGAGCTGGCAATGTATGGAAGCTGCATCGACCCTCCTAGGCAAGACTTGTTTCCACAAGTCGAGGTTGAACAGTTCGCTCATGAGAAGATGTCTGGATGCATCATCGCCTCCAAGGAAAGCAACATCATCCTAAGCAAAGACCGAAAGAGAATACGACTCAAGGTTACCAATAGGGGTGATAGACCAGTACAAGTAAGTGCCATACATTACTCAACGACTTCTTTCATACTCAAACAAGTAGGTTGGCTCACACTACCACTTTATTGAAACAAACCCGTATCTGGATTTCGACCGCCTCAAGTCCTATGGTTTCCACTTGGATATTCCTGCCGGAACCTCAGCGCGCTTCGAGCCGGGCGAAGTGAAAACAGTGACACTGGTTGAAGTGGGCGGTCTGAAGACAATTCGTGGAGGCAGCAGTATTGCACCGGGAAGAATTGATCTTTCCATGGCAAACACGATCCTGCGGCGTCTGGAGAGTGAGGGCTTCTACCACTCGCCAGAGGATCCACCCATGCCCGAGGAAGCAATCGAGCCAGCCACGATGGAGAGGGCAGACTACGCGGGTATGTACGGCCCTACGACTGGTGATATTGTGAGGCTCTCGACAATGGATTTGTGGATCAAAGTCGAGCAGGACTTTACCACCTACGGTGACGAATGCGCCTTTGGCGGAGGCAAAACCCTGCGCGACGGCATCGGTCAAGCAAGCGGTCGTTCGGCTGCCGAATGTCTGGACTTGGTAATCACTAATGCCTTAATTGTTGACTGGAGTGGTATATTCAAGGCGGATATTGGTATTCGGCATGGACATATCGTCGGTATTGGCAAGGCGGGTAATCCCGATGTCATGGATGGCGTTTTGCCCAGTCTTATCATTGGGTCAAACACAGATGTAATTGCCGGCGAAGGCAAAATCATCACAGCTGGCGGTATCGATACTCATTGTCACTTTATTTGCCCGCAACAGGCCGAAGAAGCTTTGGCATCGGGCATTACCACCCAGTTCTCGGGCGGCACAGGTCCCAGGTACGCATTGAACAGCGCGTCACTGAACAGATTGCTGACTTACTGCTGCAGCACGGCCACTGTTGCGGCTAACTGCACCCCGGGAAGCGTCAATATTCGACGAATGATGCAAGCTTGTGACTCCATGCCTCTCAATTATGGGGTCATCGGTAAAGGCAGCGATTCCGGACCCCGCGGCTTGCACGACCAGGTTGAAGCTGGTGTCGCCGGGCTAAAAGTGCACGAGGACTGGGGATGTACACCAGCCGCGATTGATAACTGTTTGACGTGAGTAGCACCCATCCGCACCAAAATCTCTGGTTTTCCCTATCTCTAACCCACGTCGAATAGCGTTTGCGACGAGCACGACATTCAATGTGAGCTTCACAGCGACTCTCTCAATGAAGCCGGGTTCGTGGAACAGACCGCCGCCGCCTTCAAGGGCCGCACCATTCACGCCTATCACATTGAAGGCGCCGGTGGCGGCCATGCTCCGGACCTGATGAAGCTTGTAGAACACGCACACGTTTTACCCAGCAGCACCAACCCAACCAACCCGTACACCACAGACACGGTGGATGAGCACCTTGACATGGCCATGTCCTGTCATCACCTCTCCAAGGACATCCCCGAAGACATTGCCTTTGCCGAGTCGCGCATCCGCGCCGAGACTATAGCTGCCGAGGATGTCCTCCACGATATTGGTGCCATCAGCATGATGTCGTCCGACTCGCAGGCCATGGGTCGGTGCGGAGAGGTGATTTCGCGCACGTGGGATACCGCCAACGCCAACAAGGGCCGCTTTGGACATCTGCTGGAGGATGACGGCACGGGTGCGGACAACCACAGGGTGAAGCGCTATATCAGCAAGTATACCATTAATCCGGCCATCACGCAGGGAATAAGCCACGTCGTCGGCAGTGTGGAGGTGGGAAAGCTGGCGGACCTGGTGGTTTGGGAGCCGTCTCGTTTCGGCACGAAGCCCTTCATGGTGCTGAAGAGTGGCTTTGTCGCGTGTGCTCAGATGGTGAGTAGATCCCCAGGCCATCTGTTTTTAGGTGAATCTCGCTAACGCATATTCAGGGTGACCCGAATGCTTCGTAAGTATCCGGTCGCGGCGTCGATTTCCATGCTAATAGGTATTAGAATTTCCACTGTACAGCCAATTATTTCTCGTCCAATGTTTTCGGTGAGTATTTCGAATGCTGTACCTGATTAGTCCCTTGCTTATGTTTTTTGCCAGCGTCTCGTACCGTCCGCCAGCGTCATTTTCGTCTCTAAAGCCAGCGTTACCAACGGCGCCATCAAGTCGTATAACCTTTCGAAGAGGGTTGAGATTGTCAAGGACACCCGCAAGGTCAGCAAGCACGACATGAAGTTTAACGGTTCGACGCCTATTATGAAGATAGATCCCGAGTCCTTTGTGAGTGGCCACCCGTACTTATTTTAGCTGATGCTGTTTTATTTGCTAATTTAACGAATTAGGAGGTGGAAGCCGATGGCGTCGAGTGCAAAGCAGAGGCGTCTTCGTTTCTGGCACTTGCACAACAGCACTTTATTTTCTAGCATCCATCATCGAGAATGCCCATGTCTAAGTAGACCACCAGGTTACAAGTTTCATTTGTGCCTCGTCGGGCGAAAAGCGACGCTAGTAGAGATGAGGCGTGAAGTCTGCAGCGCTAGCCGTCATTCGGGGAATCTCGATATTTTTCCCATGGCCGTTGCGGCTCAACAGTGTGTCTGCAATTTTTCTTTTAATTGCAATGCAGGACAAATGTTTTTTCACACGAATTGCCCGTTTGGTATTGAGATCTTCGTCGTGCTCTTGCGCAGAGATTTTAAATACGGGTAGTCTTAAATTGTGCCATGCTGACATGGCCACCTGTGATGCTACCCCAACTAGAACGATCCAGGTAGACTAATGCCGCGACGGCTCCTCGCCATCTCCCTCCATCCCCTCGTTTAGTTCAATCTCACTCTCCCGTTGTTACTCTGGCATGTTGCGTGGATTAGCCGTCTCACTCCCCTTTCGAATCTGTACATTTGATGCGAAGAACGGGGCGAGACAGGTGTCCAAGACGTACTGGAGGAGTAAGACTGTTAGTTCTATAAAGAATGCCATAATCCTT
The DNA here is from genome assembly GCA_037575805.1 of Lecanicillium sp. G3. NCBI lineage: Eukaryota > Fungi > Ascomycota > Sordariomycetes > Hypocreales > Cordycipitaceae > Lecanicillium > Lecanicillium sp. G3. The sequence goes on along the minus strand of JAZHPD010000004.1, from coordinate 220,328 downwards.
CGCGGAAAGCGTCCTTGCATATATGGCCGCGTAGCACAGACTTTTCATTGGAGCCAGAGTTCAACACGAGAAATGGGAGGTTTCTCCGCAAATGTTGTCATCTTCAGGCTGTCGTCAAGTACTAAACGGGCTATTCGGTTCGGAAATAAAAGGCTAAGCAGTATCTGAGCTAGCTGCTTGGCCGTACAAGGAACTTCCACGGCAGTGCATCAGAAAATCGCACCTATGAGCTCGTTACGGGCAACGACGGAGTAATATCATTACGTGTTCGATTGGTCTACCATGGCTGAACTGGAGCTCGCTATTTCCCTAATGGGCAACACGGGGCAAGCAGCGGTGGAGCACATCCAGGACCGAGAGGGGAACGATCAGAGCTAGAGTGTGGTAGGTGTAGCGCACGAAGACGATTCGTGGGATTTGCTTGCATGCCGTCTTTAAACGAGGCTGTCAGACCCCGAAGCATGAATAGAGATTTCCCTGTAAAGTTGTTTTCGGTAAATCTGGAGTGCGGGAGCCTTGGGTATTCTAATGGCAACTGTCAACTAACTAGTTAGCTGGTTACCAATGCAAGTTAGGCACAAGTAGTGCCGCTGAATGAACCCCCATCCTGGACGTCCGCCGCAGAGGTTCCATTGCCGGGCTTCCAAATACAAACAGAAGTGACCATCAATATGATTCCAGAAGCAACTTTCTGTCTAGAATGTCTATCGACAACATGCATTGGCGCATCAGGCCTGGCTATGTTCGTAAACACAGCGTTGCATTCCCCTCCGCAGCTGGCCCTGTCACAGATGCAGTAGGGCTCCGGCGAAGCCGACTCACGTCCACATCCCATCACACGGTAGCAAATCGCACTGCTACGCTAATTCACCTTGTAGGGCAGGACACATGGCGCCAGTCCGAATTCTGCTATGCAGTGCGAGTGAGTACTGGCGGCACTTGCACGAATTTTGTGGTTCAGTGCTGGCGGATGTAAGCAGATTTATGGGCTCTTTGCATCCATTGCCCCCGAAGAGACTAAAGTCTCTGGCTAATGATAGCGGGATCTCATCCAAGGCGCTGCGCGCACTAATCTATAATGAAAGCTGCCGTGGCCCCTGCTTGTACATTGGCCGTACATGCCCGGGTGCTCGCCCGTATCTAAAGCCCGGCTGACTATGTAACTATTCGAACGGGGGCAGCTCCGTATTGGTCTTGGGCAAGGATCAGTACTGCCTTACGAACATAACTTGTCGATGTCTCATTGTCGGTATACATGTACTTTAAATCCGAAAACTATATAATAGAGCGGACAGGCTCACCTGAGGACGACAAGTTCGACAGATCATCTCGCTCATACTTTCCTTATTTACACGCAATAACCTGATATCAAACTTGCTACAATGGTCAAATTTATAGCTGCTCTCGGCTTATTGCTGGGTGTGGCCGCGGCTAGCCCGACTCCCACCAACCACACTTCCAAAGTCCTCGCCAAGCAGAGCACTGGCTTCTGGTATGCCAACATGGACCATACCGGCAGCCCCCGTGGCTACGCCCCCGATCTAAACGGCGACTTCACTTACCCTGTTTTCAAGACTGTCAACCCCGGCGATGGCGGTGCCATCCAAGACGCCATTTACCACAACCACGATGACGGCTACCGTCATGTAAAGTGGCTCGCCTCTCAACCCCGTGTTGTGTATCTGCCTCCCGGCACTTATGAGCTGTCCAGCACTCTAAAGCTCAAGACTGATACAATCATCATGGGTGATGCCACTGACCCCCCTACTATCAAGGCGTCCTCCAACTTCAACGGCAACACTCTACTTGACGGAAAGGACAAGGATGTTGGTGTAGATGGCGAGCTTTCTTTCACTGTCGGCCTCAAGAACATCATCCTCGACACTACTGCTGTGGAGGGCACTCGCGACTTTACTGCTCTCCACTGGGGTGTCGCCCAAGGCGCCCAGCTGCACAACGTAAAGATCAGCATGGCCTACTCCCAAGGTGGCCGCGGACACACTGGTATCCGCCTGGACCAGGGATCTACTCTTGGTCTCTCCGACGTGCGCATTGAGCGTGGCCAGAACGGTATCCACCAGAACGGACACCAACAGGCTGCATACAAGAACATTTACTTCTTCCAAAACACTATCGGCTTCCTCTTCTCGGGCGGCCACACTGCTACGCTTATTGCCCCCACCTGGGACACTTGCGGTACTGGCGTCTACCACACTGGAGAGGCTCCTTTTATCGGCATTATCGACGGCAACTCCATCAACTCGGGCACTACCTTTGAATCCAAGTATGGTGGCGCTTCAGTTCTGGTCGAGAACCTGGCCAAGGACAACGGCGGCAGCATTGTCAAGTTCCCGGAGGACCCCGATATGCTTAAGGACCTGCGCCACGTTGGTACTTTTACTTACGGTAACACTGTCGGCCGCCACCCCATCTATGGAACTACCACGACCAACAACACCCGCCCAGAAGTCCTTGCTCCTGGCGGTAACTATCCAGTCATTCCCGCTCCCAATTTTGCCAACAACAGCATCGACGACTTTATCAATGTTAAGGACTCTCAGCAAAATGGTGGTCACCATGTCTATGGCGATAATAGCCGGGATGAGTCTGCGGCCTTGAACGCCATTCTCGATATGGCTGCCAAGAACAACAAGATTGCCTACTTCCCTTTTGGCAAGTACCGTGTTGAGTCAACCCTCTTTGTTCCCCCCGGCTCTCGCATTGTCGGTGAGGCCTGGGCTACCATCACTGGTAATGGCGACTTTTTCTCGCATGAGAACAACCCCCAGCCTATCGTGTCTGTCGGCCGCGAGGGCGATGTAGGTGTTGCCCAGATCCAGGACATGCGCTTCACTGTCAACGATGCTCTTCCTGGCGCTATCATTCTCCAATTCAACATGGCTGGTAACCAACCCGGCGATGTCGCCATCTGGAACTCGCTTGTTACCGTCGGTGGAACTCGCGGCGCTGATGCACTCAGCAGCAAGTGTCAAGACCCTTCTCACGAGTGCAAGGGAGCTTTTATCGGTATTCACATGACCAGGAACTCATCTGTCTACCTGGAGAACGTGTGGAACTGGATTGCGGACCACGATACTGAAGCCAACGGAGACGGCACCAGCATTGCCGGCAAAGGCGGTGTCCTTGTGCAGTCTACCAAGGCTACCTGGCTTCACGCCCTAGGCAGTGAGCATTGGTGGCTTTACCAACTCAATCTACATCACGCCGAGAACGTCTTGGTTTCCATGCTTCAGTCCGAGACCAATTACGACCAGGGTGACAACGTCCCCATCACTCCTCCGGCCCCATGGCACCCGGAGTCCGAGCGATGGAACGACCCTGACTTTTCCCACTGCGGCGGCGGCGATACTCGCTGCCGCATGGGTTACGGCAACTATATAACAGGTGGTGCCAACGTCTACCACTACACCTCGGCTTCGTGGGCGTTCTTCTCCGGGCCTGGCTACCAACACTGTGCCAAGGGTACGGATACCTGCCAAAGTATGTTACCAGACTTCCATGTGTCGCATGAAAAGCCCAAAGTTAACAGATGTTTACAGATTACATGCACTGGATCAAAGAGACCCCCAAGAACTTGCAGATGTTTGGCGTCTGCTCAAAGGACTCGTACTACATCATGCACACAGCTGATGATGGTGATGTTCAGAGTCACCCTCACTTCACTGGCTCGTGGGGCGGTGATATTGGTCGCTACACACCAAACTAGAAAGACCATTGAAGTTGCAGCTCGAGTTGTTGAAAGGCCAACCTGTACATATATCGGCTATTCAAGTACATAGTGTCATTGCAATTAAAATTCCAACACTTGATCGAGAATTCTTCGCATTACTTTCTCGATTCATTTAGATGTTTGTTTTTGGCCACTCGAAAGTCAATAAGTTTGCCTTTTGCGAGCCTATCTCATCTCTCATCCTCGCCTCAAAGGCCCGGCAGTCCAACTGCGATACCAAGTCTGCTTTCTTGAACTCTGTTGTATTTCTCATCACCACCTTTTTCAATCTTGGAAGCTCATCAAGAATGTCCACCCAGTGCGCGCACGAATTGCACTCGTGTAGCAGGCGCCAGGGCGAGCTACTGGTTCGGCTTCTCTGCCAGGCGACATTGAGCTGGATAGTAGTAACACTCCAGCGCTGGTCGTAGTTGAGATGTGTCGCTATGAGCTTGCGTAGATGGAGAGCCTCAACAAAATGCAGCCTATTGCGCCCGTAGAAGACCTCTATCCCGGCAAAGTACATAGCGCGGCAGGCAAGCAGGATGCTAACCAGCTGTGACCATGCACTACCGCGCGTAGATTTTTTAGCCTTCACAAATCGCGCCTTGGGAAGCAGTTTGAGCGGTTTGTCCTGTGTGAGAATTGGCGCAATGATATGAACGAGCAGTTCATGAGGCAGACGGGCCAATAGAGACGGTTGCTGGCAGGCTTCTTGAGGTGGTTCGTATCGGCGGCCTAGTGATGCTGTGGCAGTGTCGTCTTTGCCTTCGCCCTTTGAGTGCTTTCTGTTCTGGTGTGAAGACATTTTTTGCTTCCGATAATTGTGTTTTGCGCTGCAAGCCACTTGAAAGGATTGCAGGATCACTGGTCGTGAATTTATACCATGAAAACTCTCGAAGACGCTCACGGGATTCTTCGGGTTAGCGTAGCGTCCTTCAATAATCGGCGCTCTCTTCCGCGGGGAATCGCCGACCCTTGAACTTTCAGCTGCAGCCTTCTTTATAGCTTCTGACAGTCAACGACGCAACGGACCACTTGTCACGATTATCACGAGTAGATTGCATGGCTGGCGAGAGCGGCAAAATACATATAAGACCGCCGACATCCCAGTATAGGAGTGACTTCTCAACTTCTTTTTTTCACATTTCTTTTTCACTGCTCAAAAAGCAGCCTCCAACAGGTATTACGTACAGCATACAACATGACTGGACCAGTGCTTTACGAGGTCAGCGTGCCTTATTTTCGAAAAGCTCTAGACAACCAAATCAGGATATTGAAGAAGGGGCAAGAATGGTGCAAAGAGAATGGGCATGAAGAAACTAAGCTGTCAAATGGTCGCCTGGTAGATGATATGTTGGTGAGTGTCCCTTTCGATAATGCTTTGCTTCACGTCGCATTCTAACCTGAACCGTCGCAGCCCCTGCCGTTTCATGTCACATTTTGTACCTACAACGCGGTACAGTTTGTAGTCGATGTCGGTGCCGTTGATGTGAAGCCAGAGGAAATCGAAGTCGAAGGCCTCTCGTTGAATGAGTTGATTGAGCGAATTGAGCGCGCACTAGCCGTCCTCGACAGCGTTGATCCGTCCAAACTCGCGAACAAAGAGGGAGAAGATGTAGAGATCTATCTGGGCAACTTTTCGGTCACGAAGCCTGCACTAGAGTATGCTCATCACATCTCCGGCCCTAGCTTGTAAGTATCTTTGTCTTTTTTCAAACTGTGGCCGCCAACTAACATGGGACTATAGCTGGTTTCATCACTCCATGGTTTACAGCATTCTGCGAGTCAACGGCGTGCCTTTGGAGAAGCGCTTCTTTCTCAACGCATTCTGAGGTCAAGCCAACTCGTAAATATGAGGCAATTGTCACACATTTAAAGAAAGTCTGAGAGATGTCGATGCAAATGAAGTCGGCTGACGATAAGCGCTAGCGGTACCTGTAGACCGCCTCGGAATGTACTTGTATCATTCCCATGCGCCTTATCAACCCATAGAGTCATTGAGCTGAAAGTTATTACTGACAAGAGTTTCCAAATTTGCGACAAAGGGAGACGAACAGTTAATTCGACTGATTTATAAAGGGTGGATGACGGCTAAGTCGGCAAAGCTGTATGTAAGAAGTTTGTACTAGTGCGCCGCCACGTCTTTAGCTACATTTCGCGCAGCCTTGTTATGTTCCCATCAGCTTTCCACCATCATCTCATGATTTTCTCCAAAGCGTTTGTGCGTCACGATGCAAGATCTAGCTGCCCTGGGGTCGATTTCACGCTGTGTGAGCTTGGCCTTGTCGCTCGCTGCCGCAAGTGGAGGGCATTCGGTGAAATCACTGTCTGACACTGAGACCGACACCGAGACTGAGGGCGATGTAGCTGAAATCGACTACGAGAGGCGCCTTCAGATGCTCGAAGAAAACCTGGCTAATTTGGGAAAATCTGATGTCGACTTATTGACAGACAATCCCGGAAGCCGACGCCGGAATGACGTCTCTCTCAAGGAGCTTGTGTCCAGCTGCAGGTCACTCTGCGGTCGCGTATTGTCAGCTGTTCAGGCTTCTCGTGGGCCGAAGCGCATAGCGACGGCCGTTGATACGGGCAGAACCTGGAGGCCATCAACAGTAAATCAGCGCCATGGTTTAGAGCTACGCAAGCATTGCGAGAGGCTACAAGAGCTGCAGTCAACACTGGCTGGCGAAGTTGGCAAGGCTCTCAGGTACGGCGCCGGTCAGTTTCTCTGTTTATGCAATCACTAACCACCGTTAGCAACCATATTTCCACAATCAAACAGCAATTCCGCCAGCTGCAGTTAGAAAGTCGGAGGTTTCAGTGTTGCAAGTCTGATCGACTGAGGAAAGTGTCCGCCACTCTGCGCGACTTGGAAGTACAGTCTCGCGCGCTGCAGAAAGAATCGACAGAGTACCCTTTGTCTCCCCAAGATAGCGCGCGATTTATTGATCAGCTTCAGGGCATAATTGATCAACAAAACAGTGTGAAAAATAACCACGCCATCCTCAAAAGCCTTGCTTTCAGAAGCAGCGTCGCGCGTCACGATACTATCCCCGAAGCACATCAGCAAACCTTTTCGTGGGTATTTTCAGCACGCGGAGCTTCCAAAACCTCTGGTTCTTCACTCAGTCTATTGGAATGGCTTGAGACAGGAAGCGGCGTCTTTTGGGTATCCGGTAAGCCTGGAGCTGGCAAGTCTACCTTCATGAAGTTTCTTGCAGACCATACAAGCACCCAGGAGTCCCTGTCTAAATGGTCGGCGCCCAAGCGTACAATCACTGTCTGCCACTATTTCTGGTGTGCCGGAACTTCGATGCAGAGATCGCATAATGGTCTTTTGCAGACGCTCCTATTTGAGATTTTACGACAGCTCCCCGACGAGATCGGGACTTTATTTCCTGAGCGCTGGGGCTCGTCGACTTCGGCAGGCTGGACCTTGACGGATCTATATCAGGCTCTGTCTACCATTGTCGCACGGCCTGACTTGGCTGTAAAGTTTTGTTTCTTTATTGATGGCCTTGATGAATTTGAAGGTGATCACCGTGCACTGTGCCGCGAGCTCATGCTCCTTGCTGAGTCTGGCAATGTCAAGCTCTGTCTTTCTAGCCGCCCCTGGAAAGTCTTTGAGGATGAATTTGGATATGGCAAGATGGGTCAGCTTTGTTTACATGATGTGACAAAGGGTGACATTACTAATTTCGCAATGGACCGCTTCGCCCAGCACGCTTCACTAGTAAATGCTGCAAGCCAGGATGAGCTACGTGATCTGGCCGCAGAAATCACTCGCAAGTCACAAGGGGTGTTTTTATGGGTATCTCTCGCTACAAAATGCCTGTTGGAGGCCTTGCCAGAGAGTCTTTCGGCGCCGACTTTGTTTCAGCAGCTGGAAGAGTATCCTCCTGAACTCGACGACTTTTTTACTCATAAGCTGAATGCTGTGCCAAAGGCAGACCAAAACAACATGGCGACTACGTTCTTAATCACCGAGTCGGCAAAAAGGCCATTAGATATTGGGATATACTATTTCCATGACATGGAATTCGCTGATCCCGATTACGTCTTCAGCTTATCGGCCGACCCGCCAGGCAGATTGGAGCATAGACGCCAGATATCGCACGCAATACAGCGGCTCGAAACTAATTGCCGAGGTTTGTTAGAAGCTGACCCAAAGACGGGGGCGGTCAATTGCATTCATCGCACTGTTCGCGATTATCTTGATAATGGTGAGACCAAAGCCATGCTTGTTGCCAAGGCGCCGCCGCAATTCTTGCCTGCCACCTGTCTCCTCAGAGCATCCGCTGCCTGGGTGAAGACTAGCAGAACCACCATGGCAGAGGAGCCAAAATCAGAATTTCTCGGCAGCATTTCATCGCTTCTATCAGCGGCGGCTGACCTGCATGACTCTGAAGGAGTCGCGCTCTGCCGCCGGATCTTAGACGATCTGGACAAGTGCCTAGCAGCAAAGGGCCCAAGCGCAGAAGAGAGCCTGAAATTGATGCGTTCTCAAGTTATCGGTCACAGGCTTTGGCATTATTTGTCTGGAATACAGTTGCGCCGACCCGGCTACTTCTCTTCGTTAGACGCCCCTGCATTGGTTCTGGCTTTGTTTCCAGGTTATGAGAATGGCGAGGTGCGCGAGAGACGGTCGCGGTGGGATGAAGCAGCCGCAAAAACGGTTTCCTGTCTGTTGACTCAGGGACAAGATCCCAACATCATGTTCTCTACCGCAGAGACGCTCGCTTCCAAGACGGAAAAGTCGCCTTGGGCCATCCTCTGCGAACACACGTTGCCGCACCACGACGAAACGCACACTGGGCACATTCAACGACTGCAGCCGCAGCTCAAGTCCGCCATGGAGACTGGTATTTTTGAAGCATTTTTGTCGAACGGTGCGAACCCGAATGCGCGGTGCGAGCGTCCAGGAAAGGACGCCAGCGTCGCAGCCACGGACTACTTTTTTCACGCATTCCGCCTCGACGCCCACGATAATCAGGCTTTTGAGACCCTCTATATAAAGCACTTGCATTGGTTCGCCCCCAAGGACGCTGAGCACTTAAATGCAGTCGTAAACGACTTTTCGCGGCTAATGGATAGGACACAGACGTCGGTGTTTTTGCAGCAAGTCTCCGAAGAGCTTCTCGCATTAGCTTCAAGGTTGTAAAGCACTGCGAGAGCGATGTAAAATATTGAAATAATATAACTATTGTTTAAACGCCGCCTTCGCCTTCTTTCAGATCAATTTCGGCATCGACATCTTCCGGTACGCCTTCTTCCGATGTGTAGTCAGTATCTGTAACATGGAAGATTATCACCCACACAATGCCGACAATGCCAAGCACGAATAGCCTGTAATTCATTAGCATCCAGGCACTTGGCTGGCGCACAGTGAGACTCACGAAAGTTGCAGGCTAGCTTGCCCAATGAAAGGTACACGCTCGCCGGCGAGGATAAACGAAATCATCATGCCTAGCGTCGAGTAAAATTTGAACATGCCGGCCACATGCGCCAGCTTCGCCGGGTCATTCGTCGTAGACGACAAAGTGTACTCTGTGCACATCTGGTACCCGGCATATGTGGCGCCGAATAGGAGGAAGCACGCGAGCATCCCGCCGAACTCAGAGTCTGTCCAGTCAAAGGACTGAGATACCGGGCGCGACTCCACATGGTTGACCTCGAGCCAGCTTATCAGACCTACGCAGCCTGCGACGGCAATGGTGCCCATAATGCTGATACCGAGGAGACCGCGGTGGCGGCGGGAACGGACGAAGCGGCTGTCGAGAACGCAGATAAGGAGGCCCGGGACGAGCATTTGGATCGTCTGGTAGGTGAAATTGTTGACAGATCGGGTCCTGAGATTAAAGTATCGTGCTGCATATTCATTTTAGAATACTGTTTTTTACCGCCACGGTTTGGAGAGACTCACCATTCACGCTACTAACAAGTGCGAGACCCATTTCGCACCCGAGCTGCGCAGGAGCCATAATGAGATATTTTTGCGTCGTCATGAGCTCCACTGTCTCTTTCATTTCTTTCCAAACCTTTGACTCCCTAAGGCCCTCAATATGAGAGCCGTCCTTGCGTACGACGTCCCTGGGGTGGACAATGAAGATCATGGCAATGAAGAAGGCGCTCGCGTGCAGAATTATGAATACAATATACACCGAGTCAGACACGCCGACCGGCTTGGTCTCATCAATATTCAGACTCAGCGATATGGAACTGCCGACCATGGCTCCGAGACTGCGCAGCATCCATTGGATACTGATATACTGCAAGGCCAGCCGTCAGCGTCACTAAAAAAATCAGAGCAGCAGCTTGGACTTACCAGGGCCTTGTCTTTTTCTTGCGCGTACGCGAATTGGACAAACGCCGCTGCCGACCACAAGAACCCGCCTGTCAAGCCCAGCGCCGCGCCCGCGAAGAGCGGGAACCACGAGTGGCCGGTCCGGTCGTAGTACCACAGGCCACCTACGTAGAGCGGATAGCCAAGCGAACCAATCATTAGGCAGACTTTGGGTCGGAGAGTGTTCACGAGGGTGCCGCCAAAGAAGCCGACGAGGGCGAAGAGGCCATAGAGAATCGCATTGGTCTTATTGGCGACATCGGCTGACGACGGATGTCCGCCACCGGCGCCGAGGCCGGTCAGGGCTGTGTAAATGCCAGGCAGGCAGAATAGTAAACTAAGTCAAATTGTCAGCGCCCTCATAGTCCACATCTTGAGAATTGGAAGACTTGTGAGCATGTTGAGAACTTACAATCCCACGACCAGGTTCTGGCTGAATGGCCTCGCAATGTAGCTGCGGATACCCATTTTCGCGGAGATAAGTGTCGGGTTGTCCGGCTCCGGTACCCTTTGTTTTCAGCACAACTCAGACGAGGCTCGGGAATATTCTACCAGTACAGCCACGACCAAACCCCTTCAGCCGTTCCAGAATACACCGAGTCTTTGAAGAACTATGTAGAATAGAAAAGAGAATGAAAATCGTTCAAGTCACCTCTATCTCTCCTCAATGCCAAGAGTGGCCCTGCGTTGTGGAGTTGTGATCTGCGACGACGAACCAAAAGGAAGGCTGCCGTTTAGTGAATTTAGCACGGCATGCCGCTACCCCGCATTATTTCGTCCTTGGCTTTGCCTCTGATGGCATGGTATGCTGCAGTAGCTCTTGGTGGCTCAAGTTTTCTGCAGGTCCGCTGCTTATCCCCTGCTGGCATATTTGTGTGGGAGGCTACGGTTAAGCTCCCGTCGACCATTTATTCCACTTAATGGTTCAGAGACCACGTTTTGAAGTCTTTTTGAAACATTTACGCCATGGTGGACCCTCATCGGACAATTGAGGCCGCGGATAGGGCTGTCGTTGAAGACGCTCGGCGCTCAACCCATATGTCGTCGAGCGGCATGCACGCAGGGTTGCAATTTTAGCCTTCTGAGAGGAGACAAGGTGGAGAGTTGAGCCACGTCGGAGTCAAGCGAAACCTCGGTCGAAATGAAAAAAAAAAAAAAAAAAAAAAAAAAAAAAAAAAAAGCGATTGGCTTACCAACTGCCGGCGGTTTAATCGCACGGCAGTTGCTGCATGCCAGCACGACAGTTACCAACCCTAAGCTCTCACAGAATTTAACACTCTCCAAATAACATGGGTCTCATTGTGTCCGTGATTCGTACCTGGTTTTTATGAAAATAATCACTTTAAACCGTTGCACAACCCCTGTGGCACACAACGTGCCCAGTGTGCCCAGACGATAAGCCACCAGCCCTACCCGTATGCGACCCAGCTATAACTGGACGTGAAGACAACCGAACGACTTGCCATCTTCTCGTCTGTCCCTTCGATTATAGGCCGCGTCGTAAAAACAGTTTCCTTGATGAGAACTATGCAACCGCTGCCCTTCACCAGCGGTAGGTACCTATACTATGGGAGCCTGGATAGCACGACGAACCCCTCTCTGGGCGGGTGGCATCCTGGCCGTTGAATTGAAGCTTCTGAGTGACTTCCTACTCAATTAGAGCCAAGTCAATTAAACTGCACTCGGTTACTCAGTAAATTTGCGACTCCATTGGATTTTGTTGTTCAGTTTACGCCGTGCGGACCTTTGAAATGTACAGTCGCAGTCTGTCAGTCGGTACCCGCCTGCGCAGCGCCGACACCTACTTAGCACCAACACGCTTCACGCGCGCGCCTCAGCCGCCGCCTTTACATCTCAATCACCATCATCTTGAACACATCAATTCTTAACGCCAAACCTCGCCTCCTGCATCAAATCTCTGTTTTACAAGATTCTCAATAACCACAACATTCTCATATCTCGTAATTGACGCGAAAAAAGCGAACAGTCACAGATACAATGGCACCGTCTACCGTGCCATCGCCAGACACCATCTCAAAAGCCGATTTCACGGCGCTGCTCGAAGAGTACCCGTCGCTGGTCGACGCCATCTCCGAGGCCAAGGGATGTACGTAGTCGTATCGTTTTACGCCCACATCATGTCCCTGAGTCTCACGTTCTCTAGCAAAACCGGGCCAGAAGTCGCTCCGACAGCTCGATGAGTACCGCTACGGCACGGCACTCGAGACATTTGGCGCCGCCGGCTCTACAAAGGAAATGACTCTCGACGACGTCAAGCTCCTCGTAGAATGGAAACTGTAAGCTTCCACCCTTTCATCATCCTCACCACACCATCCCCGACTAACCATCCCGTCCAGCCGCCACGGTAAATTCCGCCCCACGCTCATGGGCCTCGCTTCGTCCAACGACGCCAGCACCACCAAGACCACCATCGCCGACGCCATCCGCACCTACCGCGCCGCCGCGCCGTCCTCCTCTCCATTGAAGACCACGCCGCCTCCGGATGCCGCCGTGGCTGCCGCGCTCGCCAGCCTTGCCAAGCTCCGCGGCATCGGCCCAGCGACGGCGTCGCTGCTGCTGACGGTGCACGACCCGTCGCGCGTCGTCTTCTTCTCCGACGAGGCGTTCTACTGGCTGTGCGGCGACGGGCAGGTCGTCGCGGGCATCAAGTACAACAACCGCGAGTACGAGATGCTGCGGGAGAGGGCGGGCGCGCTGATGAAGAGGCTGGGCGTGAGCGCGACGGACGTGGAAAAGGTGGCGTACGTGCTGTTCAAGCGGGATGCGGCTGCGGCGGGGACTGATGGCAAGGGAAAGACGAAGCCGGCCAAGGCTGTCAACGAGACGGGCAAAGATGTGAAGAAGGATATCAAGAAAGATGTCAAGGATGTCAAGAGCAAACCGGCGGCACCAGCAGCAAAGAGAAAGAGCGCAGCCAACGAAAAGGCCGAACCGACTCCCGGGACAAGACGGTCAAAACGAAACAAGAATTAGAATGAATAAACTCGCGAGGCTAGTTAAGAAACTATCAATTGGCGTGCTCTACAGATACAATGCTTTGTAAAAAAAGCACGACCTGTGTCACTACACTCTTCTCCCATCTTTCCGACACCGTTTTCTTTCGTTCCTCCTCCATTTCACAGTTACGTGTTTCGCGCCAAAGATGCCGTTTGTCGGTTTCGTCACTGCAGCGCTGCAGCGAGTGACTTATTTGGTTTTCTTGCCCTCGGTGGGCTGGGTGGCCTCGTACTTGTCGCTGAGATCGTTGTAGCTCTTGTGGAGCTGCTCGGACTGCTTCTTGAGGGTAGCGAGGTCCTGGTCCTTCTTGGCGAGCTGCTTCTTGAGGGCGTCGACCTCGTCCGAGGGCTTGACGACCGAGTTCTTGTCGCTCTCGTAGGCGCGGGTCTTCTCCTCGAGGCGGATCATGTCCTTGATCATGACATAGGTGCGGTTGAGGATGAGGGAGAGGAAGAGGGTGAAGCCGCAGAGGTACATGTTGCGCTGGGCGTAGAACTTGCGGGCCTGGACTTCGGTCCGCTCGTGGCCGAGGACGACGCTGTGTGTAGTGGGTTAGCTGCGATGAACAATGGTAGAGATATTTTGACGAGGGGAGACGTACGCTCCACCATTGCGGGAGGCGTTCTCCATCGTCTCGGAGAGCTCCATCTGAACTCGGTAGACGCGGTTGACGCTGTCGACGAAGAGGACGGAGATGAAGATGAAAGTAATCTTAAGACCATGCTGAATCTTGCCGACGACGGGGTTTTCCGAGATGAAGCTGCGAGCAGGAGGGCCGGGATGTCAGTATGTGAGTTTATAGAGTTTGGTCGCAGTCGCCGTGCGTTTGTCGGGGCCAACGTACGTGAAGATGGTGCGGCGGGCAGAGTGAGGCAGAGGGACAATCAGGAACATGAAGAGCGCCATCTCAAACATGAGAAGGGCAAAGACCTGGAGTCGACTGTCAGTACATCCGTCCGAGGGCACGATTCGTCCGCCATGTTGGCAAAACGCACAAGCGTGTAGTAGAGCGTCATGGTGACGGCTGTTGCGTGCTTCTCGAGCACAGGCGGTTTGCGGGGTTTGGCGGGTGTTGCGGAAAGCCAAGGGAAGCTATCTGCTGTTGAATGGGCAGAAGGTAATTCGGGGAGAGACAAAGAGAGAAGGAAAGCTGGAAACGGTTGTCAAGGCAAGCACCTTTGTAGTAATGGAAAAGGGAAAAAAATGAAACGGAAAAGAAGGCGAGGTTACCGAAGAGGCCATGCGGGAAAGGTGGTCTGTTTCCCCCCCGCTGCGCCTGGTTCTAGGCCCAGAAGCTTTTTTGGCTGCGCGCAAGCAGCGCTGGAAGCTTGGTTCAGCCAGTGCCGGCCAGGGTCGATCGCTCGCGTCGCTCAGACTGACGACCAAGCGACGTCATCGTTTTCGGTGTGGCTGAAGCTCCATTTTGCAGTGGCTGGAGGCCTGTGGCTGGGCTGGGCGGGGCCCTCTAACTGTGCACGGGTAGATCCCCCGGCGGCCGGCATCGTTGCACGTAACCACTCGCTGCAGGCATGCGCTGATTGATGATTCACACGGCCGAGACGCGCGTCTTTGGCTTGTAGAGGCCAGTTTCGTCAGAGGATAGTTTTATCCACGAGAAAACACTGTTCAATTAAAATGTGTCAAAATTGCAGTGCCAGCCGCAGGCACAACTGTTGGTATTCCCCTCTTCCTCCGTCTAGCTAAAAAAGGGTCTCTTGCTGTATATGCTCTGCGCAAACCAAGTAAATATACGCCTTGCAACGCCTAATACAAACCACCAGTGTTGGTATCAGCACCACTGAAACCCCTTCTCCCATAAATGTCAAAATAATGCAGTTTTATTTGTACAACATCACCAATCGTCCTCGCCGCGAAATTTGGCCGGCGGTCTCCTGTTTCTCGTCGCTCGGTCCATTCGCTTTCGTACCACGACGTCTTGGTCTTGGTCCTCGTTTTGGTTTTCATCCTCGCTTCCGTCGCCTCCGTTTCCGTACGGCTCTGCGCTGCTGTCCTCGCCGGCCATGGTCTCTCGGTTTCCGTATTCCTCTCCAGCCGTCGACCATTCCTGGCTGTCCTGAATCTCATCTGCATCCTCGTCCGCCGCTTGCTGTTGGCGCGTCACGCGCTGTGACACATCAGCGCTGTCTCGCCATGAAGGCTTAGTTGGCGTGCCATCCTCGCCTCTCGGAGCCTCAAATTCTGCCACGGGCTTCGCCGTCGGGCGTGGATGCTTTCTAGGCCGTCCGCTACCGGGCCGCGCGCCGCCACGTCGTCCCGCCACCTTGGCCTTATCAATGGCTTTGGTGGGTGTCTCCGAAGCCCTGGCTCGCAGGCTACGCCGAGTTCTGACGCCGTTTGGGGTCATTTCCTCGCCAAGGGCTTCGTCGTCATCCACCGTCGATTCGTGCCATCGGTTCCCGTATTCTTGTACAGACGCGCTTCCCTCATCCCAGTCGCTATCTTCTTCAATCCTTCGCTTGCGCTTTCGAGATGGATTCAATGGCGATGCTCGAGTTCGCGGTGCTACCACCTCATTGTCGCCCTCGTCGTCGTCATTGCCGGCTCGTCTCTGTCTCCTGCGTCGTACCGTCTTTTTAATTGGCTTCTTCTCTTCTGCCCGTGGCGCTTTTCGCGGCACTGGGTTGCTTCCGTTTGCATGTGGCGGTCGCCCTGGCTTTCGCTGAGCCTCCTGTGTCTCTCCCGCCTTAGTATCGAGACGCTTTTTAGTGAGGTTCGGAAAATTTTCGCCATAGTTGAAAAACAACTCTTCCCCGGCACGGATGTCACGTAGAGCCGTAAACTTGATGCGATATTCGCCATTGACGTAAAGGATACGTGGTGTGATGTTGCATCCTGTGCGATCCTGCTCCGATGCATGATTGATATAGCGGCTGAGATTTCCGTATATCGCGGCATCTACCCAGATGCCCTCGTTCTCGAGCAGTGTAAAGACGTAAGAGGTGTTTGACTCTGCATCAAAAACGTCCCCGCGACGCGCTTCCCGGCGCACACCCTCGTCATGGGAAATGAGCTCACCCACATACTCAATGACAAACTCGTCTTGTGCAATATCTTCAGCAGTAAAAAGACCATAACCGACTCCGTCCAACTGACTTTGGCCCAGCACAAGTCCCCTGCTATTTCCGCGCTGCAGATCGCAGTTTTGGCAGCCCGTCTCGTGCAGTATTTCGTCGTGTGCATTCTCTCGATCTGCCCGTTCGTAGACGCCGCAGCTTCCGCACAGCTCCGGATCGCATTCGCGGTTTAGTTGGATGCAGATACAGTACTTGTCCTTTTGCTTTGCCTGGCAGCTTTTACCAGTAGAGTGACACGCGCAGCCGGTAAACTTGTACGCGCACGTATCAACCGTGCATTTGCACCACTTTTCGCAGAGAACTCCAGCTTTAACACAAGGGCAATTCTGAGGCGAGCATGGTCCTTCGTGTGAGCAAGGCTCCGTTAGCTCCCGAATCTGATGCTGGTGCGTTCTAGTATGATCTTGCCAATCGCCAATGAGAGTTTTCTTTCGGTTATCATACCACGACAGCGACTTGGTGCGCGGCGCTTCGGGCGGCAGGGCTTGAGGTATCGTTATGGTGAGAGAATTAAACTTTGCGTATACTTCACTGCATTCGCGGTCCAGCACGTCCGCAGCAAGGCAGATTGGATCGCGCTGAAGTGTGCTGTGCCTGGTCGTGAGAAACAAGGAGCGAAGTACCACAGTCTGAATCTTGGTCCACGGCTTTGCCTCGCGCATCTGACCAGCTGACCGGACCGATAAGTAGCACTCTCTCCGGCATGGAAGCGGGCCCTGACCATTGCCCGTGGCATCTGCCACATATCTTCGTCTTCTTTGCCGCAGTAGGTCCCCCAGTGATCCAACGGTGAAGGGTACCTTCAGGTTCGTTCTGGAATATTCGCCATGTTCGCAAGAGTGGCCAAAGCAAATGAAGCAGCTAAGGTCGCCGAAGCTACTCAGGTTGGACTCAGCGATTTCATCTTCGTTGCTTGACTGGGTTGGAGCAGTGTCGGTGTCGGTGTACTTCGGGTCCATGATGGTCTCGACAGACTCATCAAGCATTAAAATCCTTCGCAGCTTGATTTTACTTGCAAGCGGCAGCTCATCGTCATCAAAGGCCAGGTTGAATGCGTCGGTAAACAGAGCTGCGGCTTTCCTGGCGTCTAGACTGGTCGAATCGTGATCAGCCTCACGCTTCGCGCGCAAAATTTCTGACTTCTTTTGCGGCGTGATACTGTCATCTGGCTCTTGGTCTGCCACGTACGCAATCAATGCGGACCTTGTGCAACTTGATAGGCGCAGTTCCTCCAACCAACGGTCCAGATACAGGGAAAGTGTTGCTGCACGTTCGGTTTGAATGGTGAGGATGACTTTTTCCTCCCTATTCATCGGTTTAAAACCGCTTTGCAGATCAATTTCCTCGAGCTCCTTCAACCACGTGTTGTACTGGGTCTCTTCGTTGCTTTCGAGATCGCGCAGATGTGGCACAAACGTCAACATTGTGGTGGGTGTAAGGACGCTGTTCCGTATTCCAACATGATGGAATCTGTATCGTGGTACTCGCTCTTTTGTCGTTTGAATAGGTATTATTTTATGATGTTCTTCGCGCTGATCCTTCCGTGTTTTTAGATGTTGCTAAATGCATTGCTGCGTCAGCCAAAAGCTAGGTTATATTTGAGCGCGAATGGCGTACCTTGAGTTTCACTCTCATTGTTTCGCCCTTTACTTCGGGGACTGCTCCATCGCCCAAGTTGGCAAACAAGTCGGTGCCATGGTGGACGCGCCATTCAGCAGTTGAAGCAGAGTCCAGTGCAAGTTGGACGAGGTAGGAGTGATCTTGGCGCACCTCGTCCACTTTGCGCTGCAGCTCTTTTGCCAGATCATTCTTTGTCCACGAAAGAGGCTCCTCAGTGTTTCGTGACGCCCTGGAGCGAGGCGTCTCTGGCTGTGATGCCTGCATTGCGGTTTCGTGTAGTGATGCGGTAGGCGTAGCGGCCGTATCGTTCGTCGCGATCTGCGGTTCGAGTCGCGTCGCCGCGCGTCGGAGTGGCGGTGGGCTGATGTCTCTCCCGCTCTTTATTTCATCTCTGACGGAAAACATGGCGCTGGGAGGCGGTGCAGACCTCGGCATGTGTGCATTGTGGTTGTGGATGGCGAGGTGCGCCTGAACGCTCGAGGGGGGCATTGAGGACGACGGGTTCGTTGGGAGCGGGTATATATAAGGAGCGGCTTGACCAAAATTCGGCCAGTTGTAGAATGGCGGAACAGCAGCCGATCGGACTCGAAACTCCTCCGGGTAGCGGTGGTGGTGGCAGGCGACGTCGTGGTCACGCCGCGACATGGCGCATCAACAGCTTCGTTCGTCGCACGAGAAAACGTCCCCTTCCGCGGCGAAATAGATGGAGCATGGCCCAGCCTATCGGTGCCCTGGTGGAAGCGCCCGAGAATGTACGGCGGTGGGCTTTCCGGGCACGGGTCGTGGGATGGCTGCGATGTTGTGCGACGAAAACGTGTTACCGCGTTGCGGCTGCGAAGCTGCGGCCGTCCTTGCCAGGAGCCGTCGCGCGTGGTCGAATAATTTCTGGCAGAGGGCCGTCACCAGCCAGAGCCCAGCCCACTTGCCGCCGGCCGCCGGCCACCAACCTGCCCCGCGCTCTGCTACCCTGTACCAACCGAAATTTGGCTGGATTTCTACTATTACTCGGTTTTAATGTCGATCTGGGTTTTATTTGGACATAACAGTGGTTTCTTCACAGTGTATGCACTAGTAACATATCCCTACTACACGTTTGTGGCTTTTGCCACCAGAACTGCTTCCCCAAGCTATCAGGATCGGCAACCGTGCCTTATTATAACGACACGGAATTGGCCCAGGACCTTGAACATTCAAAGCTGCAGAGTCAAAAGGCAACAGGTATAAAGCTCATCACTGACACAGCTGGAGAGCCCTGCCATTATCCAACACCATGTCAAGGAAGTTGCGAGCCAATCTCATTGATCAGACACAAGTGAGCCGGGCCGTTAGCAATTACCAACGTCACGTAAACTACCGACCACCAAGTTATGTACCTGTAAAAGCGATAAAATAAAACAAATCCCAGGCGCTAGAAACTGGATGATGTAATAACGGCAACTCCGTTGTCAATAGTCTGAATCAAGCAGCAACATCGGATAATTTCGGACGAGGGAAAGAAATACTAGTCAATTCCGTTACAATGCCACATTGGCAATAACTACGGCGAATCCGAGTTGGAAGCCAGAGAGAGTTTTCAAATCAGAACGACACCGGATTCTCCCTACAAGCGAAGGCTCTTGTTTACCAGTGGCAGTGACGCGAGCAGATAGATACAGGCTATAGCGACATCTTGCCATTTGGACAACAGCTTCACGTGTCCGCTACATCTCAATACGCAGTATGCCCACAGACTAACGTGTAATATACCTACCCTTGAAGATGTGCAGTGGCATCAACGAATCACCGAAACGATAGTTGCCGCCGATGCACCTGCTATCCCAGTAATGGTAGCGGGTTGGGCCGCCACGCGAATGCATGTGCTAGCAGCTCCACCGCCGTTGATCGCAGAAGACGCGATTTCAGATTTATCGCTGGTGGTGGAAGGGACTGGGGAGGAGCAAGTTTACCATGCTTGAGACACATGGACTTGTACGAATGATTGTACTCTAGGTTCTTTGCATCGACCTCGGTACTTGAACAGGCTCGTCATGGTGTTCTTGGCAATACCCAATACAGCGATGGTGAACCAATTGCTGATTTAAATCAGAGGAAACTGAAATCCCGAGGTATACGCCTGTCCACGACATTGCTACTATTCTTGGTGCAGTATTTGCCCAATAGACTTTGAACCAAGCCAAAAAGGCTTCTATGACGTAGTAGACGACAGCAATGTCTCGAAAAGCTGCAGCGGGTCGCGCAATGCAGGCGAGCGGAGCTCACGCAGCTTTAGTTGTGATCGGTCAGGAACGCGAGGAAATTTAGGAGAGTACGGAGCAACCACGGCAGCAGAGACGGTGACGGCGGCAGCGACAGCGTTTCTAATGACATTGTCATTGTCTCTTCTGTCGTGCGCCTTGTCTGGCTTGGTTGGCACTGGGACGAGCGGTACACAATCTGCCTTGTAATCCTGCTTTGTAGCCGTGTGCGTAAGCGTGAGTGGCTTTATTGCGGTGTTGGAAGCTTTTAGTGCACATCAGACGTGGGCAAGGTGACTTGGACTCGGTATTGCCGGAGCAACGCAGCACACAGGCAGACACAGGGTCCCATGGATGCCGCCCACGATCGCGCGAAGCAAGATGCACTTGTACTACAGTGACTGGGCTGAGCATGCTTGATAGAGTGACGGGAGAGGGTTGAGCCAGTAATAAACAAGTACAGCGCAGGCTAGTCGCTGGGGCCAGGTCTGCTCTCTTTGTGCGTTGTTAGTGCTGTGGCTGCTGGTCGCAAGTGTGGCGCGCAGCCGTGCAGCAGCATCATCAGAGCTAGTACTCCGTACTTGGTAAATCAGCAGGACAGAGACAGACAAGAAGACAAGCTTGGTGGATTGCTCGATCCCCAGAGTGTGGCAGTGCAACAGCAAGTTTGAAGACAAGTTCGCGTAGCAAAAATCCGGAAACCCGCAACACCCGGGTCATGGAGCAGCCGGCCGAGCGGTCGCCTGCTCAACCAGCCCGAGCATCAGCAGAAAACCTGATTTTGGGCGCCATGGCAGATGCACCCCTGAGCATCCCGGCGAGCAGGGGAGAGTAGCCAAGGCGCGGGAGATGATGTGAAATTGACCTTGGCTCAACTTTCGTCATTCTCGGGGCCTAGTCTGAAACTAAACCGGAAGGCTTGGAGCTGTCGAAGCAAGGCCAGCCGCATTTGGAATGGAGGGAGCCCCACGAGGTTTGGGGGAGCGACGACGACGAAACGAGAACGACGAAGGCGGACGGCAGAGCGCGCCTTCAACCTGAGAAGGCAGAGATGGAGTTGAAGCTGTGCTAGAGCTAGGGATGCAGTAGCGGCAGGGACTAGCAGGCGATAAAATTTTCAATCGACGAGGAGGGGAGGATTCTTGTGCGTGGCGCCACGGGAGTGTCTGTCAGTGATGAATGGACAGAGCGCGCTACTGATGCTGCAGTTAGCCAACCAACCAGCCCGATGCATTCATGCATGAATGGTGATACAAGATACAGAGACTGCTCAGCCAGTCAGTCTACTGAGTACCATCAGCAAGTATCGCGGTGGCCTTGGTGTAACCGGGCGCCCTTTTCTCGTTTCCTTCGTGTGTATCAGTGCGAGCAGGCTGAGGCCATTGGATCTGGGACGGCTGCTGAACTTGATCGGGAGAATACACATGCCCCCTGCACCGGGCCCAATGTTTTGGTAGGCGCCTGTTATCCACAGGGGGAGGTAAGGTTTTTAGTGAGGTGTCGTCGCACCAGTGATGTGGAGGATGTGAAAGGGAGCGGTGGTGGTTTGGGGGGAGGCAAGGAGGGGAGAACTGGACGCGACAGGTTGGTGCCTTGGAGCCTTGCAAAATGTTGGTAAGGCAGCGAGATAAAAAAGGAGAATTACAGGGAATAATAGCATAAAAATAAAAATACTTGAGTACTTGGCTATTCCCGTACCATCTGACAGCTGGCAAACAAACAAGTTCACTCGCTTTGGCTCCGCCTTGTCGGCATGGCCTGGCTCAGGCTTCAAAAAGGCCAAAAGCAGGGTTGGGCCGGCGACCCACAGTGCCAAAAAGGATGACGTAGCCGTAGAAACCATCCACCAGAATGGATGGCTCCTCTTCCCTGCATGCAACAAGCTCACCACCCACTCCTCTTAAAACCACCCGCACCGCCCCATCCATCTCTGCGACCTGTTTCCCGATATTCTTTCCCTGTTGATACCTCTTGTGATTTGCACATCAATCGATCTTAATCACCAAGCAACTGCACCCTCATACCCAGCCTTGCAGATATTACCCTCTGCAATCCTTCAAAACACACTCAACTACTTCTCTATCCCCTCACATCGCCATCATGCACCGCACATACTCTATGCGCCAGTCGCGCGCTCCTACTGCTTCGCAGCTTCAGGTATAAGCTCTCTCATGAGCCAATTCATACAGCAAGAGTTTTCGCGAAGCCGCTAACCGTCTCATCTTCTAGACCCCCCCTCCCCCCCCTTCCTCCACCAAGTCTGGCCGTTTGTTCGGCAAGAGCAGCCTCGGTAAGTCACATGGATCGACAATTGTGGCCTCAGCTCTCATCGCGCGGCGGCTTCAATTGATACTTTACGCCTCAATTCCCCCAGACAATAACTGACACGCAGCTCTATAGGCCATGCCCTCCGCCGCAACGCCGGTGGTGCCTTTGGCCCCGACCTGGCCAAGAAGCTCTCTCAGCTCGTCAAGATGGAGAAGAACGTCATGCGCAGTCTCGAGACTGTCGCCAAGGAGCGCATGGACGTCGCCGTAAGTCTCTCTCCCCAATTGCGCTCTTAGCACCCATTCTAACTTACCTTCAGCAACAACTCTCCATCTGGGGCGAGGGTGCCGACGAGGATGTCTCCGACGTTACCGACAAGCTCGGTGTCCTGCTGTACGAGATTGGCGAGCTCGAGGACCAGTACGTCGACCGCTATGACCAGTACCGCATCACCATGAAGAGCATCCGCAACATTGAGGCCTCTGTCCAGCCCAGCCGTGACCGTAAGCAGAAGATCACCGACCAGATCGCCCAGCTCAAGTACAAGGAGCCCAACTCGCCCAAGATTGTTGTTCTCGAGCAGGAGCTTGTCCGCGCCGAGGCCGAGTCTCTCGTCGCCGAGGCCCAGCTCTCCAACATCACCCGCGAGAAGGTCAAGGCTGCCTACACCTACCAGTTCGATGCCCTCCGCGAGCACTGCGAGAAGGTTGCCGTCATTGCCGGATATGGCAAGCACCTCCTCGAGCTCATCGATGACACCCCTGTCACCCCTGGTGAGACCCGCGCCGCCTACGACGGCTACGAGGCCAGCAAGGCTATAATCCAAGACTGCGAGGATGCCCTCACCAGCTGGGTCAGCTCCAACGCTGCCGTCTCCTCCAAGCTCTCCACCCGCTCTCGCGGTCTGTCCCAGCGCCGCCGCAACAACATCCGCAACCGCGGTGAGGGCCACGACCTCTCCAAGCAGGACGCTCCCCTTGACAACGGTTCTTGGCGTGAGGAAAGCGAGGAGGAGGAAGAGGAGGAGCTCGACAGCGATGCCGGCCTCAACAGCGAGCACCGCGGTCGCACCCAGGAGGCCATTGCCGCCTAAATGGAATACTATAATGAACAAAAATGAACCCAAGAAAAATACAAAACTAGTGGATAACGAGATGGAAAAGGACAGCGGTGCTATCGGAAATACAGGCTCCTTGTCATGTAATGGAAGTAATGGCAGATAATGGACGCGTCTTTGGAGGAAGTTGAAGGCATACCCCGGGGAGGCACACTAGGCCTAGAATTTGACGCTTCTATATGCTAGCAGAGTAGTTCTTTTTTATTAGGTGTACTCTTATTGCTTAATATAATTTTCTTTAAGAAAAGTTGAGAAGATTCACATTCAATGCTGTGATTGTAGGTGGCATTCGCCCGCCCATTGATCATGTTTTTTTGGCGTAGCCGGCTATACAACCACCTGAGCGTCCATTCCTCCCATTTGGCTCGCGAATCGTTCAACCTGCATCCTGGTGATGCGATGACCTGGGACTACTACCAGGCCCAAATATCGTGATGTCATGTCAAGCGTCACTTTGCTGCCCGCAGCCTGTGCCGCGGCCTGCGCCCGTTGCTCTTCTGTGGGTGGTCGGTATTCGTAGGTGTGAGCCAGCACGATGTTACTATCCTGGTACGCGGAGAATCAGTCAGCATGTCATGACGAGAACCAGCAGCGAGAGCAGAGGGTCCCAAACCGCATCAGTGCACTTGAATTGCCCCCAGAAGAGACGGCCGTCAGTCGTGACGACCCTCAAGTTCTGGTTGAGAAGCGACGATAAGTACTCGTGCGCCGCGTCTTTATCCATGGCTATAGCCGTCCGAGATCGAGACCCGGCATGCGAATCGGCCCAGCCTTGGCAATATCGAGCGGCGATCAAGGAAAAGGGCGTTTGACCGGGTTGAAGCAATCTGCCCGCCGGTTTCCAGAGTGCAGCGCTGTTGGGCGGGCGGCGAGCAGCAGCTCCACTGTAAATTCGTGCCGCCAAAGATGCGTCATCCAGCTGGCGCCGGGCCGTGAATTTGTTCACGCCTCCAATGTACGTTGGCCCAGACCATTTTGCAGTCATCGGCGGACCACAATCACACATCGGGCCGTCTTCTATCATCGCGACCTGGAAAACTTACTCCCGTCATGACTTGAGCACATCTGCAACCCGAAGGGACACCCAATCGATCTAGGCGCATTACCATCGCCGGCAGCTTGAGCTACCCACCGCAATGGGTGTGAACGGGCTCTGGACTGTAGTGCAGCCTTGCGCGCGACCGACCAATCTTGCAACGCTCAATCGAAAGCGCCTCGCCGTCGATGCTTCGATTTGGATATATCAATTCCTCAAGGCTGTTCGCGACAAGGAGGGCAACGCGTTGCGCAACTCGCACGTTGTAGGCTTCTTCCGCCGCATTTGCAAGCTGCTCTGGTTCGGCATCCAGCCTGTCTTCGTATTCGACGGCGGCGCGCCGGCCCTGAAACGAGCTACCATTCAGAAGCGTCAACGCCGTCGCGAAGGCCGCCGTGATGATGCCGTCCGCACCGCGGGCAAGCTGCTCGCGGTGCAGATGCAGCGCGTGGCCGAAGAAGAGGAGCAGAAGAGGAGGCGCGAGAAGGAGAGGCCGCCGACTAGACAAGACGAAGAAGAGCCGCTGCCTGACCCCAAAGATATGATTTACCTTGATGAAGTCGGCATGTCAAACCAAGACCGACAGCGCAATCGCAAGTTCCATAAAAAAGATGCCTATCATCTACCTGAGCTCGACGGTGGCATTGCCTCCATGGGGAAGCCTGATGACCCACGAATCATGAGTGTCGAGGAGTTGGAAGAGTACGCGCGCCAATTCAACGACGGCGAGGACATCAACCTGTACGACTTCAGCAAGATTGACTTTGACGGCGAATTCTTCAAGAGCCTGCCGCCCCCGGACAGATATAATATTTTAAATGCTGCCCGACTACGCAGTCGCCTGAGAATGGGTCTCAGCAAAGAACAGCTCGACGACATGTTTCCCGACCGCATGGCATTTTCACGATTTCAAATTGAGCGTGTCAAGGAGAGGAACCACCTTACTCAGCGTCTGATGTACGAAGTTGGCATGAGTGGCACAGATCTAACTTTGGGTGTCAATGCGAGAGTAGCAGGCGAAAAAGACAGGGAATATATTCTTGTGAAGAATGAAGGTGCAGAGGGAGGCTGGGCGCTGGGAGTTGTTAGTAAGGAGAAAGACATTGGTGAAGCTCACAAGCCAATTGATGTGGACGCCATCGACATCCAGTATCAAAAGAAAGAGGAAGAGGGGGAAGAAGACTTCGACGATTTTGAGGATGTTCCCATTGAAGGGCTAAACCGCCTGCCAAAATATGATCCCACCTCAGGAAGCCTCGAGGCCGCTCGTGCTATTGCTTCACAGCGGCAACTGTTTTACAACAGCCACAAAGAAACCTCCAATGGCGAGGAAGACTCACTCTTCGTCGGAGGACCGGCAGAGACGACGGCAATTGAGAGCGAATTGCAGCCTGGAAACCTCGCTGATGCCGACGAGGAGGACGATCTTAACCGCGCCATTGCTCTGTCCTTGCAAAATCAGCATAGAATGAGAGAAGAATCTGCAAATGAGGACGAAGATTTCGAGGATGTACCCATTGATGACCAACCAGAATGGACTCAGAAAGCCGTGGCAGAAGCCAAGCCCATCACTGCACACGGTGGCTCGATGATTGCGCACATTGTGAACAACAGGTCCAGCGCTGCCGTACCGAAGCGCCAAGATAGGTCAAAGTCTGAAGATAGCGACAGCGAAGAAGACATGCAGACCATCATGGCCCGATCCCTTCAAGCCAAGAAACCGGCACCCGCCCCACGCCCCGTGCTGGAAAACAAGAAGAACCCGTTCGATGGCCCACTACCTTTCCCGAAGCTCAGCTGGGGATCGTCAATTTTCGGCAAAGCCAAGAAGGATAACGCTGACGATGCGCCTGCTGCGCCTGCTGAAACAGATAAGAAGGACGACGATGACATGGCTGGCGGATTTACAGTTGAAGGCCAAGATGACCAGGGTCCTGAGCTGCCGCCCTGGTTAGTGGACCACTCGGACATTCGGGAGTCTTTGAAGAAGCAGAAAGATGCCGACAGAGAGATCAATGCACAAGACAGGGAAGATGCAGAGGAGGAAGACAGGAGGCGCCGCAAGGCCATGCAGGAGCGACTCATCGAGATCAATTCTGACTCTGACGGTGAAGATGACGTTCAAATTATCGAGGCGCCGTCACCAGTTGTTTCTGGGCCTGTAATTGAAGCGTCGCCAGAGGCTGCTCCAATAACAGAAGACCCTCGATCAAGGGCTGAACCAGAAATTTCTGAATCTGTGCAGCCTGATACAGCGGAAATAGAGTCCTCCGTAGTGGATGATGGTGCAGCTGATGAGCCAGCTCTTGCACCTCACGAAGACGCAGAATCACCCGAACCTACGCTTGAAGATGTTGAGCTACCTCAGGTGGCTGAAGAATCGGCTGAACCTCAGCTGCAGAGTGCAGACAGTGTTGTGCCCGAAGCTGCGTCCGAGGCCGCACCCGCGGCCGCAACCATCGATGATGATGAGCTCTTCGGTGATGCGGACGAAAATGAGTACAGTGATCCTGAGGAGGAGGAACTTCTTGTGCAAATGGCCGAAGAAGCCGAAGAGCACGCGCGCTTTGCTAGTGAGCTTAACCAAAAATCCACTGAACAGAACCGCAAGGATTACGAGCAAGAGCTACGGCAGTTGCGCACGCAGCAAAAGAAGGATCGCCGAGATGCGGATGAAGTCACCCAAGTTATGATTTCCGAATGCCAGTCTCTACTGCGGTTGTTTGGTATACCATACATCACTGCTCCAATGGAAGCTGAAGCACAATGCGCCGAGCTCGTCAGATTGGGCATTGTCGACGGCATTGTGACCGACGACTCGGATACATTCCTCTTTGGGGGCACGCGAGTATACAAGAACATGTTCAATAGCAACAAATTCGTAGAGTGCTATATCGGCACCGACCTCGAAAAGGACCTTTCGCTCTCTCGGCAACAGCTCATCTCCCTCGCCCACCTTCTTGGTTCCGATTATACCGAGGGTCTACCTGGCGTCGGTCCCGTCACCGCTGTTGAAATCATATCCGAGTTCCCTGGCAAAGAAGGTCTAAGCAACTTCCGCGCCTGGTGGGACGAGGTCCAGTCGCAGTCGCGCCCCAAGTCCGAGGACGCCAACTCGCCGTTCCGCAAGAAATTCCGCCGCTCGCAGGCGACCAAGCTGTTTCTACCGCCAGGGTTCCCCAACATGGCCGTAGACGACGCGTACCTCAACCCAGAGGTCGACGACAGCGCCGAGCCCTTCCAATGGGGCGTGCCGGACCTGGAGGGCCTGCGGCAGTTTCTTATGGCGACGATTGGCTGGAGCAAGGAGCGGACGGACGAGGTGCTGGTCCCTGTCATCCGCGACATGAACAAGCGCGAGGTGGAGGGCACGCAGAGCAACATCACGAGATTTTTCGGCGGAGGCGTCGGTGCTGGTGCCAGGGAGGCGTTCGCTCCACGACAGACGGCTGGGCCGAGTAAGAGGATGGCAGCCGCTGTGGACAGGCTGAGAAAGAACACGGCGGGCGATGCCGAAGAAGCTTCTCAGCAGAGCAACAAACGACAGAAACGATGATTTTGGATTCAGAGCGAAGAAACCCAATTAATTAGATAAGCTGAAAAAGTATAAAGCATGTTAATTTATGACGAGGACACGAAAGAGTATGAACCGTCACCTTGATGGCAATTTAACAAGGATTTAGCCTCCTCTTTAAGCAGTTTACATTCCGCCAGTATCGATTGAGATCTTTTAGAAATCGAACTAATCCAAACAACCCCAAAGTCCTCGCCCTTCCAACCTCGCCCCTAGCCATGCACTATTAATACATTTACAGTTTCACGCGTACCGTCATCGCACGCACCAGCGGCGCCTTACATGGCTCCATCGGGCAAGTCGTCACAAGCGGCCCCACAAAACCAATGCGCATGACGATTCCGGCAGAATGCCGGTAAAACTTCGCCGTGGCGCGTTCCCACCCACTTTGGGCGTTCGCGGCCTTGTTCAGTATCACAAATCAAGGCACGCCGAGAAGTTGTAGCACCGCAAACGATATTTTCGTTTTATGCTCCCCTTCGACGACTCTCTGTCGTTACGCCACATACATTGAGGCGCACATTCTGACCAGGAGAGCATCGGTTCATCCGCCAACGCCCGAACACTACTGTCACGAGCGCCGATACAAAAGACGCCATGGATCAGCGAGAGCTTGAGTCGCGCATAAAGGCGCTGACCAAGTCGGTCGCCGCCAACGAGGCGCCCGAGAACGCGCTGCGGCTGCTGGAGACCCTCAAGAAGGATGCCGCACCGACAGAAGAGATGCTTCGGGTACGTGAATAATCGTTAATCGTGCGATTGCGACTTGCGACGGCGGGGGTTCCGGGGATGCGACGATTTGCGCGACCTCCGGCACATCCGCCTTGCAATCCCGCCTCTCCTCTTCGCATGGCGGTTGATCCCGCCGTGAAAACTCCAGAGGTATGATGCTAACCGTTCACCTTGCGCATAGGCCACACGTGCTGGCGTCTTTGTCGGCAAGTTGCGATCCAACGCCAACAAGGACATTGCCCGCGCCGCCGCGGAGCTCGTAACGAAATGGAAGAAGCTCGTCGAGCAGGAGAAGAACTCGAAGCTCCAGAAGTCGAAACTCGGCTCCCCCGCCTCCGGAAACGCCTCCTCGCCGCCCACCGCGTCGACGCCCGCCACTGCCGCCGCGGGTGGCTCCAAGAAGTTCCAGGGCGACCCTGAGACGCGCAAGTACGACTCGGACCACGTGGACATCAAGCGCACCGAGTCGCCTGTCCGCAACAACTGCATCGGCCTCATCTACAACGGCCTCGCGTACCGCTCCACCATCTCCGAGACGGATGTCCTGGCCAAGGCCGTCGCCGTCGAGGCCGCCGCCTACGCCCACTTCAAGGGCGAGGGCGCCGAGTACAAGAAGAAGATTCGCTCGCTCTTCACGAACCTGAAGAACAAGTCGAACCGCGCGCTGGGCCAGAGCGTCATGGCGAGCGAGATCCCGCCGGAGCGCTTCGTCGCCATGACGGACGAGGAGCTGAAGAGCGATGACCAGCGCAAGAAGGAGATTGAGCTGGAGAAGGAGAACATGCTGAAGGCGCAGGTGCCCATGGAGGAGAAGAGTATCAGCGACAGCCTGGAGTGCGGCAAATGCAAGAAGAAGAGGGTCAGCTACACGCAGGCGCAGACCCGTAGTGCAGATGAACCGATGACGACGTTTTGCGAGTGTATGAATTGCGGTAACCGCTGGAAGGTATGTATTCGGCATTTGACATTCCTTGAGGGTATTCGACTTGCTAACGTGGTTCCAGTTTTCTTGAGACTTTGATATTACGACTTGGCCATTATTCTTATATTCTATTCTTGTTTATCTATTACCTTTGAGAGCTTGATAGGTTACTTATATCGAGGGGATGTGGAGTTCTCGAATCTGGGAATGGCGACTTTCTTTTTATGTTTGGGGAGTTTTGGGGGCCATAAAAGACAAAAGAAGATGCTTACTAGTTTTCCTAAATACACCTGTACACTTGACAGGTTCTGAGCGACCTCGTCTTTCCACGAATTTACACTGCACTTTTGTGACACAAGATATGAAATAGATTGTACGGGGGTATATTCATGCGTATCATACATAAGACGACTTTTACTGCTTTTCAAGTCCCAGCTCCTCAAACAAGTCGGTCGCTTCGTGTTCCTCCAGGCCCATCTCCTTGATGTACTTCCAGAACTTGCTCAGGTGTCGCGTGCCCGAGTCGCACAGCATGGTGACGACCGTGCTCCCCGGCGGCAGCGCCATCGCCGCCGCAACCGCCGCCACGCAGTTGACGGCGCTGCTGCTGCCCACGAAGATGCCGTCCCGCTCCACAAGCCAGCGCGCCATCCGGCACGCCTGCGCGTCCGTCACCTTGATCGCGTCGTCGATCAGGTCGCGGCCGGCCTCGAAGTTCTCCGTCACGCGGTTGACGCCGATGCCCTCGACCATGGAGTCGACCTGCTGCCGGCGGCGCGTGCCCTCGCGCTCCGTCGCCGAGTACATCACCCCGTGCTTGACCTTGTTGTACAAGCCGCTGCCCTGCGGGTCGGCCAGCACAACGCGCACGCCGTCGACCTTGGCCTGGAGCTTGAGGTACCGCGCGACGCCCGAGATGGTGCCGCCGGTGCCGGCTCCCGCGACAAAGGCGTCGACCAGGCCGCCTGTCTGCCGCCAGATTTCGGGCCCCGTCGTCGCGAGGTGTGCCTGCCAGTTGGCGGGGGACTCGAACTGGTCGGCGAAGAACCCCCTACTGCCATCGGCGTGTACCGCGGCGTGCTCGGCGGCGCGGCGGCGAGCGAGGTTGACGAAGTGGTTCGGGCTGGTGATGGGCGCGACGGCCACGCGCTCGACGGCGGCGCCGAGGTGCAGGAGCAGGTTCGACTTCTCGTGGCTCTGATCATCGGGCATGCAGATATGCGCCCGGTAGCCCATGGCGCGGGCGAGGGTCGCGAGGGAAATGCCTGTGCTGCCGACGGTGCCTTCGTAGATCGTGTCGCCTTGGTGCGGCGTCAAAAGGCCCTGGCTCTCTGCCTCGCGGATGATGCTGAGCGCTACTCTGTCCTTGGGGCTGTTGCCCGCGCCATTGAGGAATTCGGCTTTTGCTAATATCGTCCGTCCGGTGGCTTCGGATAGCGACTGGATCTTGATCAGCGGCGTGTTTCCGATGCAGGCCGCGATGCCGCCTTCTGCGATGCCCTCTGATGGGCTGGCTACATCTTGCTCATGGTCTTCCAGCTTGACCGGCGTGCCCCAGAATAGGCTCGATCGTCGAGATCCCAGTCCCTTGCCCTTGGAGCCTGGACGGCGTCGCTTCTCTTGGAAGCGGCTTTCGAGATCTGGATAGGCATCTTTGAAGCCCAAAGTCACGAGGATGCCGGCAGAAAAGGCAACCACCAGCGCGGCGGTGCCGTAAGCCTTGGGATGATCGCTTAGCGACATGGTGCCGTCAATTGACAATGCGGACAATTGTTATGAATGCATTCGTCGGCAATTGTCCCGGGAAGACGGAAGACGGTGGATTACATTCAAGGCAAGAAACGGCGGGCAAGTCTTTGGCTAACAAGTCGTCATGCATGAGCACCTCACTTTGATGCCCCCACTGGCCGTTACAGCGCATTCAAGCCCTGTAATTTACCCACTGTAGAAACCCACTCAGCGGGCCAGAGGCGCTGTACCGGAACAATGCTTCTTCCCTTGCCGCCAGCCAAACATTTCGTCTGCATTAAGCTCGTCCAACGCTCAAGGGACCTCGACGCTAAAGGAGCGTGGCTGATCGGCGAAACAATCCCTCTCCCACAACAGCCAGCATTTTTCTGTTTCCTCGATCGAGGAGCTCGCTCCGGCCCAGCCATGGACTCCCCAATTGTGACGCAGCTGTTTCGGCAGCTGTTCCGCCACCGACCCCGCGGCTGCCTTGCACCACCGACTACGACTTCACTGCGCCGCGACCTGAGCTCACGATGCCGGAGACACATTGTTGGCGGCGATGGACGGGGGTATGCGACGCGCGCGTCCATTGACCGCGGAATGAAGAGTAACGAGAGCCGCTGGCAGCAGCGCACGCATATCCTGCCCGAGGACCGCAGCGACGAGTTCTCCAAATACCCGTACATTTCGATCCAGGAGCTCAAGCAGCGGACGGAGCGGCCGCGCAAGGTCAAGATGCTGCTGCGAGACTTTATCGAAGGTGAGCAGACGCCAAACGGATTTGACGTTCTATAACTCTTTTACGCGCAGTATTACTGACAATGGCCGGCCGACAGATTCCCTGTACAACCCCTCGTACGGCTACTTTTCCAAACAGGCCGTCATCTTCTCCCCCGGCGAGCCGTTCGACTTCAACGCGATGCGCGACGAGATCGAGTTCCAGGGCGAGGTGGGCCGGCGGTACACCGAGTTCGAGGACCTGCTCGACGAGGCCGACGGCGCGCCCAACCCCACGCGGCAGCTGTGGCACACGCCGACCGAGCTCTTCCGTCCCTTCTACGGCGAGGCCGTCGCGCGGTACCTCGTCTCCAACTACCGCCTCACGGCGTACCCCTACCACGACCTCATCCTCTACGAGATGGGCGCCGGTCGCGGCACCCTCATGCTCAACATCCTCGACTACATCCGCGCCGTCGACCCGCAGGTCTACGCCCGCACCCGCTACAACGTCATCGAGATCTCGCCCGCCCTCGCCGCCATGCAGGACCACCACCTCCGCGCGACGGCCGAGTCCCGCGGCCACGCCGACAAGGTCACCATCATCAACCGCTCCGTCTTCGAGTGGGAGCAGTACGAGCCCAGCCCCTGCTTCTTCCTGGCGATGGAGGTCTTCGACAACTTTGCCCACGACGGCATCCGCTACGACGTGGCCACCGAGGCGCCCCTGCAGGGCCACGTGCTCATCGACGGCGACGGCGACTTTTACGAGTTTTACGTGCACGAGCTGGACCCCGTGGCCGCGCGCTTCTTCCGCGTGCGCCACGCCGCGACCGGGGGCCGCTACCCGCGCCCCTACTCAGCGAACCCGGCGCTGCGGTGGCTGTCGTCGCGGATGCCGTTCGCCGCGAACCTCTCGCAGGCCGAGTTCATCCCCACGCGCCTGATGCAGTTCTTTGACGTGCTGGAGAAGTTCTTCCCCGCGCACCGCCTCGTCACCTCGGACTTTGATTTCCTCCCGCAGGCCGTCAAGGGCCTGAACGCGCCGGTCGTGCAGACGCGGTACAACCGCCGCATGGTGCCCGTCACGACGCCTCTTGTACGTTTTTTTCTCTCCCATCCCCCCCCCCCCCCCTTTCCTTTATATAAGCAAGTCCATGTTTGCTAATTCTGGTGTAAAAAACAGGTCCATCAGGGCTACTTTGACATCCTGTTCCCGACAGACTTTGCCATTACAGAGGCCATGTACCGCGCCATCACGGGCAAGCTCACGCGCGTCATGTCGCACGGCGACTTCCTCCGCCGCTGGGCCTACGTCGAGGACACGCAGACCCGGAGCGGCGAGAACCCCCTGCTGTCGCACTACAAGAACGCCAGCGTCATGGTGACTGTGTAAGAGCGACAGAAGCGACGAATGTGCAACTCCCATGCCATGGCTGTGTATTCCATCCAAGAGGATACACGAGGGAATTAAAACAAATAACGTTTTTTTCCACATCTCGAATGTAAATTCTTGTACTAATAGCATCACTTCTCCTACCATAGTATAAAGGAAGGGAGGATTTCTTTACATATACCACTGTAGATCGATATCAAGCTTCACATTTCTTTCCACATCGCGAAATTTCAACTGCATAAAGTAAATGATCAAAATCTCGCCAGAAGCGGCATCTTAATGTATTCATTCCTGAAACCTATTCCCATCCCGTCCGTCCATTAAAGACGGCCTTTTTTATATCAGTTTTTCGCAGTTTGTTTGCCCAACCATTTCATAACATTTTCAATATCGGTATCTCATATACATTTTACGTTTTTTTTTTTGTTTCGTTGGCTGAGTCCACCTTACAGCTTGAGCTTCTCGCTCAGCCACTTGGTGGCCTGCTCGACAGCCTCGTCGATGCTCTCGGGCTTGGTGCCCTGGCCCGCGCGCGTGGGCTCCTTGCCGCCGGAGCGGCCGCCGACGACCTCGGAGACCCTGGCGGCCCACTGCTCGGCAGTGACGCCCTGCTCGGCGTGAGGCTAATAGCAGAATTAGTAAATGAGTATTACAGTATACAGGGGTATAGCGGTGCTCACCTTTCCGACGTAGACGCTGTGGACGACGCCGCCAGCATCCTCGCTACCACCGAAGAGGTAGACAGTCTTCTCCTTGTCCTTGCTCTGGAAGTGCTTCACGACGTCGCCGAGGGCCTTGGCGTTGGCGCCGATGGGCAGGCGGCCGACGAAGAACTTGGCGTCCTTGTTGTCCTCAAAGTACTTGTTGACGGTGTCGAGGGCAGTCTTGGACTCGGCCTTTTGCCTCTTCTTCTGCTCGTTGACGACGGAGGTGCTGATCTTGGTGAAGCGCTGGTTGAACTCCTCCTTGGTGAGGGTGGAGATGACGAGCTGGCTCAACTCCTGCGACACGGTCTTGATCTGGGACTCCTTCTCGGCACCGAAAGGGAGGGCGTCGAGGGCGTCAATCTTCTTGGAGAACTCGGCAGCCTCACGCTGGATCTTGTGGGCGGCCTCGCCGGTGTAGGCGATGATACGGCGGATACCCTTGGCGATACCGCTCTCCTCAACAATCAGCAGGTCCTTGAGGAGACCAGTCTGCTCGACGTGGGTGCCACCGCAGAACTCGACCGAGTACTGGCGCCATTCAACCTTCTTGGGCTCGGCAAGCATGGTATCAATGTCCATGCCGATGGAGACGACGCGGACAGGGTTGGGGTAGGTCTCGCCGAAGACGGCGCGAACACCCTCAATCTCGCGAGCGAGGTCCAGGTCGACATCCTTGGCGAAGACCTTGGAGTTCTGGCGAATGTAGTTGTTGGACATGTCCTCAATTTTCTTGAGCTCGTCAATCTTGACTTGGGCCTTGTGGGAGAAATCGAATCGAAGCTTCTCGTTGTCGACCAGAGAACCCTTCTGGTTGACGTCCTCGCCGAGAACTTCTCTCAGAGCGTGGTTGAGAATGTGAGTACCGGAGTGGTTGTTGCGGATGGGCGAGCGGCGGAGCTCATCGTACTCGCAGATGACCTCGTCGCCGGCAGACAGGGCGCCATACTCGATGTATCCGCTGTGGAGGACGTAGCCACCAAAGTTCTGAACGTCCATGACCTTGAACTCGGCGACGTCGTCGATGACGATGCGGCCGGTGTCGGCAATCTGACCACCAGACTCGGCATAGAAGTTGGTCTTGTCTAGCAGGATACCAACAGCGGTCTTGGGGGGCAGGTCTTTGGTGGATTTGTGGAAGGTCTGGCCGTCGAAGACGATCTGAATTTTGCCCTTGCTGTCACCCTTGACAAACTTGGCCTCGTCGTCAGTGCGAGGAAGCTTGTGCTGCGACTCAAGCTCGGCAATCTGGTGAACATTGAGCTTGGCGAAAGTCTGGACGGCATCCTTGACAGCCTTGCTAGCCTCGCGGGCCTTTTCCTTGGCAGCCTCAACCTCGGCCTCGTCAATGTCCAGACCACGCTCCTCAGCCATGAGCTTGGTCAGATCGACAGGGAAGCCAAAGGTGTCGTACAGGCGCCAGACGACATCACCATCAAGCTTCTTGACGTTGTCCTTGGCGGCCTTGGCGGCGTACTTTTCGAACTGGGCCTCACCGCGGTCGAGGGTGCGGGAGAAGGCCTCCTCCTCTTCGTCGAGGATCTCCTTGATGTCTTCCTGCTTCTTGACAAGGTCGGGGAACTGGCCGCCAACCTGGTCGACAAGGGCGGGGAGAATCTTGGAGAAAAAAGATCCGATTTCGGCGTTGAGGTACTTGCGGGCGTAGCGGACACCACGGCGCAGCACGCGGCGGACGACGTAGCCGCGGCCGTCGCTGTTGGGGACGGCGCCGTCGGTGATGGCGAAGGAGAGTGTACGGATGTGGTCAGCAATGACACGGTAGGCGGTGTCGATGCCGTCGACGTCATCCTTGCCGTACTTGTCGGTATAAGGGCGGACGCCGGTAACGGTCTCGATCTGCTTGAAGAGAGGGGTGAAGCAGTCGGTGGCGTAGTTGGAGACGGTGTTCTGCAGCGCAGAGACGAGACGCTCGTAGCCCATGCCGGTGTCGATGTGCTTGGCGGGGAGCGACTTGAGGCTCTTGTCCTTTTGGCGGTCAAACTGCATGAAGACGAGGTTCCAGATCTCGACGACCATGGGGTCGTCCATGTTGACGAGGTCGGCGGCGTTGCGGCCACCAATCTTGTCGTAGTGAATCTCGGAGCAAGGGCCGCAGGGACCCTGGTCACCCATCTCCCAGAAGTTGTCCTTCATGTCGCCGGGCAGTATACGCTCGTAGGGGACGCCGATGGAGTGCCACAGCTCCTTGGCCTCGAGGTCGGGGTCGAGGCCGAGCTCCTTGCTGCCCTCGAAGTAGGTGACGTAGAGGCGGGCGGGGTCGAGGCCGTAGACATTGACGAGCAGCTCCCAGGCCATCTCGATGGCCTCCTTCTTGAAGTAGTCGCCAAAGGACCAGTTGCCCAGCATCTCGAAAAAGGTATGGTGGTAGCTGTCCTTGCCGACGTCGTCGAGGTCGTTGTGCTTGCCGCCGGCGCGGATGACTTTTTGGGTATCGACCGCGCGCTTCATGCTGGCCATGGGGTCCGTCTTGCCCACAACGCCGAGGAAGATGGGCTTAAATTGGTTCATGCCCGCGTTGGTGAAGAGCAAGGTGGGGTCATTGTGAGGGACGACAGAGCCGGAGGGGACTGGAAGGAGGGGCAGTTAGCAGGCATTTGCGGCGGAGGTGATGTTTGCCAGATATCAGAGGGACAGAAATGATTCTGAACTCCGGCGAGGCAGGTAAAAATCATGTCGCGGGCGCGGGATACGAACCAACATTGTGGCCCCTCTTCTCGAAGAAATCGAGAAAGGTCTGGCGGACCTTGGCGGCGGGCCATTTGATGTCCGTCGCCATGTTGAAATCAGAGTAGAGTCGCTTCTGCAAACGACGACTCGCGAGAGAAACGGTTGCAAAGGCGGAGGCTCGGCGGGGGAGTAGTCGCTGTATGGCGGCGGTGTTGTGAGGGCCGGACCGTTGTGGATGAGGAGGGGAGAAGAAGGCGCGGTGGTGACTCTGGAGGTGCTTCTCTTGGTGGTGGTGCCGCCGTTGCTGGTAGCGCTGGTGGGCTGGCGGGCAGTAGTAGTGGTGGTAGTGGCGGTAGAAT
Source organism: Lecanicillium sp. G3 (assembly GCA_037575805.1). Classification (NCBI taxonomy): domain Eukaryota; kingdom Fungi; phylum Ascomycota; class Sordariomycetes; order Hypocreales; family Cordycipitaceae; genus Lecanicillium; species Lecanicillium sp. G3. The sequence continues at coordinate 183,041 of JAZHPD010000004.1, read as the reverse complement.
CTTCCACAAGCGTGAGTCAACTGGAGCTCCCGCAGCGCCGCCGCCGCCGCCTGTGTCGGCCAGCTCGCGGCGCCGCACCACCACCTGCGCTGCTGCTGCTGCAACAACAGCGACGACATTTGCGGATGACTCAAACCTGGTCCCGACTCACAGCCTCCGAAGAAAAAAGGTCTCGTAGCCTGGCATTGACTGCGCACGCGACGGGGCCTGCTCGCCTTTTTCTTCCCTTTGTCGAGGTGCTCCTTGGACCGGGAGGGCGGAAAATTGTTGCAGAGAGGACGTTTTCGGGGGGTGCGCAGCGCAATCTCCCTTTGAGCGACCGGCGCGGCGCTGGCCCAGCAGCAGCAGCGAGCAGCGAGCGGCGAGCAGCGCGCCAGGCATGGATCCCAACGAGCCACCTCAGGCAGACGGCGGCAGTCGCAAGAGAAAGGCCGACACGCAGGACAATGAACGCCTGTCGAAGCGGCTGAGTTTATTGAACATAGGTGAGCTCTACAGTTTTTCACAGCAAGACGGCTAAGCTGGCAAACCACTAATTTCCTTGCCTACCATTTCGCGAACCCCCATTCCCCCATCCCACGTTCGCAATGCCATCCTGGTAGTTACTCTACGCGACCTACACCCAGCTACTAACCAACCCATGTCACAGAGCGAGATGGCCCAAAGCTATACGTCCCGGTCGAGTCCCCGACGCCGTCCCCAAAACCCTCCGCCGCCGACGTCGACGACTCGATGCGCCTCGACGACAGCAAGCACAGGGTCTACATCTACAGCATCGACGAGGAGCTAGCCGAGGACGGCAGCGCCGGCGAGTCCGACGACGGCCGCCTCGTCTTCCTGCCGGACATCGAGAAGCGGCTGCGCGAGACGCGCATCCCGCCGCACGTGCTGGCCAACCCGGAGGGCGAGCTGGCGGGCATGCAGATGGTGCTGTACAGCGACCCCAAGTCGCTGACGGTGCCCGAGGAGAAGGACGGGGTGCGCAAGGCCATCATCGAGGCGCGGCGGCGGATCCGGGCGAAGCAGGCTGGTGCTGGTGCTGATGACGGTGATGACGACAATAATAACAATGACGACTCGACTGCGCCTGCGCCTGCGCCTGCGAATACGAGCATGACCGAGACTACTAATCAGGGTCAAACGGACGATATACCCATGGACTTGGACTAGACAAGCCGCAGAACGAAGCCCGAGTGGGCAACATAACCAACAGACTTGGACCGGGCGAGCCATATAACGAAACTAACATGCCAACAAGGATACGAAAATACAATAATACCAAATGAAAGAATACACGTGTAAATAGATGAGTGTTTGTATTCCGCCAACTCTTGGTTCTCTATAAACTAAACATGTCTCAAAAAATATAAACATTTGCTTTTGAAACATGAAAACGCCGTATGCAATGGTATAACGAACAAGACGTAGGAGGCCAAAGCTTTCTGCATCGCCTCGCCTCGAGCACAATTAATATAATATCGCCCTCCGCATTCGCAAATAAATCAAAAACAGCTCCTCATTGAATATCGAAACAGCCAGAACACCGCTCCCTACTGTCTCGTGACGGCAGGAGGCGGGGGACCGGCGGGCGCGTCGTACTCGGGGACGGGGCCAGCGCCCGCGGTGCTCGACTCGGCCGGCCTCCTGGTGGGCTCGTTCCTCCACTGCGACGGGTCTACCTTTGTCGCGCCGGCGGGGGGACCCTGCTGGTACTCGGGGGGCCTGTTGGCGTCGTAGGTCGGGGGCGGCATATAGTTCATGTTGTAGGCGTCCTGCGGCTGCTGGCCGTACGGGCCCTGGGGCGGGCGGTACCAGCCGGCCTGCTGCATGCGCGGTTGTCGCGGGTAGAAGCACTGGGGAGAGGTGTTAAGGCGAGGAGCGAGGAATGAGGAGAAGGGGAAGACGTACGCTGTGGTAGGGCTTGGGAGGGAGTCCCTTCTTGATGCGGTGTCTGGCGTGAAAATAGCCGCCGACGACCCAGAGCAGGACGATGGCGACAAAGACGGCAAAGATGGTCCAACGGACGGCGTAACCGGTCTGTGAGAAGGTATTAGCATCGCAGTTGAGTGAAGGGCGTCCATCGCTACGCCGTTGAAACGAGGCGTTTTTTAAACGTTGGCAATGGTGGCTAGTTCAACGTACACTTGTGTACCACCAGGGAACATAGTAGCCATCGTCGTCGACGGCTCGCTGGACGACGCTTGCGTGGGGCGCCATGGCTTTAAGCCGCTCTTGTCGACAGCAGCAAAAAACAAAAATAAATATATCGGTCGGTTCTATAGATCTTGATGTCGGTGGATAAAACGGTTCTCGTCGGATGCGTCTATTTGCGTTGGGGGTATCGAAAGACGAGTTGTCGTGTTGTCGAAAGGACGGGATTGTAGGTGCAAGAGGTCGGAAATTGGAAGGTTACAAACTAGTTTGGAAAAAGGTGACGGGGCGTATCGAGAGTGATATAGCAGGTACTCTGTACAGGTACAAAGGTACTTGCGTAAGTGGCCTGTGACCTTTCTTTGCTGCGCCTTTTTGGGGGGGAGGGGGAGGGTGGCTGGGCACGCTGCCCGATGGTGGCGGGCGGCTACGTTTCTGCTACCAAAAAACCTCGGACAGGCAGAGGCCACAGGGCACGCAGGGGCTGTGCAGTCGCAGAAAGGACAGGGCCAGACAGGTCTATGGCAGGGCTCTACAGCCTGGATTCAGCTGGATGTTACTGCAAGGGTACGGAGTACACGCGCTATAATTGTTGGAGTATTTAATCTATTTATTTATTTATAAGTTAATGCTTTTTATTTGTTATTTGCCATCTTTGTCATCTCTTGCCTCGTTCTTTTCCGCCTGCCTAGCTTTGCCCTTCAAGTAAATCAAATCAAACGTTATTCCGCGCTCGCCTGGCTGCCACCACCCAACTTCACTATTTACACCCTGAGAGGCAACCTGCGCAAGCCACTCCCGCCGCCCCTCCGCCCATGCCAGCAATGAGGAAAATATCACCAGCAATCCCCCCGCCCCCCCCCCCCCCCCCCCGTTTACCACACACTATTCTGCACCGTAACGTTCTGACACGCAGCAATCCCCTCTCCCTCCTCCCTCTTCCGACACAGACACGTATCCCACACGCAGATGGCAAGAGAAGGGAACAAGACCTCAAATACGGTGGGCGCTGTTTCAGAACCGCTCCGCGCTCCTCTCACTCGCCCGTTCGACGAAACATGTCGCGGCCGTATTAGTCTTACCCGTTTCCCGTAACGCAAACCTGCCACCGTATTCCTCATGTTCAGCAGGCCGCCACCGTCCTTGACACACTGCGTCATCTGTGTAACAGTGAACTGGAAGCATCTAAACCGACGCACAAAGCCGTGGCGCAGTTGTGCCTCTGCAGTTGGGACGGCGGCTTATAATTAGCAAGAGACAGAGCCGCGCGAGACGAACCATCGTTCTCATGCCGCCGTTGCGTTCGGAGCCCAATGCCATGGGACATGCAATTCCTATAACTAACCAGCAATACCACCATTGCGCCGGCCAACTCACCCAAGCTCACTCCCACCGGCCCCCAACTCTCGCAGTGTATGTAAATCGTTCGTCTCCCATAAATCACTGATTAAAAGACTACAGCGGCATAATATTGCACAAAGATGCTACATAGATTTCCCAGACACATCATATCCTTCCTCCTGCCTTTGCTAGATTCAATCCATCCAAACGGGGCACCAGACGCACCACAGCACCGTCACCCATCACCCATCACCAATACTCGCCCCGGCTCAGCATCGTCCGTGAAACTCGCCTGATCTACAGGAGAACAAACCGCGACCCCAGCCGGCGCTCTCGGATCCGTCACACCAGCGTGTTGCAAAACGCTCGCCGGGTGGGACCCCTTCTCTCACCCCCCGTCATGTGCGCATCGTCATCATACTCGAGACGCCTGCCTTGCTCCCCTGCGCGCAGATACACCACAAAATCATTGTTCAGATCCCGTGCAAGTAAACCGCCGGTTTTTGCCAGATCGTAAAAGCTCCGTTTCAAACATAGTACTCGCTCTTTCGGAACTGCACGTCGCGGAACTGTCGACTCCCCATGGTCCTCTTGCACGGGCACCGCCAACCAGCCTGCCCTGAGACTGGCCTCATCGCGAGTGCTCAGGCGGGAGCCGTCAGAGCGTACACTCCCGCAACAAGATACCAAAAATACAAAATACCACGTCAAGCAAGGCTTCAACAGTCAACACCATATCCTTTCAGCCAACAAAACATTTCGCATGTCATATTTTGCTTTCCTAATCATGTACAGATTGCTATGCCTGCCCAACGCCCCAAAGTCCTTGTTCCTTCGTTATGTACATACACATCCAACAGACACCTTCTCTTGATGCAGGGGAACACACCTCAGAGTGCCAAACCGCCCGCTGCCCAGCCAGGAAATCTACCCACGAGATCCGCGTCGTTCAACATCGGCGGACCGGGCGGTAACCCCTGCTCGCGCCGGCGTCGCTCCTCCGCTTCGGCTCGCTGCAGCTGGATGCGCTGCCGCCACCAGACGAGCAGCACCAGCGCAAACGTCACACCCACAATCAACAGGCTCTCCAGGATGCTTGATCCGTTGAAGTCATCAACTCCGTCAATGGTGTGTTCGTACATGTCTTCGTAGTATTCCTCCTCGTACATGAACTTGTCTCCGTCCAAAAAGTTGTTGATCCATTCGGACAGCGACCAATCCTTCTTCTTCTCTGTCAAAGTTGTTAGCTCATGCCTTTCAGCACCACTTGTAATCGATATTCGACATACTTGGCTCGTCTTGGATGGAGTGAATCGGCCCATGAGTAAAAGTGTTCCACGCACTGCGCATACGAAGCTTCAAAAGACTGAGAGTCACGGGGAGGTACGCCTCGACGTTAATCACCAGCGCATGATCGTAGTATCTCTTGGCCAGGTGGAAATCCTGCGTCAGGCCAACACCATTCTCGTGCATCCAGCCCAGGTTAAACAAAGCCTGGGCACTTTGCTGGTAGTCAGACGCGCCAGTGTAGCACTGCACCGCCTTGGCAAGATCTTTCTCGACCCCGATTCCGTAAAAGTAGTAGTCGCCCATCTTGACCAGAGCGTCTACGTTGTTTTGCCGCGACGATCTGGTCCACTCAATGAGGGCAAGGTTGGGGTTGGCCAGCAGGCTAATCTTGTTCTCCTTACGTCCAAGGAGAAGCTCAACCACCGAAAGCTTTCCGAACTTGGCATCCAGCATGTAGGCGACGTTTGTCTGGGCCTTTTCATAGCCTTGCTCAGCTCCCATGAGGTATCCCAAGAAAGCCAGGTCGTGGTTTCCGGTCTCGTAGGCCTCGTTGGCTTCCGTCCATAGTGACACCAGAGGTTCCGCTCGTTCAGCAACTGTCTTGTAGTAACTCAGCGCAAGCTGGCATTGCCGCTCACGGCCAACCGCGTAGTTGGTCATCTCGCCGAGGTAGTACCACGATTCCAAATTGCCATAACGGGCTGCCAGTTCAAAGAGGTAGTTGGCCGTCTTAACGTCCTCTGGATTACCTTGATCCAGGAACAGGCGCCCCATCTGCACTTGAGCGGGAGCATAGTCTTGGTCGGCGGAAGTGCGAAATAGCTCCGTAGCGAGCTTGATGTTCCGTCTGACTCCGTAGCCGTTGAGGAGCATCATGCCAAGACCCCATTGTGACTGTGCATCACCGTGAGTCTTGCCGCGATCAAACCACGCCTTTGCCTTGTCGAAGTTTTGCGGGACACCATCTCCACGTAGGTACATTCTCCCAATGAAGCCTGCCGCCTCTGCCGCCGTCTTGTCAACGCCATTCTTTGTAGCCTCGGCGGACCGACCATCGCGCTTCCAGTACCTCGAGGCTGCCAGGTAAAAGTACTTGAGGGCAGTTTCAAAGTCCTTGTCTAGGTTGCGTTGTCCTTCGTAGTAGATTCGGCCGAGGTTGAACGACGCTTTGAGATCGCCCTTCTGCGACATGAGATCCAGATACTCAATGACGTCGCTAATATCAGCATTTTCGTTAGAATGCAGATTGCGTCTCAGTGCGTTCAGCCCAGCGCTCGAGGCACTAGCTCCCTCGCCGTATATGCCGCCGTCTTCATCGGAGATGCGCCAGGCTTCTTGGACCCAGGACTGACCCCCGGGGGGACCTGCGCGATACCAATCGATAGCCTTGTCTGCCACCTCTTTATAATAGTTGAGCGCCGTTTCGCAGTTCTTTATCGTGCCGATGCCGCTCGAGTGTCGGTAGGCAATCGCCATTTGCGCCTTGGGGTTTCCTCTCTCGGCCGAGAGCGTATAGTACAGCAAGGCTTTGGCCTGGTCCTGCGGCACGACGTTCCCGATCCCCGACGAATAGAACAGGGCCATCATGTATTGCGCGGTAGTGTTTCCATGATTGTATGCGAGTTGTCGGTAGTGGCGGAAGGCGGCGCCTAGGTCATGCGGATAGTTGTGGTACCCAAAGAAGTTGAGTTCGGCGAGGATATACAGCGCGTCCGAATTGTTTTGCACAGCGGCCTCTTCAAGATAAGTCTTTGCGGCGGCGACTGGGCCGCTTAATGTGGAAGGTTGCCGCTGCGTCGGGCCGGTGACCGGCATCATCGGTATCATCTTCATGAGGTAGCGCATGGTGAACCCCAGCAAGCCGGAGGAGGACCTGTGCTTCTTTTGCGTCGTTCGCGGTACTTTTCGGAGCTCTAACAGTGCAGATTCGACAAGGTTGGCCCCTATTGAATGTCAGTGCTGTCCCATGGAGCGATGCGCAGGCGTCGTACCTGGCTGTATTACGACTGGCTGCTCCGCGCCGGGAGTCAAGTCGGTGGTTGGCCCGCCCACATCGCCGGCGGCGTCGGTGCCCTTTCCATTGAGCGGTTTCTGCGCATTATCGGCCGTACAAACCGCTGCCTGCAACAGCACTGCAATGCTGTCAGTAAGTAGATCCCGATCGATGGCGCTTCTGGGGGGTGGACTGACGGAGCAAGAAGACAGCCGAGCCCTTCATACTCGACTATAGTTTATAAACAACAAATCGCGAAGCTCGCAAGGGGCATGGCGAGTCTGTATGCAGTGTCCGTTATCGCGATACCGGTGTTGATGGGGGGTAATGGAAGGTTGTTGACAGCATATGACAATAGGTTCATATTACCAGCTGTCCACTTGGCGGCGCCTGTTACGTAGCTGTCGCCGGCTATAGTGGTGACTAAGCAGACAGTTTGGCGTGAGCAGCTCGCACGACATGTGGAAAGTACTGGTAAATTTGCTTCGGCCATGCAAACTTTCAAGATGTCAAATGAATATTGAAATGGGAAAGAGTTAAAGTTTAAAGTGTTTATTTCATTTTCCCAAATCCATTATGCACAAATGAATTGGATGCCAAGGTCGACGCCATGACTGCCGTACTATGTAGCTGCAAAGACATCTCACAGTGTAGACGCATGTCTTCACCGGTTTGGCTCCGTATCAGCAGGCTTGAATATGTCAAACCACTCACGGAATTCCAATATACCTAGTTCTTATTCTTCATATACTTCGATTTTTAAGCCGCATCTTCCTAAAGCATCGGCAGCGGCACCACCAGCAACGGGCGCTCTAACTTTATAAGCCATCCCACACGGCCCCACACTGCGGCGGGCGAGTGGCTGAAGCACGCGTAAATGGGCAAGCTTGGCTCGCGTCCCGTCACTGGTCTACGCGTTTGGCGAGGCTCGAAGCAGGGTGCTTTAGCCAGTCTCAGTTTCTCTTCAGCTCAACCTCATACCCCTTTTGCCCAGCATCCCGCCATTGCTACATTATCGCAGCAGTTCGAATTTACCCGCTGCGAACTTTGATCCATTATTTATATCGAAACACCGCTCAATCGAAACCACGGCCCTTCTACTACTCCGCCGAGCGTCGACGTTGCCGGCTCGCCGCATCAACCCGCCGCACATTATCATGTCGAGCCTCAAGCGCAAGGCCAGCGGGTCGGCACCCGAACCCGACGTCAAGAAACCCAAGGGCAATGGCAACATTGCGTCCTTTTTCGGCGCGGCGCCCAGGCCGGCCCAGAACGCAGACGGCGCCGCCTCGACGGCAGCGGCTGCTGCGACCGCGCCGGCGAGCAAGTTTGACAAGGAGAAGTGGGTTGCCGGGCTCAGCGAGGAGCAGAGGAAGCTGCTGCAGCTGGAGATTGACACGATGCACGTGAGCTGGCTGGGTCTGCTCAAGGACGATATTACGACAAAGGAGTTTCTCGAACTCAAGAAGTTTCTGAACAGAGAGACGGCGGCGGGCAAGAAGTGGTTTCCGCCAGCAGAAGACGTCTACTCATGGTGAGTCTACAATACTCTTTATTTTTTACAAATGGTTTGGGTGCTAACATTTCGGGCCCAATAGGACACGCCACACGCCATTCAGCGACGTCAAGGTCATCATCGTCGGGCAGGACCCGTACCACAACGTGAACCAGGCCCACGGCATGGCGTTCTCTGTGCGGCCGCCGACGCCGGCGCCCCCCTCGCTGCGAAACATGTACATTGCGCTGAACAAGGACTACCCGGCGTTCGAGAAGCCGCCGAAGAGCGGGGGCTACCTGATGCCGTGGGCGGACCGGGGCGTGCTGATGCTCAACGCGTGCCTGACGGTGCGCGCGCACGAGGCCAACTCGCACTCGAACCGCGGGTGGGAGCGGCTCACGCAAAAGGTCATCGACCTGGTCGCGCAGAAGCGGACGCGGGGCGTGGTCTTCATGGCGTGGGGCACGCCGGCGGGCAAGAGGGTGCAGCGGGTGGACAAGCAGCGGCACCTGGTGCTGCAGAGCGTGCACCCGAGCCCGCTGAGCGCGTCGAGGGGGTTCTTTGACTGCGGGCACTTTAGAAAGGCCAACGAGTGGCTCATTAAGAGATACGGCGCCGAGGGGGAGATTGACTGGGCGCTGATGCCGGGCAACAGCACGCTGAGCAAGCCGAGGGCTTCCAAGGAAAAGGTCGAGGAGGCGGAGAAGGCGACAGAGGCCAAGGACAATAACGACCAGGTAGCAAAGAAGGTCGAGAAGCCGCTGGGCAAGGAAAATGTACACGTGGAGATTGAGATTGGATCGGATGATGAGGCGGCGCTGGAGGAGGCTATGAAGGCGGCAGACGAGCAGAGCACAAAGGCATAGCTACGCTACGATACGCGACTTTTGCCCATCTTGTTGCTTGGATAGAGTACGATGGTGCATATAATGACGTTATTTTCTCATAATTTGTTGAATTTTAACTTTTTTTTTATCTCTTTATGCAGTGGCAAGCAGGGGAGCGTGCAGGATGTGACAGGTTGTCGGTGTGCTGGCTGGGCGGCCGGGGAGCCTTGCTGCAGTGCTACAGTAGTGAATGGCATGGATGGACGGATCGCGATGCGATGTCATGCCACGGCAGATTGGGCGGCCGCGCGCGCGCAGGGCGGAAAAAGGGCTTTACAGCCTGGGAGAGAGAAGGCACAGCACCGTCCAGTTCAGCTCAGTTGCGAGCTCAGTGCAAGTGCGTTTGCGTCAGGCTGCCCATTAGACTTTGTGGCGGTTCAAAAGGCAAATGTGTATGGAGTAATGCGTTCGTATGGCCGACTATTCTGCCTTGCTCCTTTGTTGTCCCCAAGTAAAACTTGGCAAATTGACATGAGTCTGATGTCGTGCAGGTCGTCTGGCCAGCCAAGTTTGCTTGATTCGACCTGCTACTGTCACCCAAGCCAAGTCAAGTCAGTCAAGCAAGCAAGTGTATCCTGTACGAGAAGGGCTTGCTAATAATACAATGGCACAATGCCCGTCTGAGATGACAGCCCACACTTGTCTCGACCCCCCTTGTCCATGGCCAGGGCGTGGTGCGAGACGGTGAGTGGTGAGTGGTTGGGGGATGTGCTGGCCGCCTGTGATTGGAAAGTTTTCTACGCTGCCTCTCTCTCTCTTTTTTTTTTTTTTATTAGAATAAAAAGAGTCCACTTCCCGCCTCGGTGGCGATTATGTTGTGTTGTACGAATATATTAAAATAACGTGCGGTCCTTTGCTGTACTCCACGGCCATTGGCGGGCTGACGATGCGGGCTTTGGCCTGCGCCCCTTTGGCGATATTTCGGCGCAGCGTGGCAAGCGGCAGGCCGGGGGTGGCGTGGGATTGCAATTCATGGGGGCAGATTGGAGCCAGGGTCATTGGCAGCAGGATTTTGCCTTGTGCACAGACGGAGGAAGAGAGGGAAGAAGGGCCAGGAAAAGCAAAAAGGTGGCTTGTCTGCCTTGATGGGTGTGAGACAACATGGGCGTGCTGGCCAGTCCTTCTTGTCTGGACGGTTTTTTGCTCCGTAGCCTGGTTTTAGTCGCAGAAAATGATGTTATTAGCAATCTATCCGGGACTCGGATATCTGGTGCCCAATATTGAGCAGCATGTCACAGTACCAAGTACAATGCAAGTGGCGTGGGCAAAGGGTCGAACGGCGCACTGGTATAGACGAGGCAGCGTGTGAAGAGTGGCCGCGGGCCAGGGCACGTAGGGGCCGGACGGACGACCGTTGATCATTAGGGTGTCATGGCGGGAAATAGCGTGCGAGTGCGTCGACTGGTCGTCTTGACTCTGGGGGCAATTTGCGCATTATTTTGCTTTTTTTAATTTTCTTTTGTGTCGGATGCACGGCTCGGGCTATTTTGGTCTGGTAGGGTGCTGTCGGTAACGGGGGCAAGGGCGCAAGCTTGTGCGTGCAGTATGTGCGCAGCAGTGCCAAGTCCGGCGGCACAGCGCGGGCAGTGGTGCAGGTGCAGGTGAGGCATCGGATACAATTCAGGCGAAGCTGGAACGAGAGACCGGGGGTCGGGAGGGTGAGTGAGTGGGTGTGGGTTTCGTGTGTTGATTGGGATGGAGCGAGGATAGGCTGAGGTTGAGCAAGCGTGTGTGCTGGAGAGGGCGGGCGAGTCGGCAGGGCCTCGGACGGGACTGGATGTAGTAGAAACGCGGTAGCTATCGGTATTTATGTGAGAGAGAGAGTGTGTGTGTGTGTTGCTCGCGTCAATAGACTGCGAGGAGCGAATGTAGCATGTACTTTTTGTCGCGATGCTGCGAGTTGGATGGATGGATGGAGTACCAAGGGCATCAGGGGGGAGTGAGTGTGTGTGCGCGTGCGTGGAGTTTGAGTGCCTACATACATGTAGGTGTGCATGCGTGCAGGACTGCAGGTACAGAGTCGCTGTGTCAGTGATCCCAGGAGCCGTACTTTGGTACTTTGTGCATTGGATGGCAACAATAATGCTCGGGATAAAAATATACCATGCCGGGACTTGATGCAAGACGACTCACTCTGGCCCGGCGGCCCTAGCCGCTCACATTGTTGCATCAGTGAGAGTGAGTGTTTTGGTGAGTGACTGGTGAAGGAGTGTTGAGTGAGACAGACGGGAAAGGAGGGGGGAAAAGGGTTGGTTGGGTTCGGTTCGCCTGCCATTGTCCGGCTGCGGAACAAAGGGCTCGTGGTTAATGTATGTACAGTACCTGGGTATCGTGATTTGGGTTTGATGACGGTTCGCTCAATCGACAGACGCATGCGTACGGACTGCAACAAGCCAGGTTCGGTCGAGTAGTAACTGTTGGAGCAGTAAGTGCAGGTAACTAATGATAAGGCCGGGCGGACGACATTGGTACAAAGGAGATGTGAGCTTGTCGGGTCGTCCCATGAAAAGGCTAATTTCAGAATTGTCAGGACGCTAGAGGCAAAGCGCTGCGACGCAAGCTTGGTAGTTTTGAGGTTGGCTTGGGCTGGCTTTGGCTGGCTTTGGCTGGCTTTGGCTGGCTTGAGCCTTTGTCGGTACTTGGTGTGGCTGAAATGATGCTGTGGCTGATGAGTACGTGTCAGTACTCCGTACTGGGTACACGGTGTAGTTGGGTGTTGTGCATGGTGTCAGTGTTGCAGCAAGGGGGTCCAGTTTGATGTAGATGCAAGGGTAAAATGTAGAATCTGCAAACGAAAAAAAGAAGCAAAACAATCGCCAGGTGTTCATTCTATCGTAAAATAGAATAAAAAAAATTCATCTCTTTCTCGACGTTGTAAATTTTTATATAACAAAGTCGACTGACTTGGAGGTGTTGCAGGCATGTACCCTTGACCCGCAGCTTCTCCACTGATGAAGCAGCGCATTGCCGGGATACTTCAGGCAGGCCAGTCAGGTCGGGGCCAGCAGAGCTCAGGCAACCATGTATTCCCACCAGCAGAATACTTTGTAGCTGCGAGAGCTGCCTCGAGCGAGCGAGACGGGTCTTCTCCACCACCCGCTACTCCGTACACTTTTTTTTTTCTGCTAATTTACGAGCAGCCACCAGTGCAACCGCACAAGTGCCCCGCCATAACCAGAAACCCAATCTTAGCCCGGCCCTACTAGCCTAGAGTGGGTGAAAGCGTGCCAGTACTGCAGTACTACTGGTACTCCGTACTAAGTAACTAGTGCAGTGGCCCCGCAAGGCTTCCCCCAAAAGGGCCAGGTCCCATCTCGGGACCCCTGAGAATCAGCAGGTACCTGATTTCATATATGGCCCTACAGCCTGATTCAAGTATATCCAATCCAAACATGCAATTGCTGCATGTACACATCATAGAAGCATCACTTCTGTACTGTACCAGTACTAAGTGTACTCCGTATACCAGTAGATTTCTTTGGCGCCAACTCTCCCGCGCCCACTTATCAAATGTGCAAGTCACCTCACCTCTCACCTCACCTCACTCACTGTCACCTCAGGCTGGCCCTCACACTCTAGAGTCTTGCTGGGCCTGCCGTCCATCCATTTGCGGTGCTTCTATCCTCTCCTGTGCCCCAGTACACGCCCACACCCCCCGTCCCTCTCCTCCCATCACCACCTCAGAGTATTCTCGCTGGCCTCCCCCCTTTCCCACCCACCCCCCAGCGCCCGCATCTTGCTTTCTTTTGCCCGACTTTTTTTTTTTTTTTTTTTTTTTTTTGAAAAAACTCCACGTCCTTCTCAGCTGGTGTGCCTCTCCTTTTTTTTGTCCCCTCGTGTCTGCTGGTTAATGCCATCGCGCCTTCGTCCACTATTCGCCGTCATTCACTGCTGCGTCTGATCTGATACCACTTCCCCTACTTCTCTTGGCAGCCGTGACATCCTGTTTTTTTCTATTTTGCCCGTCAATCTGTCCATCACATCCTCGCTTCGTCCTCTCTTCCAGGCTCCCCCGCTCCCGGCCTGCTTTCTTCTCTTTTAATTGGGGTCCCCAAGCGCAACCACTTACACGTCCACCCACCAGTACCACTAGCTGGGCTGCTAGTCGAGGTACAGAGGTACAAGGCCGACCCGCGACTCTCCTGCCTGCTACCAATCTGCCCAGAGCCTATCCTATCTGTCCATCCTCTCCTCCTTCGTCCTCTCCTCTCGTCTGAGAGTCTGAGACGTCGACATTTTCCTCATTGTCCAACTCCTCCCACCCAAAACATTCCTTCTCTCATTTCGTTTCCCATAAACCCCAGTTTGAGTCGTTTCTTTTTTTCTTTATCCTCATTTCTCAAGCCTTCTACTTCTTCCTTCCAATTCGCCCCTTTCTGTTCCTTCCCCCTTCCCCTCCTACTACGCCGCCGCTGTCTGTACTGCGGTTTAGTTTTGGTCTTGGCTTGGTTTGGCCTTTTCTGCCTTTCTGCCTTTCTGCTTCTGCTTGTGCCCTCTTCGCCTTGACCCAGCTGCATGCGCTCATGAAATCTGCGCTGCATCGCTCCCTGCCGTCCATCTAGCCCATCCATTACACCTCCCGTTGCCGCCTCCACCATTTCGGCCTCATTGTGCTGCCTCAAGATGCCGGGAATCTTCTCCCGCATCAACAAGGCCCGGGACGCCCGCCAAAAGAAGAAGAATGCCGTCAACGACCTGGTCGGCTCCCTTCCCCCCAGGCCCAGGTGGGATGATGCCTACACCCGCGCCACTGTCGACCCCGACGAGATCGACGAGCTGATTCGATGCTGCACACACGAAATCAAGTCTCGAGGTATGTCCAGCCTGCTGCCGTCGCCGCTGTCGCTGTCGTTGTCAAGTCAAGTGAATCCACGTCTTGTCATGTCCGGCAGCGCTGTGTGTCACTGCAGATATGCAGCCTCGCGTCGCCTCCTTGTTCTGACACTCGCTCCCTGCAGGTCTCGACCACCCTTTCCTCCTTCTTCCTTTCCGCCCGACATCGAACCCCAGCGCAGTGCGAACATTCATCAGAAACTTCTTTGGCAAGGATGGCTTAACCGAGCCGCTCAAGGGTGAAACCCTCTACCAGGAGGTCCGAATTGCAGAGCCCATGGTACGGCCCGTCCTCATTGCCCCACGCTTATACAGCTTGCCAATTACTGACGCATCGCCGTTATAGGTCATCGCCTCCGTCTTGAAATGGTGCTGGAGCCGTCTCCAAGGTGGTGTCGTCTCGTGGGATGCCTACGAGCTGTTCAAGATCGGCGAATACGGTAAGTTCCGCGTCAAGGTTTGATCTTGCATTCATGCTGACCCCAATCCTCTGCAGACTCAAAGCTGGCTAGAGACTCGTTCAAAACGTTTATTCCCATTAGTGTCGAGAGTGACGCCCGACAAAGCATCATATTCAGCTTTTTTGAGCTCGTTGCCGCCATTGCTGCCCATGGCAAGACAAACGGCCTCGGTGGAGTCAAGCTCTCCCGTATGGCCGCCTGGTGGGCTTTTGAGCAAAAGGATACCGGAGATGGATTTGACGGTGGCTACCGTGCCTGGAGGAGGTAAGTCGTTTTGCTATTGCATTTCTCCAAGTTGGTGCTGACGCCAATCTAGGGCTGCCGATGCCACCACTCACTTGTTCTTCGCCTACTTGCGCTCCCTTTCCCCCGAGCAGGAACTGACTGGTATCACCATGCTTCCTCGATCCCTTCAGAAGCTCCTCAACGAGACCGAGTATCCTCCAAGCCCCTCGGATATGCTCGTTTCTCGCACAAACAAGCTCGTCATGATCGTCGACTCCGTGTCTCCGACTCCCTTCGCGCTCCTTCGCCGCGCCAGCAAGTTCGAATACCGCGACACCGACGTCGCTCTCCGCAAACTCTCCGACTTCGAGGACGCCACCGAAGCCTTGACCGAGGAGTGTCGACGAGTTCTCAAGGCCATCTCGGCTGCCAACCAATCCCAGGCATCCAGCGCCAAGCACTCCACCAGCCTTCGCGACGCTTCTTGGTCGCGCTTCGAGGATATCGGTTTTGCCAGTGCTTTGAATGAGGAGGACGACTATGAGGAGAGCGCCGTGCCCCAGAAACGGCAGCCGCAGACCTTTGGTCCCAGCAGGAGCATGCTCAGCATGCCCAGCTCGGCTGCCCATGACGCCCGCCCTACCACGCCTTCCTGGGCCGATTTCCTTTCCACTGGATTCGTCGATGACTCCGCCCAGACCAACACCCTTGTGCCTCCTGACAAGGTTCTCCCTCCGATCGATGTCCAGCAAAGACAGCACAGCTCGCAGTCGCACCAGCCCCGTCTCGAATCGGACCGCGACCTGGAGCCCGGCGAACTCGCTAGTATCACGCCTTTTGACTTGGACGATGCTTTCTGGTGGGTTTGGATGAGCAGTCTCGCCCCTGAGGAGACCAGCGAGAGAAAGGCCGCTTTCGGCCGATGTGCTGTTATTGAAACGACCGTTCACGATGGATCATGGCTTGTTATGGAGGAAATCATTGCCGGCGCTGCGCCCGACCCGCAAGAGGGTGCTTACATTGCCGAGAAGAAGGGCTTCTTCAGCTGGACCAAGCGTAGCCGCACCATTTCGCGCCGCAAGTCTGTCAACAAATACACCCTGAGGAGGGGCGAGCAGGCTCCTGGCGGCGGCAGCACTGCCAGCGTCGGCCCCGACACGCAGGCCAAGATTGCCGCAAAGGCTGCTCAGCTACGTGCAATCCAGGAGTCGGACAACCAGCCCGCCTCAACTCGCCGTGGTCGTACCGACGAGGAGGTCATGGGAGACAAGACCAACAGCGTCTTTAACCTTCAGCCCAACATTGCTGGCGAGGCCACCTCTGCCCTCAAATGGGTTAAGAAATACGACAAGGGAACTGTCAAGGACGCTTACATGTCCAACAGCAACGCTGGCCGCGGCATGTCGGTTTCTCCCGCTCCCGTTGAGAAGACCAACGGGCATGCCAATGGCAGCGCCAACGGCTCTGCCCAGCCGGCCAACGGACGCGCCAAATTACCTGAGAGCAAGAGCCTCCCGGCTGTCGCCAAGGAGGCGCTCCCTGAGCCTCCGGCCGCTGAGGAGAAGCCCGAGGTGCTGCAGACAGAAGAGCCCAGGACAGAAGAGACAGCCGCGCCTGAGCCTGCCAAGCCGGCCCCGGTCCTGGCTGTCGACGAGGACATGGCCTCCAAGACGGAACCCGAGGCTGTTCCTGCGCCCCCGCCCAAGAACGAGGAGCCTGTAGCTGCTCCCGCCTCGCCGCCGCCGGCTCCCGCGGCGGTTGCCAAGCCCGTCGAGGCCCCCTCCGTGAAACCGCAGGCGAAGGAGGTCAAGGAGAAGGGCGGCCTTCGCAAGCTTTTCCGCAAGAACCGCTCCTCCAAGATCCCCGAGAACTCGGCTGCACAGCTCAACACCATGTTCCAGCAGGATGCTGCTGCCGCAAAGGCCGACGCCGCACCAGCCAACGTTGTCGCGCCCGAGGCCAAGGCTGTCGAGCCCGTTGACTCTGTTGAGGAGGAAGCTCAGCCAGCTGCCGAGGATGCCACTGCCGCCGAGCCTACTCTCGAGGTCGACAGCCTGAAGTCGGCCTCCCAGGTTCCCACCGGCGACGCTGCCAAGACACCAATTGTCGAGGAAGAAGCCGAGGCCAAGGAGTCCGCTCGCTTCAACCAGGGTCCCCTCACCGAGCAGCCTGCTTTCGTTCCCGATGACCTGGATGATGACGACGCCACGCCCCCTCCCATCTCGCGTCGTACCAAGGAAGTTGAAGTCAAGGACGGTAACGGGCTCACTCGCAGCGCCAGCCCTGGAGTCCAGGACAGATGGGCCCAGATCCGCAAGAACGCCGCCAACCGCGCTTCTCAGCGCCCTCGTGATGAGCGTGACCGCAGCCTGGCCCCCAGCAAGAACGCCGATGGAGACGATGACACGAGCGGCGAGGAGAGTAAGTTAACCGAGACATGACAGTCATGCGCTGTAGCTAACATCAATAGCCATCGAGTCTCGCGTTGCCCGTATCAAGGCTCGTGTAGCTGAGCTGACTGGCAACATGGAGGGCACGAACGCACCTCCCATGAAGCAGTCCAGCAGCGTCACCAGCAACTAAGCACGATTGCTTAATTTCCTTTCATGTTTCAATTTTTTGCAATACCCGACAAGACGTTTGTTCATTTTCTTCACGTCCAAAGGAGCTTTTTTGTTTTTGCTTTTCTGCGGATATTTTACATGATACCATAAAAAGAAGTTGCGATGTGAGGATGTACTTGGCAGTATTATACACGCACTGCATTAAAAAGGGCTCCAATATCCTCTGCTACAGGACTACCATTAGTCACTGGTAATAGGGCAGCTTGCTGTCCGACTTTCTCGCCTGTCTTTTTTTATCCTCTTTTTTCCCTTACCGAACTGTTTTATCATTTCTTGATTGAAATTTTCTCTACGCCGACAAGACTTTGTCTAATTTTCTATTTTGTCAAATTTTTATTATTATATGGAAGCTGTCAATGATGGGTTTTGCAAGTGACAGCTTCAAATCTTCTGGTCTCTTACTATACACTCGTTCGTTTCTTTTTTTTTTATAAATCAAGCAGGTCATTGTTTTCTTCCACTTTTCTAAATAGTCGGTTTTTGATTCTTTTGTGAATGTCTTCTTCGAGTGGCTTTCTTTTGAAGTCGAGACGGACTTGTACAGAAGTACAGTAAAATGTGAAGATTCTTTAAATTTTATACCTGTGCCGTGTGCTTTGCTGTGGATATGGCTTGTATATTGTATGCTGTTGTTTTCGTCTATTTCCGCCCCATTTATTGTGCTCTATATATTTATTCGTTGTCTATGATTTGGATGGGCTTGAAGTCGTCCTCATTGGCGCTGTCGCTCTTCCGCGACGCGGGGGCCACTGCCGCTGCCGCGGTTGTAGTCGACGGTGCGGCCGCTGTGGGAGCAGGGACTGGTTTCCTCTGCATTTTGGGCTGCTCGTCGAACGAAATGAGATCAGGGTTCGGCCGTGCCGGCATTGGCGGTGGCACATCTTCCCCGCCAACTTGCTTCTGCGTCGCCGACGCCTTCTTCTCGTCGTCAATGTGCAGCGCGGCCGTTTTCTTCGACGCATCCTCGACGGCCATGTTGGCGTCGGGCGCGTCCGGGTCCACGGTCGTGCCGTCGACGTCGACGGCGTGGCCGGCCGCGTACTCGTCCTTGAGCATGATGACCTCGTCCTTCTCAATCTCCTCGTCGACGCGGACGCCCGCGAAGCCGCACTCGCGGAGGATGCCGCCGATGAGGCCCGGGTAGCGCAGGTGGCCGGAGACCTTGTCGCTGAGGTTGAGGTTCTCGACGCCGTAGACGCCCTGGATGGGCTGGAGGCCGGCGACGCCGAGCGAGAGGCTGTGCATGCGGTACACGTAGCCGAGGATCATGTCGTTCTCCGAGTAGACGTTGAAGATCTTGCCGGAGACGACGGTGCGGAGGGTGCGCCAGTGGGCGGGGTCGGAGGGCGCGGGCGTGCCGATGATGACGACGGTGTCGACAAGCCCGAAGGCGCGGCGCTCGGCGAGCGACTGCAGGCACGCGTGGATGGCGACGGCGCCGAGCGAGTAGCCGACGAGGGTGACGGGGCGCTCGCCCTGGACGCGGTTGATGAGGGCGTCGGCGAGGAGGCGGCCGGCCTTCTTGGAGCGGTTGGAGGCGTGGTTGAAGGGGTTGTCGACGTTGGTGGCCATGGCGAAGAGCTGGATCGGCCAGAGGGCGGCCCAGAGCGTCGCGAGCACGGTGCGCTTGATGATTTCGGCCTTGACGGCCTTCCACGCGAACGAGTGGACGAGGTCGCGGAGCGCGGTGCCGAGCGCGAGCAGCGTCTTCATCTCGTAGCGCAGGGCGAACACTTCAGAGTCGGCGGGCAGCGCGGTCCAGGGCCTGGTCACGTCGTCCTCGGAGTTGAGCCAGCCGTTGATGCCGAGGGTGAGGCGCAGGCGGCGGTCCTTGGCGCTCTGGGCGGCGTGGTCGGGGTCGGCGGGCTCGTGGAGCGGGATGAACCTGAAGTCCTCGACCTCTTTGGCGTACTTGTCCATCATGGAGCCCGTCATCTTTGCGCCAAAGGCGCCGAAGAGGGCGCCGACGAGGGCGCCGTTCATCCAGAAGATGCCGAGGAAACTCGCGACGCCTCCCAGGCCGACGCCGCCGAGAATGCTGCCCACGGCGCCGGCGACCAGCGGCGCCGCCAGCCCCCCCGTGACGCCGATAATGGTCGCACCCGCCACGGACGCGAGGCCGACCTTCCAGAAGCGGCCGAACTTGTTGTCCTGCTGCCTCTTTGCCGCCTCGGCCTCCGCGGACATGGAGTCCTTGCTGCCCTTGTCGGCGGTGCTCTGCTCAATCAGCGACTCGGCAATCTCGGCCTCCTCGTTGTTGAGGAACGACTGCGGGACGTCGAGCGACGACGCCAGGCTCACCATCAGCACGCGCGAGTGCGCCGTGTACTTGCCCGTCGACAGCAGCAGCAGCAGCACGCAGCTCAGCGCCTCGCGGCGGTCGTGCGCCGACAGCTCCGTCAGCGACGTCGGCAGCGGCGGGTAGAGCTTCTGCGCGACGGCGAACGCGGCCTCCTCGTCCTTGGCCTCGTCCGAGCCGGCCTTGCGCTTCCGCTCCGCGCGCTCGTTCTCCTCGTTCATCTCCACGGCCTGCCGGCGCGTCTTGCGCTCGGCGACAATCTTGTCCGTGTCCTTGACGCGGACAATCTCCTCGAGCTTGGGGACGAACTCGCGCTCCCACTCCTCGAGGTGCCGGCGCGCGGCGCTCTGCACCTCGTCGGCGCGCCGGGCGGACTTTGTGGGCGCGCCGGGGCTGTTGGTCTTCCACGGGACGCCGATCTTGACGTTTTTGAAGGGGTTCTTGGCGGGGTTGAATTTCTTCTTGTCGGCGTCGGCGGCGCCGGCTGGGTTGGAGTCTACCTCGTCGGCGTCGAAGAGGGTGACGGAGTCGCTCGAGGCTTCCGTGCGGATGGCGGCGTCACCGGCCGTGGACGTCGGCGTGCCGGGGCTCTTTTCGTTTTGCGGCGTGCCGTTGCCGCTTTCTTCGTGGATGCTCGACTCCATTGACACGGCGCCCAGTTCCTCCGGCTTGGCCTGGAGCTGGGCGGACATGGAGAAGATGATGTCGTCGACGAGCTGCAGCAGCTCAACCCGGCGCTGCGGCTCGAGGGCAATGACAATCTGTCGCGGGTCTGCACAAAACGGCGCCATCTTGTATGTTATTCCGTACCTGTATTTTTTTTTTTTTTCCCACTATGCGTCTCTCCTGGGTAAATTGATGAGGATAAAGCCACACATTGCTGCTATGCAAGGTTCCAAGGCACACAGGGGGAGAAAAGAACATGGTACGGATATAGCAGTCTGTTCTGGGCCAATACTGCGGCTATGGTTACGTCATGTGGGCTGCGAAAACCATGGCACCCCCCGATTTAGCGGCATGCCAGTGGGGGGCTTTGCCGTGCCGGCCGGGCGCTGCAGCGCCCTTGAAAAGAGAACGTCTAACCGCCTAAAACGGATCGTTCTGCCGAGGGCCGCTCGCATACGCATACAGATACGCTACCAGCTTTCCGTACTCCGTACCAACGTCGGCCGTACGTTTACTCGTACAGATATCTGCATAATAGATCAGCAATGCGCAACGGGCCGATGCAGGGTTGTTTCCGCGTGTTATTTAGACTATTTAGTATACTAATTGTTTGAGCATAATATTCCTCAATCGCTTCCTCCCTATGCATTGTACCCGCCATGGTGTATAACACACCCGGGTCTTCCGACTTGATGGACAACTGTATAATACGGGGCGCGCACTCTCTCGCAACTCCGCTGTCCGGATCCTCTGGAAGAAAGCATCTAGATCGCCCAAGCCTGACAAAAACTCTCGGGTGCGTTACACCCCGAGGCACCCAGGAGCACTCACTAGTCATGAGTTGCCGGCGATACATCAACATCCAAGCGAGGCATCACAACCTCGCCACAGTATCCCATCAATCAGTCACCAGTCACGACATTGTTGAATATTGTTGACTTCTCCCTCAAGGTCCACACTCGGTCCAGGCCGCTTCCGAAAAGGCATCTCAAACCACGCAGCGGAACCGATCGCCATTCATGCTTTCTGGGGGTGCGCTTCATAAGCCAGTCGCCTGCGTGAAAGTATTTCTTGTCCGCCATGACAACTTCACATCTAGGCTTTCGGTGATCATTCAGTTCTTTATTTATAACCATATTAATTTAATATTATCAAATATTTAATGGTATTGTCATGTATCGCGGTATATGGAGATGTGACTGTCGCCAAGACCATCCATCACGAACATTGCTCATTCGTGGACGAAACCCAGCTATCAGCTAAAACGCGGTCAACATACCAACAAATAGTATGTCAGATCATCAAAATTTTTACTATGAATATCTTTTCACCAGAACTATATATAATTTGACCTTCCAACCATCAACGCGTGTACAAGTATATATGATACAAAGTCCCACTGCTCCAGGGTAGGCTATCTCGTATCGGACCCCAGCCGCCGATAAGAAGTACGGCCCCACTGAAAATTTAATGATCGCAAAGCCAAGTCCTCCATACAATCGCAATTGTTCCTTGCTTCACCACTGGCACGCCCGCGAGAGGCTGATTCTGCCTTGATCAGACCTCGTACTCACTCCAGCACCACACGCGAGCACTCCAGCACGCCATGAATGCCAGCGCGCTCCTCACAGCCCAGGGCTGGCGCGGCAAGGGCCACTCGCTGCACAAGACGGACGACACCGTCGGCCTGGCCAAGCCGCTCCTCCTCAACCGCAAGGACAACACGCGCGGCATCGGCGCCACCCAACACTTCACCAGCGACCAGTGGTGGATGAACGCCTTTGACGAGCAGCTGCAGGGCCTCGACACCACCAAGAAGGGCCAGGTCACCCAGACCATCACCACGGGCAAGCTCAACGCCATCGAGAAGGGCTCGCTTGGCAAGTACTCGCTCTACACGACGTTCGTGCGCGGAGGCTTCCTCGAAGGCACGCTGTCTGCGCTGGAAAAGGAGAAGAAAAAGGAGCAGGAAGTGGCCGAAGACGACGACGACTCGAGCACATCCGATTCCGACTCTGCAACCGACAAGAAGAAGTCCAAGGCCAAACCGGCCAAGGAGACCAAGGACGAGCGCAGGGCGCGCAAGGAGGCGAAGCGCAAGCGCAGAGAGGACAAGGCCCATCAAAAACTTGTGCGCAAAATGAAGAAGTCCATGGCGTCGAAATCGTCGAAAGCGTCGAAATCAGACTCGAGCGACGACGCGACCGAGGAAAAGAAGCGCCGGCGGGCACGGAAAGAGGAGAAAAGACGGCGTCGCAAAGAAAAGGAGGAGAATTAAGCTAGATTTAGGCTATTGGGCACATCATTACATTTTGCATCTGCGTTGGCGCTTGGGCGGTTTTTTTTGGAAACATTTAAAAGCACTTTGATTGTATACATGAGATATCCTGGGATACAGAGGAAATGAATATTCATGATCAACCATAAACTATGTCTCTTTGGGCACTTTGCCAGGCTTGTTGGACAGGATCCAAGGTCTCCTATCCCAGAAGTCGTCGCGGATGATGTCCAGGTGCTCCACCACGATCCGCGCCTTTGACCTGCGCTTCTTGTCGTTTTCGTTTTGCGTCTTGGATTGCTGAACCGGCTCGCCGAGGGCGTCGATTGACTCGGCTGTCTTGTGGCTGTCTGGTTCGACGAGCTCATACTATGGCGGTTAGCACACTCGAATGATGTAGAGAAGGCAAATCTGGGGCACCAACATCTCTAAATACGACGCTCCCTTTTCTGAAAATCTCAGGCTCATTGTTATAGTTGATCTTGAACTTGGAAAAGAGAATCTCGTTCTTGTCGGCTGCCAAAGTACCCTGATAGATGTTAGCATGCAGTCGCGATTCAGGACCGTCATACATACCGCAAGTGTCCTCTCCGCCTCCTTGTTATCCATACCACCTAGTTGCACAAGCGACCAGAAGGAAGTATTGTATAAGTTGTTAATGTGGCCTGGACTGGTTAGCCGCTTGCGTCACAAAAGGCTTCCGCAGCACTCACAATCTGCTTGACGCCAGCTCATGTAGTCACGTAAGTTCTGGACCGTGGGATAGCAGACGGCGCGGCCGTCAAAGGTTGGCAGAGGAAATGACAGCGGCATATCGGGAAAATATTTAGGCCAACTGTGAACATAGTTTGCGGTGAATGTCGACACGATTGTGCTGACAAGTTTGCTGCTCAATGTTAGAGAGGGGAGTCACTTGTATCGACGACAACAGACCTTGCCCTGCGCTCGAAGAGATTGCATGACTTGTGAAAGACAAAGCTGTAAGAGTCAGTAAGATGTTTTCCGCTTTGAAGGCAGGATGAATACCTAAACTCATCACTGACGCCGTAGGCGATAGTAATCTCTGGGAGATCCGCGACGACTGCCTTTGCGGCCGCATTCATGACGTCAAGAGCCCTGCGATCGTTGGGCTTCTCAAAGCCATATCTAGCGCACATTCTAGTAGTAAGGTATTAGCAAACAGGGTAAATTCATGAGAGGCGCATCATACTTCGTGAAGGCTCTGCCGTCAACCCGCACCACTATCCAGGTGTTTCGCAGCAGATAGTCTGGCTGCTCAAACTCTCGCACATATTCGAATCTGTGTATAGATTAGAGACAAGGAAAAATATATGACAGAGTATTTCACAAACTTGGAATTAGCCATTTTGTTGAATTTTTATGAACTGTTGACGGGACAAACATGGCAAAGCGAGAATCTCGCTTTGTAAAAGTGATGCCCCGCGGTGGAGCTCCACAGCGGCAGCGCCGCCAAACTCGTCGCGCCACAGCATGCGAGCATCTCCACAACCCTGCGATTTTGCGACGACCCTCTGCTTTTGCATCTACGCGACTTATCGGAGCCTGCACATCTGTCGCACTGAATTTCATAGCTACAAGACTATTCAGAACCGCGCAACATAGCAGTGAGAGGAAGCAGGGGAATGCGCCGCAATGAACCTGCTGCTCTCCGACGACTACCTGCTGCAGGACTATCCTGAGAGCATCACCAGCACCATTCGATCCGGCCACGCGACATTTCTGCGATTCAACTACAAAGGCGACTACCTCGCTTCCGGCCGAGTCGATGGCACAGTGGTGGTGTGGGATCTGGAGACCATGGGGGTCGCGAGGAAGCTACGAGGCCATAACAAGACCATTACGTTTCTGAGCTGGTCCCGGTGTGGTCGCTATCTGCTCTCCGCCTGCCAGGGATGGAGGGCGATCCTGTGGGATCTCAAAGATGGAAGTCGATTTCGTGAAGTACGATTTCGCGCGCCTGTATACATGGCAGAGCTTCATCCGTGGAACAGGTTGGTTGGCTGCGACTCTTGCTGCTGTGCTTGACTAACTGTCGATAGCTTCCAATTCGTCGCTGCCGTGTTTGAAGAGCAGCCTGCCCTCGTTGATATTTCCGAGCCCGTCGATGTGAAACGAGTGCTACCCTCAGCGCCAAAGCGAGCAAACGTGGATGGCGACGCTGCGCTAAAAGAAAAACAAGCGAAAGAAGACGCGAAACAAATGACTACATCGGCGGTGTGGACTACGTCCGGAGACCATATTCTGGCGGGAACCAGCAAAGGCAAAATAAACATCATCGACGTCAAGACACTCGAAATTATTTACTCCGAAAAGGTGTGCGCTGGCGCCATCACTACACTTAGAATCACAGGCTCGGGCCGCGATCTGTTGGTCAACTCTCAGGACCGCATTATTCGCACGCTGCGGGTACCAAATCTGTCTGCCGAAGACCTCGACCCCGATACGATACAAATACCACTCGAGCACAAGTTTCAGGACGTTGTTAACCGTCTGTCATGGAACCACGTCACTTTCAGTGCGACGGGCGAATACGTTGCTGCCTCGACATATAATAACCACGAGCTCTACGTTTGGGAGCGCAATCATGGGAGTTTGGTATGCATGCTGAAAGACCCCAAGGAAGAACAGGGTGTGATAGAGTGGCATCCGACCAGGGCCATGCTGGCGGCGTGCGGTCTGGAGACGGGTCGGATATACATCTGGTCAGTTGTCAGCCCGCAGAAGTGGTCCGCGCTGGCGCCAGACTTTGCTGAAGTCGAGGAAAATGTACAGTATATCGAAAAGGAAGACGAATTCGACCTGTACGCGCAAGAAGAAATCCACCGGAGGCGACTAGACGCTGAAGACGAGGAGGTTGATATCTTGACGAACGACCAGCTCAAGATCGAGGACGAGATAGAGGGGGATGAGTTTCGGATGCCGATATTGTTTAATCTAGGCGAAAGCGATAGCGAGGACGAGTTCATCGCCGTCTCGACCGGGACGATGCGTCGGCGAAGCCCCGGTGACGATCAATCTGATTCGCACGGAGCAGCCGAGACTGTGCAGCCTAAACGGGGAGCGAAGGGTGGCCGTAGTAAGCGAAAATAAAAAGGAAAGCGCGCTGTATGCCCGGGCAATCAGTCGTATAATAATGTTGTACAAAATATTTCAAGTCTCGCAGAATGCCGCATGATCATAGGTGACAGGTTAAACAATTGAGTCATCGGTGATGTGCAGGCAGCAAACGGAGGCGTGTAGCTTGAAGCACTGGCGGAGAGCCCTGCTGTGGTGCTGTCGCGTTACCCCAGGAAGAAAATCTGCGGGCGTCAGGTACCTCGACTTGTCGCGGAGTCACGGGCTCCCGCTGTCCGGGCAAATTTTATTGGTAATCCGTGCCTGCCCTGGCCGGGCCCTTGTCCCTGGTACCTCCTTTGCTTCATGCCTCAGGCAGCCATATCGTGCTCCCTTACGAGGCGGCGGGACCAAATCAGGACTAGCGCCGCCCAAGCCTCTCGCCAGCACGTTAACTCCAGTTTCTTCGGCCTGCCCTCTGTCGCCACGCCTCAACCACGACAAAACTTTGTTCACGGGCCCCAAACTCATCACCACGCGCGTCGGGCATCGAGCGCGACATCATCGAGCACAGCATCGAGTGCCCTGCGATACGACGACACGCGAAATACTTCCTCTTGCGATCCCAGAGGTGGAGGCGACGGGGGCGATCAGCCTGAGGTTCTCCTGGGCCGCTGGCCAGGACAGGCGCTGCTGTCTTCAAGGGCCATCCGCAACTCGACTCTGAAGGCCTTTTGCCATCGAGATTGAGATTCATCTGCGTTTGGATCCAACCGAACTTCATTTTTCTCGTCCGAAACGCGCGCATTTTTCTTCCGTTCCTCGCTCGCGCAGGACGGTATCACCACCAAGCATCATCACGAGGCGCGTCGCTGTTGACGCCTTAACTGGACGTTCGGAGTTTTCTTTTCGCATCTTCGTCGAACATAACGCCATTCAATCACCATGGCGAACCTTCCGTTTCCGCATTCGAGCGCGCCGCTCAAGACTGTCGAGGAGATCCAGTTTGGTATGCTCTCGCCGGAGGAGATCAAGAACATGAGTGTCGCGCACATTCTCTACCCCGAAACCATGGAAGAGAACAAGACGACACCGCGCGATGGTGGCCTCAATGATCCTCTCCTCGGATCCATTGACCGTGGATTCAAGTGCAAGACGTGCGCCCAGCCGATGAGCGAGTGTCCCGGTCATTTTGGCCACATAGAGCTTGCAAAACCTGTGTACCATCCTGGCTTTATCAAGAAAGTGAAGAAAGTTTTGGAGATTGTCTGCCACAACTGCAGCAAAGTACTGGCCGATGAAGTTGGTCTTCCCTCTTCTCCGCGGAGCTTTGTTGCTTGCTGGATGCTAACATGATCTCTCAGAACGATCCCGAATTTGCCGCAGCTATTCGAACCCGCGATCCTAAAATGCGATTCAAGCGCGTCTGGGTCGTCTGCAAAAAGAAGCGCAAGTGCGAGAACGAGGACAACAAGCCGGAAAAGAATAAGGATGAAGAGTTTGCTCCCGGTGCCAAGAAGAACATCACGGAAGGTCATGGCGGATGTGGCAACGTGCAGCCTGCCGTGCGGCAAGCCGCGCTGCAGCTCAAGGCCGCGTTCGAAACTGTTGCCGAAGATGGTAGCAAACGGAAGGATACTGTGAACATCTCCGCCGAGATGGCGCATGGCATCCTCCGCCGCATCTCCGAACGTGACCTGCACAACATGGGTCTCAATACCGACTATGCTCGTCCGGAATGGATGATCATTACTGTTCTTCCTGTCCCCCCTCCTCCTGTGCGCCCCAGTATTTCCATGGACGGTACTGGCACCGGCATGAGAAATGAAGATGATTTGACCTACAAGTTGGGTGATATCATTCGCGCAAACGGCAACGTCAAGCAGGCCATCCGTGAAGGATCGCCGCAACACATTGCACGCGACTTCGAAGAGCTCTTGCAATATCACGTTGCTACCTACATGGACAATGATATTGCTGGACAACCGCGTGCTCTGCAAAAGAGTGGCCGTCCCGTTAAAGCCATTCGTGCCCGTCTTAAGGGTAAAGAGGGCCGTCTGCGAGGCAACTTGATGGGTAAGCGTGTTGACTTTTCCGCGCGTACCGTCATTACCGGTGATGCCAACTTGTCCCTGCACGAAGTCGGTGTCCCGCGAAGCATTGCTCGCACCCTCACATACCCCGAGACGGTCACGCCGTACAACATTGCCAAGCTGCATCAGCTTGTCGAAAATGGACCTAATGAGCATCCTGGTGCGAAATACGTCATTCGCTCTGACGGCACCAGAATCGATCTCCGACACCACAAGCGCGCTGCGCAAATCTCCCTCGAATATGGATGGAAGGTCGAGCGTCATCTCATTGACGGCGACTACATCATCTTCAACCGTCAGCCTTCCCTGCATAAGGAATCTATGATGGGTCATCGTGTTCGTGTCATGCCGTACTCTACCTTCCGACTCAATCTTTCCGTCACTTCTCCCTACAACGCCGATTTCGATGGCGACGAAATGAACCTGCACGTTCCTCAGACCGAGGAGACTCGCGCTGAGATCAAGGAGCTGTGCCTGGTGCCGAACAACATTGTTTCGCCCCAGAAGAACGGCCCCCTCATGGGTATTGTCCAGGATTCGCTGGCTGGCGCCTACAAGATCTGCCGTCGTGACACCTTCATCGAGAAGGAGCTTGTCCAGAACCTCATGCTCTGGGTTCCGAACTGGGATGGTGTCATCCCCCAGCCCGCCATTCTCAAGCCCCAGCCTCGCTGGACAGGCAAACAGATTCTCAGTATGGTCATTCCTCCGGAAATCTCGCTCTACTCGCCCGAAGGCAACACGGACCTTCCCCCTAAGGATGGTGGTCTGCTCATCCAGAGCGGCGAGCTCATGTACGGTTTGATGAAGAAGAAGAACATTGGTGCTGCAGCTGGTGGTATTATTCATCTCTGCTACAACGAGCTTGGCCCCGATGGCGCCATGGCCTTCCTCAACGGTGTCCAGCAGGTTGTGACCTACTGGCTCTTGAACAATGGTCACAGCATCGGTATCGGTGATACCGTTCCTGACAAGCAGACCATTGAAAAGGTCCAGGTCCACATCGACACGCAAAAGGCTGAAGTCGCTCGTTTGACCGCCCAGGCTACAGCTAACGAGCTTGAAGCCCTGCCCGGTATGAATGTCCGTGCGACATTCGAGAACAAGGTCTCCATGGCTCTGAACATGGCTCGTGACCAGGCCGGTACCACGACGCAGAAGAGTTTGAAGGACTCTAACAATGCTGTCACCATGGCCGAATCCGGGTCCAAGGGTTCGTCCATTAACATTTCGCAAATGACAGCTCTTGTCGGTCAGCAGATTGTGGAGGGAAAGCGAATTCCTTTTGGCTTCAAGTACAGAACTCTCCCTCATTTCACCAAGGATGATTACTCTCCCGAAGCTCGTGGCTTTGTTGAGAATTCATACCTTCGTGGCCTCACGCCATCAGAGTTCTTCTTCCACGCGATGGCTGGTAGAGAAGGTCTCATTGATACTGCAGTCAAAACTGCCGAGACCGGTTACATTCAGCGTCGTCTCGTCAAGGCACTTGAAGATCTCAGTGCCCGATACGACGGAACTGTCCGTAACTCCCTGGGCGACGTCATTCAATTCTTGTACGGTGAGGATGGTCTCGATGCTATGTGCATTGAAAAGCAGAGACTAGGCACCACCAAGATGTCGGACGCCGCCTTTGAGAAGAAGTACCGCCTGGATCTTGCCGACCCTCCTGAGTGGTTCCGCAAGGACTACGAGTACGGCAACGAGTTGGCCGGTGACAAAGAGTCCATGGAATTGCTGGATATGGAATGGGATACGCTTGTTGCTGACCGTCGTGCTGTCCGCGACATCAACAGGTCGAAGATGGGCGAGGAGATGATGCAGCTTCCTCT
Organism: Lecanicillium sp. G3; assembly: GCA_037575805.1. Lineage (NCBI taxonomy): Eukaryota > Fungi > Ascomycota > Sordariomycetes > Hypocreales > Cordycipitaceae > Lecanicillium > Lecanicillium sp. G3. The sequence goes on along the minus strand of JAZHPD010000004.1, from coordinate 153,495 downwards.
CAACATTGGCCGTATGATTGAGAGCGCCAAGCGTGTCTTCAACATTCGTGAGACTGATCGCAGTAACCTGCGCCCATCCGACGTCATCACGACTGTGCACAACGTCCTGGCCAACATGAAGATTGTCCGTGGCAACGACCCGATCTCGCTGGAGGCCGACGCCAACGCCACCATTCTGTTCAAGGCGCTTATGCGGTCCCGCCTTGCTTTCAAGGAGATTGTCAAGGTGCACCGTCTCAACAAGCTTGCCTTTGATCACGTTATTGGTGAGCTCCAGAACCGCTGGGACAGAGCGTTCGTCAGCCCGGGTGAAATGGTTGGTGTCCTCGCTGCCCAGTCCATTGGTGAGCCCGCCACTCAGATGACTCTCAATACCTTCCATTTCGCTGGTGTGTCTTCAAAGAACGTCACCCTTGGTGTGCCGCGTTTGAAGGAAATTCTCAACTTGGCGAAGAACATCAAGACGCCCAGCATGGCTGTCTACCTCGATACCTTCCTCGGTACCCAAGAGCAGGCCAAGAAGCTCCGTAGTTTGGTCGAGTACACCAACCTGCGCTCGATCACGTCGGTCACAGAAATCTACTACGACCCCAACATCCAGTCTACAAGCATTGAAGAAGATTTGGACATGGTCGAGTCCTACTTCTTGATTCCGGACGACGCTCAGGACACCATCGACCAGCAGTCGCGCTGGATCCTGCGTATCACGCTTGACCGCCAGAAGCTTCTGGACAAGGAAATCAAGATTGATGACGTCGCCCAGCGCATCAAAGAGGAATATCCCAATGACCTCGCTGTCATTTTCAGTGACAACAACGCCGATGAACAAGTCATCCGTCTTCGAACCATTAGAGATGAGCCGGAGAAGGATGAAAACGGTAACAGAGTGATTGAGGATGATGTCATGCTGAAGCGTCTCGAAGCGCATCTGCTTGACACTTTGACTCTCCGCGGTGTGCCTGGCGTTGAGCGAGCTTTCCTGACAAAAGGCACGCGCCTGGTCGAGCTCGAGGATGGTTCTGAGCTGGTCCTCAAGGACGACCCTCGATGCACGCAATGGTACCTGGACACCAGTGGTTCGGCCCTTAGAGAAGTGCTGGCTGTCCCAGGCGTCGACGCAACGCGAACCTACAGTAACGATCTGTACCAGATCACCGACGTCTTTGGCGTCGAGGCTGTCCGAGCTGCGCTGGTCAAGGAATTGACCAACGTTTTGGCCTTTGACGGTTCGTACGTCAACCATCGTCATATTGCATTGCTCTGTGACATCATGACCTACCGTGGTATCATTTCTGCGGTTACTCGTCACGGTATCAACCGTGCTGACACTGGTGCCCTGATGCGTTGTTCTTTCGAAGAGACTGTGGAGATTCTGCTTGAAGCGGCTGCTACTGGCGAGCTAGACGACTGCCGCGGTATCTCGGAGAACGTCATGCTGGGTCAGCTTGCGCCTATGGGTACCGGCAACTTTGACGTGTACCTGGACCCCAAGATGCTGGAGACTGTTATCTCTGACAATTCGCGCATGGGTCTCATGCCTGGCATGCCGACCAAGGAGGGTGAGGGTGAGGGAGCCGCGACGCCGTATGACAGCGGCTCGCCGATGGCGGATTCAGGCTACCTTAGTATGGCATCGCCTGCCTCCGGCAACTTCTCTCCCATCCAGGGTGCTGGTTCGGAGACTCCCACTGGCTTTGGCACAGAGTATGGCGGCGGTTTTGGCGCCAGTGGCGGCATGAGCCCGTACTCGCGCGGCGCGGCCAGCCCTTTCAGCACGTCGCCTACGTCGCCGTTCAGCTCAGGCATGGCAGGATACTCGCCGACGTCGCCCAACACGGGCTACTCGCCAACATCGCCCATGTTGGACGGTGGTGCTCGCTACGCTACTTCTCCGTCGTTCAGCCCCTCGTCGCCGTCGTTCTCACCGACGTCGCCGATGCTTCGACCCACGAGCCCGGCGAGCCCCAACTACAGCCCGACGTCGCCCAGCTACTCGCCGACATCGCCAACCTCGCCGCGTCACTACTCGCCGACGTCGCCTGCGCAGTTCAACTCGCCCACGTCTCCAAGCTACTCGCCGGCCAGTCCCAACTACAGTCCTGCGTCTCCCAACCTGCACGGCGCTGGGCCGACGTCGCCGTCGTACTCGCCTGCGTCGCCGTCATGGTCACCCACCTCCCCGGAAGCCTACTCGCCCACGAGCCCCAGTTTCGGCCGCAGCCCTGGCCAGCAGCAGTCGCCCACGAGCCCGAGCTACTCGCCCACATCCCCCCAGTTCTCTCCCCGCACTCCTGGTCCGGGAGGTGCTGGCTCGGGCTCGGGCTCTGGCAACCAGTACTCGCCGAGCTCGCCGTCTAACGAGTGATAATAAATATTTGTGAAAAAAAAAAAAAAAGGAAGCGCGTTTCAAAAGAGTTTTGCGTGCGTTCGGGTAACGAGGACAGTGGAGGATGAATACATTTTACATAGAAGAAACCCCCTTTGCATTAGAGAGCAGCATTTCAGTGTTGGGGCGGGAAGAAAAGTTTTAAGGAGAGGAACACAAGTGATATGAAGGCGTTGCTAGCAAAGTCGGGACAAAACATTTCATCTCTTTTTTCGGTTTTTTTTTTGTTTTCTTTTCTTGCTCCCCAAAAAACCCCGAATAATTTTGATTTTTTTGTTTATCTGTATGTACAATACGTGGGCGATAGCGGAGGCCAAAGCAGCAGAGGAAAGAAGAAGAGAAAGCAGACAAAAAAGAGTTACACTATTTTTGAAAAATCACATTATCCCCCCTGAAACAAAAAGAACAAAAAACAAAAAACAACGCCGCAGACTGAAGCAGCAAGAGAAAGGAGAGGAAATGTGCCTGATGACTTGGATTCTTTCCATCACTTGAAAAAGACCTTTGTCTTTTTCTTTTCATGTCCTCTCCATGTCTTTCTGTTTTTCTTTCATATCTCTTTCTGTTTTTTACACCTACTTTTTTGTTTTGGGAAAGTAGCATATTGCGTTGATGCAGATGAAAACCAGATTGCCTGACCGACATCATCTTGCTTTCTCTTCTTGTTGTCTTTTATGCTCGCATGGGTTTTTATTCTTATGGGTACCTGGTAGATGACGGCCTATTGCCGAGATTGCTCTCCAATAAAACATATATCCTCCAGCAAGGCTCCTCAAGTTGTCAATGTGTAAATGTATGTAGTGCAGGGCTGCGGCCGCATGCTCGAGCAAGAAGTACCGGGCGCCAGGGTCGGGCAGAGTTGACTAGCAGCTGCGACGGTGACATTGAATGGGACGCTCGGTAGATTGATGCTGCATACTGCTCGATTGGACGAGTTTGCCTTCCGGGATGCAATGCGGACGAAGAGCCACTGGGGCTTTGACTGAGCCCTGTATATATACCTGCACTGCCAAGGAGCAGGGGAGTTCCAGCATTGGGCAACGAGAGTTTAGATGAAGCCAAGGGCAATGACCACAAGTATCAATGCCCTTTTCCTTTTCTACAGATTCTCCTATAGATCATACCGAGGCTGAAACAACAAAAAAAAGCCGGTCATCGAGTTTGGCGTAGCGTCGCGGAACCTAGCCGCCACATCCCGCTTTACGGCACCGGGACTGATGGGTTTTGTCTTTCTCTCCCCATGAGGGCAGAGTTGTGGTAGACAGCTGATTTCCATCACTGTACATGTTAGGTAAGAGTACTCCCTGCTTGGTTAGGCTCTGTACAATAAACCAGAGAAGCCATCTCATTACGGAACCGCGGCTCCGGCCCCCGGGGGGTCAGAAACCAAGAAGCCTGATTGCAAAAGTACCCCGGCAACAACAGTACATCACTTGTTTAGTTTGCCGGCTGTTTTGCCAGGATAAGAGCTTATCAGTCCAAAAGGTACACCGTATATGTACAGCACGGGCAAAGTAATAATTAATAATAATAATAAAAAAAAGAAAATCCTTTTGATATGCTTGCTGACCGGGGTATCGGGGAAAATCAGAATGAACCACGAAACATAATAAGCGGAGTGTGTTTGGGAGCCGTACACTACGAGGTAATTACTGTTAATGAAAGACGCAGAAGTGATTACGCAGCGAACAAAAGGCGTCGACAGCGTGATTGCTTGATTCCCATCCTTGCCCTGGGCGTGTCTGTTCGCGTCCCGTCCGGTTACCCCGTCACATGATGAACGGCGAATGCACGCACCCGCGGAAAGTAAGAAGTAAGGAGGAGGGGGAGTTGCAAATAGGGACATGTTCTAGTTTTACTGGTTAGTTTGCCAAACAGACTGGGAAGCAGAAGAAGTCAATTTCTCATCCCCCTTCCGCCCTCTTTTCAGTTTTTCTTTTCCTCTTCTTATTTTCTTTTCTTCTTTCTCCTTCCTTTCTCTCTCAAGCCCGCGTTCCCGTCCCACCAACATCCAAGCCACAATTTTCGGCGTCCTGAGAGCCTTCTTTCGCGGCCCCGGGCGGTTAATGGGACTAGGCGACTGGTCGTGCCCGCTTGGCCATGTGCGCCCCCCCCCTTGCTCGTTCCTGCTCTCCTCTTCTCGTTAACCTCGTTCTTGTGCTGCTTCCCTGGGGGACTACCATGTTATGGAGACCCGGCGTCTTCTTGGCAGATTTCTTTTCTTTTTTTTTCTTCTTTTTTGTACTTTTGCGTAGCGTGTCTTTGTTCCTCGTTATTCTGGTTCAAACAGAAACGAATGTAGCTGTAACTTTCCCCCTTCATTAGTTACACGGCACAAAGGCAGGAAGAAAACCACTTGGGAAGTTCCGTTGCGGGCGCTCCCGGTCGTCATGGCGGGCGTATTCCTCTTGTTGAGTCTAGCGCAGAGCGGCTTGTACTGACTAACAAGCCCTTGTCCTGGCCCATGTACAAACACGATGGCGAGAGAGGAAGGGAGCCACAAACAGCTTCGATGCTGGCAGCTACTAGCAGCAGCCTTGTTCTAAATTGCAAGATAGCAAGAATGAAAGTATGCCTTTCCATTTCAATGCTAGGGGAGTGGATAATAGTGCTCTCTGTACACGCCCCCGGCCCCGTGCCGTGGTCTCTTGTCTTGGCCGATGTTGGTGGCTCTGTTAGGTCTCTCTCTGTACGTCGGAGAGCGGCATCGTCATTCGCAGAAGAGCGACAAAGTCTAAAATTGTGAGCGAGAAATCAGTCTCATCTCGTCTTACCGAAGTAGAATATGTGCAGCACCCCTTTTTCCAGTTGCTCTCCTGAGGCGCGGGCAGGAGACGAACCAAACATCCACCCGGTCGCATAACAGGCCGCAAGGCAAACCTGCCTTTTCCAACGCCCCGTTGGAAGTAAACTTGCCGTATGGAACATGACAAGAGACATCTCCTGTCATGTAGGACAAACACGACGCCTTTTACACGTAGACCTTGGTCGCACTTGCGGGACTCATGTCGTCAGTCTCTCATGTATGTCCCATCCTGCATATCCCATCGCTGGGGCACTCGGGGCGCCCGCTATCTCTACGCGCCAGGCTGGCTCCTGGTCCTTGCGGGCAAACATGTTACACAACATCCAGACGCCGTCTCCCGTCTCGGCAGTTGGGCTCGAATGGCCCCCAAAGGCTCGAGCTGACCTCGACATGATGCAGTCGACTAAAGGAGGCAAAAAAGGCAAAAACGACCACTCACCTAGGACTCACGCGCTGTTACCCTCCATGTCTAATCAAGCAAACATCGCCCAACGTATACTGCAAAAGTAACTGGTACAAAAATTTGCGCAAATAGTAGAATCAAATCAAAGTATAGCAACATGTCCATATTATATCAAAGGATAGTACTAGTTTGCCCCATCAGCTATGCAAACAGCAATGCTGTCTGTTCATCCCATGCCAGTCCTCAACCTTGCCCGTCATGGCCATGCTCTGCTCATGCAACTCCAATCATAGTGCTGAAACGCCCCCAATCACCGTAGAATAGTAAGGAAAGAGAAGGAGAAATAACAGAAAAGAAAAAAAGGTCGTTGCCGACACATTCCGTTTTTGAAATGAGCCGGCCTGGCAAAGTCTCCAGTATGACCAAATCTTGCACGTGCAAGAATGAAAAGACAAGTAAATGCCAAAGAAAAGGCGTCAAAAGCAGAAGTGAAGTATTCAAATCTCATCGCTCATCAATGCCCTTGCTAACGAAAGCGTGCTTTAGTTCAATGCCGAGTGAGGTATGCTCGCCGCGAGGCTGTCTATGCGTAGGCTCTTGCTTGGGTTCGGACTGGGACCGGTATCACTGCTGCTGCGGGGCATGTTAGCATCGGCATATAAAAGTGACAATCATACAAGAAGATACTCACAAAGCAGCAGCTTCGAACGCGCCCGGCCTTCTAAGCTTTTGGGCACTGAGGACGATTGCATTTGCCCTCCCAAGTCTGACTGCCCTGGTCGACAATAGCCGAGCAAGCGCAAGTCGGCTTCTGCTGAGTCTCCTGGACAGTGCAGCCGCAGGCAGTCCAGTACTGAGTGGTAACCCAGACACACATGGTGATAAAGCCGAGTGGTGATGAAGTTTGAGCAGCAAACTACCGAATCAGGTAGCTAGGCAAGTTGGAGGACTTGTACGCCAAACTAACACGAAGATAGAAGAGGCGCGGGGATATATAATGCAAAGAGTGGGATAAAAGCGTGGTTTTTGATAAAGTAAAACTTGACCAAGAACAAGAATGATTGGTAGCTTGGCGAAGAGATGTAAAGACGAGATGGGAGGCGATGATTCTTCTCACAAAAGCGAGAGGAGCAATTACCCTTTAAATATGTGGCAATCGAGAATGGACCTTGCAGCAAAAAGGATCTTTGCCCTGCTTGCCATACTCTGACAGCGTGCACCGAGCCAACGCGACTGCCTTGCTGCAGCTTATACAGAAAAGGGAAGTCAAGATGGAGGCGGGTGGAGGATCCGATTCGTCTGGTATGGGACAAGTTTTTTTTTCCACTTGTAGACCCTTGTCAAAAGGCAACACCGTTGGAGACGTCGTGTTAGTCGATTGCCTCTGCTTTGTTTGCAACGGCGACGTCAAGACAAGACTGCGGGACTGAGAGGGTGGGGGCGTGTGCTTTTGAGAGAGCACTGAGAGAGCATCCGAGATGCAGATGGGCGGCGATGTTAGTCGACGGGCTGGGTCGCTGATTGGGTCGTGAGTGCAAGGATTCAGATGAAATCATCTGCGGAAAAGAGAGACATGGAGGTGCTGAAAGCAGATATAAGAGTCCAGAAGAGGTAGGCAGAAACCCCGAGTGTTGGTAGCTCGACCTGGTTACGTCAAAGTCCAGCCCATCAAGCACCACCCAACATCACCGACCCCGGCCTTATACTTAGGTGGATGCTGGAGAGTGGTGAGGGGGTGGGAGCTAGCGAGGGTGGAGGGAGCAACTGAAAGGAAGACTCCAGAGTAGGGCAGAGTAGGGCAGAGTATCTGGTACATGCCGTGAGAAGAAAGAGGAGCCAGAGAGGAAGAGAGAAAGCCAGAGAGAGAGGAGGACACAGGGCAAGGGGTGGCCGTTGCCCCCGCGTGGGCCAGAGAGACGGTGGACAAAGGAGTCGACGGCTCGGGGCGGGCGAGCAAGAGTAGGGCCAACATTGTACATCCATCGTAAGCTGAGCCATTGTCGTCTATGGAAGGCCCTCGGTCGTGCAGACACGCCCACACGCACATCCGCCCACACGCACACGAGGGGTGACTCCGCAGGCACACACCCAGCCAGACACAGGCGCCGCCGGTGCCAGCTACGGGCAAGCCACGGTTGGCAGCTCCAACGCGGTCCCAGGCAGAAGTGTGGACTCTGGACTGTGACCGGGGGCCGGGGATGGCCAGCGTGCCACTACCAGCAGTTAGTTAGTTGACTAACTTGGCGGGCGCAGGATTGTGTGCATGGGAGACGCCACGACGGTCAAGCTGCACCAAGTGCACCAAGTGCACCAAGTGGAGTTGGGTGGGAGCGATTGTGCATCTGAGATTTGATGGGCCGCACTTGTTGTGGTGTTGTGAGTGATTTGCACGCCCCTAGGTGCCTGTGTGCGCCCCCCCCAGGGCAGGCATGCCGCCTAATTAGCCGTGTCATGCTGGCCAGAGTCTGGCCATTTCGCCCAGTCGATGTGGGCACTGGTCGAGGTCCACGGTGTAAGTTGGGCCAGCGCCCGCCCGAGGCCTGTCTTGAAGAGGCAGCAGCTGGCACCCACGCACTTTTATCTCTGTCGCTGTGACCCGCTGATGCGAGGACCTGCGCGCCATATTCACAAAATCGAACGTTTGCATGACAAGTCCGCGTATGCGTATCAGACGGTGTGAAGTCAAGTGAAGGAGCAGCATGTTGTCTGCTGTGGTGTGACGAGTCCCAGAACAGGCTGGGTCGGCTTTTGCAAGGCAAAGTCCGTGTTGCGACCTTATTTCGCTATAGCGTCGTCTGACCGTAGAGTCCGTAGGGCAGCGCGTCATTGGCGACAAGCGAGGCCGCTGCTGTGACCTACCAGGGCTGCAAGCGCTTGCAGGAGGGCTGTGACTGCAAGGACAGCCGTCAACGAGGCGCCGACTAACATGGTAAAGGAACGGAGGGATGGGCGACGAACCAACATGTGGCGTCTGGGATGCAGCTTTAGGGTGAAAGTTTTTCCCGTGTTGGGAGGTCAAGCCCGAATGAGGAGCGTGTAATTTAATTCTGGATGCTGTCTGCTTTCCTGGTTGTCGAATCGTAACTTGCGGGCATTGGGAGAACGAGCGACGAGGCAACGGAGAGAGGCTGATTGGCGGGGTTGCATCACATCCCACCCATCCAGTCGTTAGCGTATCAAAAGGCAGAGAGCCTGAGGCGAAGAGCAGCTGTCCCTGTTGATGATTAGCACATGATAGCAGGAGGCTTGGGTGCGCAACCGTCGATGGGCAATGGCCAGTGTCTACTGGTGGATGGGAATGCTGCGTGATGGAGTGATGGACGGATCAGACTAACACGGCTTGATCACCTCTCCATCTTTGGCTTGGACGGGATCCCAGCTCGATTCGACAGGCTGCAGGGATGTCCAGCCTGATTGTTGAACAGGGGATGGAGGTTCTGAAGCCCGCATGGATGGGGAAGAGGGGAAGAGACGAGTCAAGCGGAGAGATGAAGCTGTACTAAGAGAGAGAGAGTGACAAGGTGTCTATGTACATAGTTACCGAAGCACCCCAGGCCCAGGCAGCCCAGGCAGCCAAGGCACCAGCCTGGGTTGCTGGACTGCCAGTTCTGCTCACGTAACCATCTAACCACCGGCACCAACGTTATACCAGTAGCGGCTCCTCACTGAGGGCACCCACCAAGTAATCCACCACAGCAGTTCACCACCAAGCCTCGTTTGCCAGCACTGCATCTTCCAACACCACCGTCCGCTGTGTTGCCTGGCTCGCCGCTGCCATCTGCATTCACGGTAACATCGCCCGCAGCGTGAACACTACCTATAAATCAAGTCAGTCAATCAATCTGGTTTACGGGTCTAATCGAATCGAAACCGCTGCTGCTGCCTTGAGATTACCGAGTCGTCCTTCCACAACACACACACATTACACACCCGTCATCCGTCTCTTTGCATCCTCCTCACATCCCTCGGCCTTTTCCAAATACGCCACAAGGTAGCCAAGTCTTTTTCGCCCCCGAAGGACGTCCAATTCCTTCTTCAGAGCCTTGATGGCTTTTTCCACTTGGTCTTCTTCCTCATCCCTGGGCGGGGGCTACCCTGGCCCTGCCGCGGTGAGCGTTCCGGGTGCCTCGTCTGCACTCGTGGCCAATGATGGCCCGTGTCGACGCGCAGCCTTCATTTCGATGAACACGAACTGGCCCATTTGGGTTCCCGGCATCACTAGTCCCTTCTCTGCCTGACTCTTTCGTACAGAACTCGACAATGGCATGGCTCTCGCAGCCTCTGCAGCCTCTGCAGCCTCCGCGGAATCACATCGCCCACTCTTAAGCTCACGATCGTCCCGCTGACCTGCTCATGCGACCCAACATGCGGACATGGGGCTTCCCGTAGCTTCCCGTGGCTTCCCGTCGGCATTCGATGCCTCACCGGAAGGATTCTGTTGGTACCGTCCGCAGCGAACTGCGCGCATCTTCTTTTCGCGCCGCGGCAGCAGCGGCCTCGCAGTAGTGCCAGCGGCCGGCCATTCGTCATCCAGCATTCTCGCCTTGTCACTCCACTGCACCACCGCACCACCTTCACAGCCCACTGCAAGCTGCAAGCTGCAAGCTGCATAGCCAAGGGCCACTTTCGCCCTCTTCCATGACCCAACATCGCGTCCCTGGTACATTTCAGCGACGTCAAGTGACATTCCACCTCCAGGCACAAGTACGCCATGCTCATACCTGCATCCAGCTCCTGCGGGAGGCTTTCTTATTGGGCAAATCCCCTCTTGCTCCCCTATCTCCAGGTTACATTCCCCGTCGCTAGCACCGGATATACCCAGTACACACTAGGCTAATCCATGGGACCAATGTGCGTATGCGGGAGTCAATCTCGGCAGAATTCCGAATCCGACTTCGCAGTCACAGCTCATCAGCCACCGGATGGCCATGCTCCTGGACAATAATCTGCTCTAGCTGCCACACGCAGCACGCACGCTCCGGCCCGTAGCCATTCACATTGGCAGCCACCATTAACCTGCAAGCCTCTATGCTCAATCACACAGCTGATGAGTAGACTAACAATCTAGCTCCAGATGCCACTTTTCAGTCAAGGCTTCTATGCATAAGCTGCTGCGAATCACCAACGCCTTCCACGAGGCATGCAGCTCAAGTCATGTCCCCGCGGGATATGCTGTACGGCAATGCAATTGACAGTCGCCAGTGCTCGCCGCGCGCCTGCCAAACTTTCTCAAAGCCAGAATGTTTACACTCCTTGCGTGCAGCAACAAGGCCACTATTTTCAATTTTTTTTTTTTTTTTTTTTTTCATTTTACAGCAGCATATGGTCCCCAACACCTGCTAATGTCTTGGGCGTGACACGCCATGCCACGAAACAGTCGACCAATCATTTTGTTGCTTAAGCGCCGAAATTGCTCCCTCGGGCAATCCACCCCACACTGACCCTGCTGGGCTCAGCTTCCGGACTGGGGTAATATGTGAGAGCCAGGCAACGTCACAGCTGCTGCGCTAGACTTCCCAAGCTGGATGCCACGACGACATCTACCGACGACACTGGAGACTGACTTACTGAAGATTTGCTCCGCAAGGCTAAGAGGGCCTATCAGCTGTCGCTCTGGCTGGATCCAACGGAAAAGGGCGGTGGCGTCCCGTATTCGACTAATACGGAAGCTGGACAATATAAAAGACGGTGTAGAGCGGCGCCATCTGCATCGTCAGGATGCCAATCACCAACATCGCTCCGATGTGGACCGTTGAAGGCTGCTGATTCTCCGCGGCCATATCCGGCATGGATGCGGGTGTGTGTGGCCGCGGCTGTGATCAAGACATATTCGGTGTGCTGAATAGGCTGGTGGTGACGAGGTGGCAGTTGCGCATCGACAGTTGGCGGTTAAAGGGTGATATGTGATGGTGGCTTTACTGCTTCCTTAACGCCAGGGAAAATTCGAAAGCCACGTTATGCGCGTGTATACGAAAGGAGTATGAATTGAGTCATGCGGTGATGTTGAAATGTAGGATGGGTAGATGTTGGACCGCAGACAGCTAACAAGACTGAGCTGTGCAGCATATGCTACTAAGGAGAGGTGTCATGAATGTAGTTAATTTGTAATTGTTATCTACGTACACCCCAGTGTTAATGTCTCAAAATATCTGCAGCATTGGCATTTCCAAATTCTTTGGGATGCCACCCAAACCCGCTGGGGCACACAATGTCCGAATAGTCAATCAGCACCGAATCCTTCCAGTTATTCGCCTTCCATGAAAGCGTGTGCGCGAATCCGGCGTTCCAGAAGAAGTCCAGCGCCTGCTGCACCGCCTCCGGGTCGTTGCGCTCCTCCTCGACGTACTCGTACACCAGCGCCGTGTAGTGCGCGTCCGGGTGCAGCCGCCGCTTGACCTTGTCGACCTGCACGAACATGGGCAGCAGGTGCCGGGGCAGCCTGGACAGAAGCTCGCCGCAGCTGAGCTTGAGCCAGCCGTGGCACTCGCGCACGCGGGGCATGGGCGGCGCCTCGACGGCAGCGTCGTCGGGGGCGTACTCGAGGGCGCCGGCGTAGGTGGCGCGGCGGGCCGGATCGCGGTTCTCGTCGCTGAACGCCATCAGGTTGATCTTGGCCTCGTCCTTGCCGACGGGCCGGGGAATGAGCAGGATCGGGCCGCGGTGGTCCTGTGAGGGGGACTGAGCCGCCCGGATCTGTTGTAGTAGGGCGACGTTTTGGCACTCGCGCTGCGCGGCAAAGTAGAATGGCCACTCTGGAACCTCCCAGTCCCAGAACTGCGACTATGTGAGTAGACGTACAACACCATCTTCGGCGTATATTTGAGACCTACCAGCTTTAAAACAAACGGCCCGCCAGACACACCGTCAAACTCGACTTTCCAATTATACCCGTCCAGCCCGCCGTCGACGTGCCCGCGCCGCACATCCGGGCTCTGTATGACCCTGTCCGTGAACCGCATCTTGCCCACGTCGTAGGGGCACCGCCGCAGGCGCGGCTGCCTGAAGTCGCGGAGCCGGCAGCCCGGCGGGTTGCCCTCCGTCATGGGGCGGTCGTCGAGGAAGGGCTGCTGCATCTTGACGCGGGCATTGTCCCGCGCGACGGCCCGGTAGTGTCGGATGCGCTCCTGCTGCAGCGCGTACCGGGCGTCTCGCTCGCGGCGGATAGTTGCCTCTTCCGAGGGTGAGAGGACGAGCCTCTGCGGCGTGGACGGCCGAGGCCTCGATTGGCTTTCCATGTCTGTGTCTTTCTTTCTTCTGTCCTCTGCAGCAACGCAGCAACTGGTGTTCTTTTCGTGAAGAAGAAACGAGACCGGGGGAGAAAGCCGGGTTCCCGTGCCCTTTATTAAATCAAAGACGGTTTCCCACGTTTTTCCAGACCCCTGGGTTAGCTGGTCTTCAGCAAACTTAACGTTTGGTGCGCGTGGCACACTCGGGCGCGCACGGTGCCATTGCTCAGAGAGGGATCCACGAGCGCAAAGTATATAGACGAACGGATGACATTTGGCAACGCCGGTTCTAGTAATAATGCTGCTGCCCTCTCGCCGCTGTTGCTGCACCCGAGGGCCAGCGGTGGCGGTGCGCATCGGATCATTTCCGAGGAAATTCATATGCCTTTCAGCAGTCATCGATCGTCATCCCAGTCTGGGGCATTGAAGGATCTACACGAGTGCAGAACGGCAATTTTTTCTTGTTTCAATCTGGCCTTTACAGAGTCGCTTCTAAATAGAACGCCCCCTGAGGCGGATGCTACCAGTGTCGCCGTGTCGTGTGTACCAAGGGGCTGATCGGTCGACTGGGGAGCGACTTAGACGTTGCACTGCGCGAGCCGCGATGGAGTCATCGCAACGTAGTGAGACGCTCGTCGGATTCAGAGCCAAACCTACATGCCCCTTTACAATACGGATGTTGTAGTTTCTTCTATTTCTTATGCAGGTGAAACGAAAGCGATCATACATCGCCTTGAGCAAGTCACAGATACGTTGCTTTCACTACGTTCTTTCCTCAACGTGAGACACGGCTGAACACGGCGTCCGATACGGAAGTAGCCTCAAGAGAAAGATGGATTTATTTCCTCGTCTCGAAACAAGTGACAAGAACAAAGTGAAGTTGTATTCATTGCCTCGGAGAACGGCATGCCTCTCCACCGATTCCTTGGCTCGCTGAGAGACTGATTCTGAGCGAGTCGCGCCACGTTGCATCGCGGGCAGATGGGACTTAAAAAGTGTTGGGACCCCAGACCACAGATTACCTTGCATGAATTTGGCCTTCGGCAGATTCGTCTGGTGGTCAAGGTGGTGGCTATGGTTCTGCCACCGGACGGCAAGCGTCATGCACGCTTTGGCCTCTGGGCTTCTGGGGGCGGCACACTGACGTATGGTGTCGGTGGTCTATAAGGGCGGCTGATACGCGAGCCATGGACGGCTGATATGGGAGCCATGACAATACATAGTGCGAAACCTATCAACATTTCACATGAAAATTTGCAATAAAGTCTGCTGGTGTGAGAGGCATGTCGGCTCAGTTTGCCTAACCGAGAGAACGAAAGCCATGAATATACGCGGTTACTTTGCCAACCACTCCTGTTAATCTCTTCACCAGGATTATTGTAAAACTCAGCCGAGAAGCTTCTACGCGGCTGTCGTAATGTCGATAAAGACCAGCAGACCGGATACTGTCATTCATGCCCAGTCGATAAAAAGCGGCCCAAGAGCGGCCGAGGAGACCGTTCATTGTCAGGCGATGAAAGACCTTTACAAAGATCTAAACTAACTCCAAACTGTCCGGCGATCGAAATATCGCGTCCTTTACCCCGCGACGCAGAGGAGGATCAAGACTGAGAAATCGCAGAGCACTGGGGAGTACCATGGCCGACTACACAAATAGTGTGGCGGAGCTAATCATTAGTAGAACGTAAACTGCTGCGGGAAACATCTCAGGGTATTTGATGTACGCATTCTACTGGTATGAAAGTGCCCAAGTGAGGGCGTCAACAGCATTGACAGCAATATCTTTTACCAGATCACGCATGGTCCGGCCGCAGGATCGCTATTTGTAGCAGTTAGCTGTGCTTCACACTAGTGCTGGCCAAAGAGTTCAGATAGTTGGATCTAGGCTGATCCAAAATGAGGCGAGAAAAGCCAACCATTTTTCGTATGTGGTAAAAGGCTAAGGCGCTCTGCGACGGAGGGATTCTTGGCTTACTGTAGACATGACCCTGGGCGCTTAATATTGAGCTAGTAGCAGATCCAACTTGGCCCTTAATATTGAGCAGTCCGCCCTTCTGTGATGTACCCGATACGTGTTTTCTGCATCCCACAGGCATTGAATTCTGAACTTAGTGGAAGGTCATCAACACAGACTTGACTAGCAACACTACGACATAGGTATGTCTGTATACATCGGAATGAGCGCAGGGTATAAAATACCGACGAACAAGAATCCAGATCGGACAAGGGATTCTGCCTCGTTTGCAGCCATGCGAACAACGAGCATAACGCCTACACCTTCGAGGCCAAGGGCTGTTTAGAGAAGTTCAAAATTCGCCACACTGGCGGCTACATGGAGTGGAATGTTGAAGGTGCCTATGTCATGTGTATACAAGAAAGGAGTGAACTAAACTATATACCCTCGAAGCAGAGCAGAATCAAGGGAACCAAATGCTTTTGTCTGACGATGAGAATTACGCCGCCGTTTTCATGCTCGCTTGCGCGTACTTGTTAACAGCTCGCTGGGCAGAGCTCATGACTGGTTCATTCTCTACAATATACACCAGTAGCTACCACTTCCAGAGTGGCGATAAAACTGGTACAGTAGAGATAGATATTGGAGCTGCAGACCCAGTAGAGAACCGGTGGTGGGCAAGTGTCCTGACACGGGACCATGGCTGGCGAGCGACCATGCCGTCAGACGACGGAGAGATTTTATCACCGTGCTCAATACAACTGCGGTCTGACCAAAACTTTACCCCATTGGCAGATATCGAGGGTTCAGAACCACATCATTAACCATTATTCTCATAAGCCAATACACATTTTAAAGGTTTTGTGAAAGACACGACGTCTTTGGTCAGAGCCACGCTGCGTTGGCCGCCGTCTTACTCTTCCCGTCTTTCGGTTTAGGCCAAGAACTGAAACTACCCGCTCCCAAGGCCAATGATGGGCAGCCCATGACTGAGAACGCACCTGATGAGCCAAGAACTATAAAGTTCTACCAGATGCATCAGACGGAATATTTGGACAGATGTCTCACACCGAGCTGCTACACAAAAAGAATACGACCATCATCGCTCAGCGTCATCTATGAGCCCGGTACAACGTCACTATGAGCCCCGTATAAATTGCAACGAGGTCACACCTTGGTTTCAAGGATCACTGGAAGCGATAAACACCTTGGCAGCTGGACAACCTTGGACTTTGTGAAAGATGATGGCCTTGCGAGCTCCGTCTGCAGTGTTCCTCTGGTTTTGGGGTCATCACATTGGGCCTTGAGGACAAGTTTCTGCGAGATGCTGGTTTTTCGTGCAAATTCCAGTAAAATTACAACATCTGCGTGGTCAGGGACACGTAATTCGCTATGAAAGCCTTTGCTGGGATTGCATTGACGGCAGAACAACATATTTGCCATCCGAAATGTCCAAGGGTGCTCCTTCGATGCCGCAACTTGAATGGTTCAAGGTCTGTATCTGTTTCCCGACATACAATGAACCCTGACAAATGAAGTTTTTGCGAAGAATGCAACTTAATGACTCTTTTTTTTTTTTTTTTTTTTTTTTTTTTTTTTTTTGGATATCTTAGCTTTAACGGTTGCGCGTCGTCTGAAAAGCCAATGTGACAATGTGGGTGTTTGCAATGTCGGATTCGGATGACGAGGATGACGAAGACTTGGATGACTACGATACGAGGTCAAACAATAGAGAAAAGTCCTCAGCTCGCCATATACGATCATGAATATCAAGTTTACTCACGAAAGACGCTCTTGGCGACGGGCTGCGTGACTGGTAAGCCAAGCCTGTACATAGCCGGACGCACAACAAAATAGAAGCTGAATGTTCCCGCACCTTTCAGCAAAGAATCCCCCATGACCATGCATTTACTGTCCCCTGTTCCCTGCGAACGCACGCAATATACTCCCCGACCGCCTAATCTAGATAAAACTCGGCGTGGCGAACCGGGATGCCTTGCCCGCTCCCGTTCCCTGGCGGCAAACCTTATCACGAAAATACACGCCGCAGCACCGCACCTGCACGCAGATACCTGAAGATCCTCCCACCGGGCTAAACCCCCCGGGCGAAACTCTGTCGCATGCAAAATCCAAGTAGCCGACACGGGGGCGGGCAGGGCAGTGGAGTTGGAAAACGGCAACTAACGTCCCCTACGCCCGCCCACCTCGGCAGTCGGTGGGCTGGCAAGCTGGTTCTCCAGCGTTTCCACCCGAAATCTTTGCTGTGGGCGCACCGTACATCTACATGCCACCGGCCAATGAACTAGCTTGATCCTCGCCCGTTTGATTCCGCTGGACATCCCGTCATTGGATAGCGGGACAGTTTTTCATTATGTCGTCAGCATTACCTTTGCTGAAATGCAAAGAAACGGTAGAGCAGTTACGGAAGAAAAAGAAAGAGGGATTCTCGAGCCACAGTTTGGGAAAAATGGCGCTCGGTTGTGGGCGCAGAAAAAAAAAAAAAAAAAAAAAAGCACGTGTATGTCACCATAAACACAAGGCCAAGCCAGATGGGAGATTTGCACAACACGCAGCACACACCGGCACAAGTAACGTTGGGAGGGCGAGCTAGTAAAACCATCTACGTACCCCAGCAGCAGTGCTAGACATTGCCGAGTCAAGCGTGTGAATCCGAGGGGTGAGTGTGGAGGGTGTGTGTGTGTGTTGCCATTTTCGTCAGCGTTCCCGCACGGAGTAGCACGGCCCCTTGCCCTGGGCTGACGCAAATTATGACATGGCTGTTTATTATTAACGTAAATATTCCTGGGGCGTAGGCTTTGTTTTCGGGCCCAGCGAGCACACCTTGTAAGATGTAAACGTGGGGTAGAAAGGGACATCTGCATCTCTGTAGCTGGGGACGTATAAAAGCACGTATGGCTCCCGCTTCATCATAGTTCTTGCTCCCCTCATCCCTCCATTCTGCAAACCAAGACTTTGAAAGAACTCCAGTTCCACTTGTTCTCTCTTGATACCCAGTCCGACTGCTGTATACCCGAATATAAGCGTCTACAACAAGCACTCTCAGCACACACTTCCACACACATCTGCGGCTCAACTGTTCAACTCTCAACCCAACACAACCACCTACACAATGTCTTCCGGCCAGAACCAGTTCCTCTCTCTCGCTCCCGAGACCCGTCCGGCTGCCACCGCTGCCCCCGCCACACAGTTCCTCTCCCTCGCCCCCGACGTGTCCGACTCCCACCCGTGTGCCCAGCGCCCGCGTGCCCCCAGCAGCGTCTCCTCCGCCTCTTCCGGCGGCAACAGCCCGACCCTCGCCGCCGTCGACCCTACCGTCAAGACGTCCAACACCCGCGTCCTCAAACTCAGCCCCGTCTACTGGGGCGCCCACGCCGAGGACGACCAGGCCGACTACCATGACGTCCAGGCCTCTTCCTAAGGGGAGCCCCGAGTCTCTTACAGAAATTCGGAAAACCTGGAGAATAGGATCATTCGCCCCACCTACGGAATGAAATGAAACTCCTCTGGGGTATGGCACTGGTTATTTGCCTGTGTTCTGTGTCCCCCCGTGTGGAACCTTGGTTGCTAGACATTGTCAAGAGTCTAATACAACCTTAAAACTTGGCCCGGTCTCCCTGAGACATGTGACGACTTCCGAGGGCAGTAGCTTCGCCGGGGGGGAAAGAGGCAACATATTGTTTATGAACTGCATCGAAGCATTGGATTTTGTACCTTTTCACTACTTGTTATTATCAAAAATTTCAACACTTTATGAAATGGAATTACGTACTCGGAGCTGGGAACAAAAGAATGATAGAACCAATAAAAACTACCAAAGCAAATCGCCTGAATGATCCGACACCAAGCTTCCTCCCTTCTGGCTTCTTAGCCTGCCATCTTGTCCCCGTAAAACAGCGTCAGTGTTTGATCAAGGCGGCAGTTGCCATCCGACAATCTCAGATAGCGTTAGGGTCGTACCGAAGCCACCGCGCGAGCAGGCCCAGACCCAGCGTGCCAGCTCATCCCAATGTTCTCTCCCGCCACCCTCATCTCAAAGCCCGTCGCATATCTGCAGCGTCATGAGTGACATTTTCCTTGGCGCGTTCCTTCTCTTTGTCAAGTAAACCCCAGACGTGGGCGGTGTGCGAGGCAGGGCATCTGTCATGTTTCACAGCGCCAGGGCCTGTGTTGCAGACACCCGCTAGCCTGGGACGTGACAATTCCCAGGCGTCTGTGGCTGAATATGAAAGACACAAAACCCAAAAAAAATGCTGTGCAAGTATCCAACGACTGGACCCCCCACGCAGTTGGGAATAGATCGCCAAGTAAATTACAGATTCGCCCACCGACGGTCAGCGTGTACGACCCTCTAGCTGGCTCTGCTCTTCGCCAAGGCCGTTTCCCATCCAAAAGCCGTGTCGCCAATGACACAATCAAGTGAGACAAAATGCATAGCCTGGATTGCATGGCCTGCGTACATGAGCCATCAGAGTCGGTGTAATTTATCGTCGCATCAAGCGTAAACGTGCATGCGCTTACCTGGTTCGAGCGCAGATCTGACGAGATTAGTTGCCTTGGCTAGCACGCACCCCTGCCGCGAGGTGCGTAAGCTTCTTTTTGTCTCGCCTCTGTTTGCTGCCCAGCGACGACTAAGAACCTGGCCCGGGCCCTTGCCGTGGAACAATGTATTACTCTCGCTGGTGCACGCTTCGAGACTGGCGCGGAACGCCGGAGCACGGCTCGTTGAGATGAGCAACTGAGCACATCCTGGCTTGGCATACTGGCATTCGCGAGCAACGTGACCACTTGTTTCACTGATAAGCATTCTGGACAAGCTGCCAAGGAGCGTCTGCCCGGACGCAGTGCAACTGCAGATACTGCAGATGCAGAGGCCCGCCAAATTTCGCCTGTCGCTCGCACTGTGTAGTTGCACCCCCTGGAGGTCCTCCCTCGGTTGCGTAATCAGTGAGTGTGTCACAGGTTGATCGATTAGTATGTCGGTTGTCCTTTGCTGTTCTAAGCTCTGCCAAAGCGAGTCGCGTCCTCTGTACGCGACATGGCAAGCCCAACACCGTCGGGGTCCAGGACTTCTCGTACAATGGCCTGCCAATCTATTATGGCAGCAAATGGGCAGGGCGGCCCGGCATTGTGCGAGCTAGATAGCTGCCCTTGTGGGTGGTATTTGCACCAAGCTGGTGGGTGTCCCTTGGTCACAGCAAGCTGTGCTCGCTCGAGGTCCGGGTCAGCTAAAGCTCTCAAGAGGCCTTGTATAGGCGGCATCGTGAAGATGACGGGATCTTTTCCCTTGTCCAAATCCGAGGCGCTCGGGTTTCGCATGGCATAGTTATGACGTAGACGACCATCACGAGCGTCGTACTCCAAGTTGACGCTCAAGGAAGCAAGGCTGCCCGCGAGAATCATATCGGAGAGCACCGGGGTAACAAGCTCATCTACCCATCCGCGGAGCCGACCCAAGTTGATCACCAGCAAGCGCACCCTCCTTCGTGCGGACGGGGTGACGAAAAGAAGAAGTTTGCCCATGTCTTGCCTACGCTGGGCAGAGTACGTGTCGTCCACGTCGGTCAATTCAGCCGGTGGCCGCTCAGCATTACCGCTGCTGTGGTAAGCTTGAAGTCCTTTTGTTTGCAGGGAGCCATGCTTGCTCGAGGTAATTTCCAGTTTGAATGTGTTCAGGCTGAAGAGCATCGGACAGGCGATCGCGTGCAGGTATGGGTGTACAAGGAGTATCGATCTAGCGTCTTTCAGCTTATCACCGAGGTCTCCATGGTTCGGGCATGGGCAAAGCTCAATATCCTGTCCCAATTTCAGGAGAGGTGTCAGGATTAGCGCCAGGACATCGACTGGCAGCTCGAGCAGGTTTATTGGCTGATGGCCCAGCATTTTGGACGTAGGACATTCGCAGGGTCTTCTAAGCCATCGAGATGGTTTGTTCAGTAAAATGACCAAGTCGCGTCAATCATCACCATGTCGTGGGGATATGCCACCCGTGTCCCTGTTTGGTGTCTGCTGATGTAAACGCTAGGTTGTGCTCTCGCTGTGGCGGGGTTTTCGCGGCCAAGGACCCGGACCTTGCCATGTGCGGCGAGGGGTGGTGCCTGTTGTCGCTGTGTATTCTTCAAGCAGAGTATTGAAGTCACATTACGCAGTATCCATTGATACATTGTTTGAAATTGAACAAATAAAATTCGTATTTTGGCCATTCTACCGAGTCTATCATAAATTCACAGGTCATTTGATCCTTGCTTCGTCGTCAGGCCCGCCGGCGCAAGCTCTTTGGCCATCCGGCTCCTTCAGACGCAGCAGCATCATCAACATTTTCCGTCACAGAAACCATGGCTATATTTTTACCAGGAAACTTCAAGACCAAACATGATGACGCAAAAGAAAAGCCTTTTTCCCCATGTGTCCCGGGTCAAATTTCCTCCTCACCCGCCCTTTTGAACTTTTTTTTCGTTTGATATCGAAATTTTAGGCAAAACGACATGACGGCATGGCGTGCACACCGTCCCCAAAGATTTTCCTTGAACACCTGGTCCATTTCAGCGCTTCATACAAAAAACAGTCGCTGCCTTCACCCGGCATTCATTACACCGTTGTTGGCAGCCTGAGAAATATGCGGCCAACATGGCGAACTGGGTGAATACATTTATCGGGAGGTCATGGCCTTGGTGACAAGGCGCTTGAGGGTAAGCTCCTGCTTCTTGAGCTCATCGGCGGTGGATTCGTCGAGCTCAAGGGCGGCCATGGCGTCGCTCATGGCACCCTCGATCTTCTCCTTCTGGCCACGCTTCATCTTGAGGGACAGAGTCTGGTCAGAGACAATCTCCTCAACACGGCCGATGTAGGACTCCAGCTGCTGCTTGGCCTCGAAGCGCTTGCTGAAAGCCTCGTCGTTGCTCTTGAAAGCCTCAGCGTCGGAGACAGCCTTCTCAATCTCGGCAGTGGAGAGCTTGCCGACAGAGTTGCTGATGGTGATGTTGGCGCTGCGGCCGGAAGTCTTCTCAGTGGCGGTAACCTTCAGGATACCGTTGACATCGACCTCAAAGACACACTCAAGAGCGGCCTCACCAGCACGCATGGGAGGGATGGGGGCGAGGGTGAACTCGCCAAGAGAGGTGTTGTCCTCGCAGTTGACCTGCAGAAAGGTTAGTTTTGTTTATTACAAAAGGGACGGAATACACATACACGCTCACCCTGGTAACAGGGGAATTGGACAGTCTGCTGGTTGTCGGCAACAGTGGTGAAGGTGCTGTAAAGATGATGTTAGTACAAGGTACTGTAGTTGTGTGGCTATCGAGAGAAAAACAATAACAATCAAGGAACAGAAACGCAAATTGCCAAAAAAGAAAGGGCAAGATCAAAAATAAATGCAAGAAGTCCTGTAAGTGTTGGTTGAGGCTGAGTGGGTCTCGCCTCTGGCTGTCACAGCATACCACGCTACACCGCACTTGAGGATTGGTTTCGCAGCACAAACGACCCGAAAACAAAACTTTGGAGAATCATAAAAAACGAAACGACAGAATAAAAGGGATTAACATACCGCTTCTTGATAGTGGGCACCGGCGAACCACGCGGAACGACGGGAGCAAAGATGTTGCCCTGCATGGCGACACCGAGGGACAGGGGGACGACATCGAGGAGGAGGAGGTCGGCGGCGTCAGAGTCCTGGGCCTTGCCGGTGATGATCTGCGATATTTTGTTAGCCCTAGTTCCAGCTGCAACATAATTGAATTACTTACAGCAGCCTGGACAGCGGCACCGTGGGCGACGGCCTCATCGGGGTTGATGCTCTTCTCGAGCTTCTTGCCGTTGAAGAACTCGGAAAGGAGCTTCTGGATCTTGGGAATACGGGTGGAACCACCAACAAGGACAATCTCGTCGACCTTGGACTTGTCCACGCCGGCGTCCTTGAGTACCTGAGCGACGGGCTCAATGGTGCCGGCGAAAGCCTTGGCGTTGAGGTCCTCGAAACGGGCACGAGTGATGGTCATGGTGAAGTCCTCACCATCGAAGAGAGAGTCAATCTCGATGGTGGCCTGGGCACCGGAAGAGAGGGTACGCTTGGCACGCTCGCAAGCAGTGCGGAGACGACGGAGAGCACGGGGGTCGTTGTTCAGGTCCTTCTTGGCCTTGCGCTGGAAGTCCTTCTTGCAGTGCTCAAGCAGGTTAGTGTCGAAGTCCTGACCACCCAGGTGGGTGTCACCGGCGGTGGCCTTGACGGTGAAGACACCACCCTGGATGTTGAGCAGCGAGACATCGAAAGTACCACCACCAAGATCGTAGATGAGGACGTTGCGCTCCTTCTCAGACTTGCCAGAACCGAGACCGTAGGCGATGGCGGCGGCGGTAGGCTCGTTGATGATACGGAGGACGTTGAGGCCAGCAATGGCGCCGGCGTCCTTGGTGGCCTGGCGCTGGTTGTCATTGAAGTAGGCGGGGACGGTAATGACGGCCTTCTCAACCTTCTTGCCAAGCTTGGTCTCCGCGATCTCCTTCATCTGTGGCAGGTGTCAGTTTGTGTGCGCGGGGAAAGCCGAGGTTGTTGGGGCGGCGTACCTTGAGGAGGACCATGGAAGAGATCTCCTGGGCGGAGAAGGACTTCTTCTCGCCGAGGTAGTCGACCTCGATCTTGGGGGTGCCGGCGTCGTCAAGGACCTTGAAGGGCCAGGACTCAATGTCCTTCTTGACGGTAGGGTCATCGAAGCGGCGACCAATCAGACGCCTGGGAGGCAAGGTATCAGCAAAATTATTGCTCGAGGGTCACGCGGGCCCGGCAAACTCACTTGGCATCGAAAACGGTGTTGCGGGGGTTCATGGCAGCGTTGTTCTTAGCGGCCTCACCGATCAGACGCTCCTTCTCGGTGAAGGAAACGAAAGAAGGGGTGGTGAAAGAACCCTGCTCGTTGGCAATGATCTCGACATTGCTGCCCTCGTAGATGGCAACGCAGGAGTAGGTGGTACCTGTGAAGGGAAGCGGTTAGCTGACTGCGATTGAGGGTTGATTCTTGCTTCGAGCAGCTTTGCCATGCTTCGAAGTTGAGGCGCCCCGATGAAGAAAAAATATGGCCGGGCGCAGAATTTTGCGCATGCCAATTGGTGGCACACAACGCACAAAATCGAAGCATGTGCAATATTGCCCTTGAACAAAAACAAGAGGCACATACCCAGATCGATACCAACGGCACCGTCGTAAACTTCGTCCGCCATTTTGAATAGAGTGTTTGATATGCCCGTCTGAAAAGTCTTGAGAGGGATGGAGGATGCAAGAAGAAGAGGAGCCCAGAGGACGAGAGACGTGGGGTTACGGTGAAAGAAATTCACCAGCCCACCACCAAAATTTTCGTGGCATGGCAGGGCCCCCGAGAATAATTTTCGGGGCTCTTTTTTTTTTTTTCCCGCTGCTCCTCTTCGCCTTTGCCGTCTGGCGGGCAGGTAAAAAGTGGGACCGAAAGACCAGAAAGATAGCAGCGAGGAGCACGCCATGCCTTTATAGGACTAGCGCGCTCGCCTGAATTTTTTGTCAACGCACACCAGTCCTTATCGATAATTTTTGGCTTACTCGTGCTTGCAAGCTGTGGCTGGTTGTGGCTGGTTGTGGCTGGTGGTGCTCCTCAGTCGCTGCGCAGTGTGGTGTGGGCGGGCGAATTTCACGATTCTGCATGAATGGCGGTAACGACTTTGTCAGACAGCGAGTTTGTTGAGTCAACTTTTCCGTTGCTGTGGCTACGATCGGACTGTGTACTCTCGGACGGTACTCCGTACTATGTACTGTATCCATACTGTTACATGCATCCAGTCGTCCCTTACTTGCTCGCCTATTTGCTGGCCTTCAGTCCTTGTGCCTCCGCCTCCTCAGCCACCGTCGCCGCGATTGTTGACTTGAGGTCAGCAGCCTTTGGCTTCCACCCCAGGTACTTTTCTGCACGCTGCGGCACGCCCTTGGAGTTTCTGCCGAAGCTCGCCCCAGTAGGTCCGGCGATCTTCATGGCCTCCTTCAGGGTGACAGACTTGGTTGTTGCCCCGGACTGGTATCCTTGCTTAGCTGCCTCGTCCAGAATCCACCGCGACACCTCCGACCACCGGTGCACGCCGTTAGATGCAAAGTAGTAGCCGTTGAGCCCAAAGATCTCGGGGTTCTTGTTCTTGCTCGGGTCCTGCGTGGCATCGAGCACCTTGACAAAGAGGTCTGCCAGGTCGTCAATGTGTACATTGTCCCACTCCGTCTTGCCTTCACCGACGACGGGCGCGTAGCCTTCCTTGAGCGTCGCCTTCGCTAGATCGGGCACCTGGATGCTGCGCGTGTTGACCGGACCGGACCCCTTGCCGTAGATTGTTGGCGGGCAGATGATGGCCACCCTGACGGCGTCGGAGATTGTATCTTGGACCATAATGTCCACGTTTCGGTGGTGGGCGTCGTCGGGCAGCGTTACCAGGCGCTGCACGTCGTCAATGTCACGATATGTCTGCTCCGAGAGCGGACCTTCTCCTTCACGACCCTTTTGCTCGTCGTACCAGGTTAGAATCGATGTGCCGCACAGGTGAATCCAGTAGCCAGGCTTCTCCGGGGTGTGGCCCTCCTCCAGGCCCTTGGATATGGCCATGGCACCGGGAACATTGTCGGACGAGTCGGCCGTATCTGCGTTCCGTTAGCAACTTTCTGTCTCTCTGAGGCAGTAGACATACGGATCACGACATCAGTCTCGAGTGCTGCCTTTCGCAAGACGACTGAATCCTCGAGCGAGCCGTAGACAAACTTGACTTTGGGGTATTTGTCCTTGATGGGCTTCGCGCGCTCCTCGTTTCGCACAAAAAGCGTGAATTCGTAGTCCGGGTGAGCCCTGTATACGTAATCGAGCACAGTGCCACCGATGTAGCCTAATTGTTTGCGTGAATGTCAGTATCCGGTCCTCGCCGTTACGGCGAACGGATGGCGTCATCGGCTCAGCGTACCTGTTGCCCCAGTGCTATGTGCGCCTGTCAGCTCCTGCATAAACTTCTACGGGTTAAAGCTTACAGAAAAACCTTGACAGTCATTTTTGAGAGAATTAGACAAGAAACTGAAGACAGGATAGATAACTGGCGAGGTGAGGGGATTCCAAGTCCGAGTTCAAGCTCGCTGTTCCTTGATGGTGGAGTGGGGTTATCTCGAGCTTCCCAATATTTTCACGATTGCGGGTGCTGCAGACTAGCCAGATCGGCATGCCGGCAGTTACAGCTCCATCACTCTCAGCTGCGCAATGCACGCGCTGAACAGTGAATGGAATGTTTGAACCGCGCACTGGACAGAAGCCTTTTTTAAGTTACTTTCATACATATCCTTCCATCACTGTCGCACACCGCCCCCAATCCTGGTGCTGGCCTGAGTTGAGAGCAAGTAAATTGGCCAAGGTAACCCCCAACGACCCCGCACCTTCATTTATTTAATCCGAACCCCTCAACCATTTCTCCTTTTGCTCTTACATCTCGTTAGGACACTAAACAAATCGCCATCATCTGAATCTCAATCATCGCTATCATGGACAGCGGCTTCACCTACAAGAGCTCCGGCACCAACAGCCAGGTATGATTACCTTCTCCCATGACAGTGGCCGTTTAGTAACCTCAACGGCAGGGAAACCACTACTGCGCCCGCGACTACGGCTCTGGTGCCTCCAACACCAACTCGTACCACTACTCCAACAGGTAGACCTGGCAGACTTCTTTTATCGTCACGATGCTAATGTACAGCTAGTGACGGATCGTACTACTACTCCAACCCCAACGGCAGCACCTACTACAACTCGGGCCAGGGTAGCTCGACTTACACCTCCCCGTCTGGCTCCAAGCACTCTTCCGGTGGCAAGAAATAAGCTGTTTTCATGCAGCTGAGAGTCTGCAAATCGCATCTAAAATGATGTTCTGAGTCACCAGCGGTAGTTTTGCGGGCTATAGAAGGAGTCTTTATTGATAGCCAGAATAAACTTTCATAACTGATACTAGTGTGTTGGTCCTTCTCTATTAAGTCTCGTGGCCGAGGTACTGCTTGTTACAGAAAAGCCAAATACCAGCAGCTAGCAAGCCTCCTTTCTCACGTTATCAGTGGAATAAAAACGGCAATAAACAATTTCTATGTAAATGTTCGTCTATCTGTACATCGTAGTCCCGTTTAGGATTACATCCGCACGAGGTTGACATACTTGTCGCTGAACTTGCTGCCAAAGGTGACACTGGCCCTCCAAACCTGATTGCTAGGGGTTCCCCCCGCGCCTACAACCCCAACAATAAGCGCGCGCAGGTCGCTGGTGTAGGGCTCTTCAGGGGGGTCGCCCCGAATGGTAATGTTTCGCTCAAAGGGGGCATACGGCCAGCCGCCCTCTATCAGAACCGTTAGCTAAAAGATCCACTGGCTCCAACTGCTCCCCTTCTCGGGCGTAGCAACATCGCGCGGGATGGTCACTTACCGCAGATGGTGGCAACCGGGCGGCCCACAAACTCCCTCTTCTCGTCGGACGAGATGCCGGTACAGAAGCTGATGGAGGGCTGATACACGCTGGACTGGTCAATGTTGTTGATCATCTTGACGGTAAAGGGCTTGCCGGGCACAATCGTCTCGGGGACAGCGATGGACTGGATCGAGGCAGTGGCGCTGGCGGCCATGGCGGCAACAGTGGCAATAGAGAACTTCATTTTGACGGTGATGGTTTTGTGATGAGTAGAGGGAAAGACATGCCTCTTGGTAAGAGGAATCCGCTGCTTTTATATCCGTCGTCTGGTCGAAAGTAGGAGCGCTAGGCAAACTACTTGCTACAGCCACTACAGCCAGCCTTCTTGCGGCAAATGGACCACGGGGTCTCGGCATTGGTGTAACTCGCCATTCAAAAGCAAGATTTATACGGCGATGTTGCGTTTTCTTCGGGGCCATGCCCGACCTACAGCAAATATACAACGTTGGCGGTACCCAAATCTGGCAGGACCGATATCTTGGCCGCAACGCTAGTACAGAATATTGGCTAGTGACGCCATTTCCTGGCAGAGCGGCACATTTGGCCAAAAATGGAACATTAATAAATGGTGCAAATAATATTTCTCATTTGTTCCCCAAAGTCTCCGAGCGTAGCCTGGCAGCATGCCCCCAACTCAGCTGCTAAATAAAACACTGCCTGGCGGGTATATACAACATTGTACAGATTGCTTTTCACATTTGACAAGATTTTCGCACTTGATTAAAGACCAACTGAAAAATGAACAGACAACACGATGACGAGAACGACATATGAGACAAACTCAGCACAAAGGATCCGCTTCAGAATCTCCCGCTGTCGGAGAGTGAAGCATTCAATCTCGCCGTGGGTGTACCAGCTGATGGTGGAGTTGAATGCTCCACATATGGCTAGGATACCCGCGACGGGAAACACCAGAGACAAGACGGCCACAGATATGAAAACGGTAGCGAGCCGGCGCTGACAGTCTCGCGCAAAACGACGTCGGAACAGTATATCGGCGCGGGCGGATTCCATGAGGCGCAACTCGGAGGCGGAGAAGATGGACTGCTCAATCTGCACGGGACCTTCCCTTGCGCGGCGCTTCCTGGTTGATGAGGAGAAGCCGCGCAGCCTTAGGAGACGAGGGGCGACCTGCCGGAACTCTTCATCGGCCGAGTTCCAGTACGACCACCGCGGGTCCGGCGTCTTGACAATCTGTGATCGTCTCCTGCCGAGGAGCAGCAGCGACGAGATGCGCTCATTTGACTCGTTGGATGGGCCTAGAAAAGTCAGTACGTGTTGATTTTGCAGCCGGCGAAGAGGTTACCTAAACTTCGCGTCGAGTCCCAGCGAGAGTATCTCGGGCTGTATCTGTCAACGTGGTCGCGGCTGCTACCAACGTGACTTTGAGCAAACAGCACCGAACCCGGCGTTCGGGGACTCGTCGTAGACGAGATTGTGCTTCGCGTCTCCGAATATGCCCTCGTGACAAATGAGCTCCCTGGGTCGGTGTGATCCTCTTCACCGCGCTCAATCCTGACCCTCTGCAGCTTGGCAGCCTCTGGGAGACTGATGAGAGGAAAAGGCAGTCGAGGGATGGCAACGCTGCCGTTAGCACCGTCATTGAGAGGCCCTTCCGTGAACAACAGCCTTTGAGGGTCCCTGGAAGACTCGAAACCTTGCCAGTGGTTGCCGCTTCCAAAGCAGTCAGACGAATCGGCTGAGTTCAAACTGTCGAAGCTGCCGTTGAACTGCTGCATCTCAAAGGCTTGGGTGCCGCGATCCTTTGCCTGTCCCCGGCCGTCAAGCGAGCTGGAAACCTGTCGAATAGCCGCTTGTAGCACATTTCGCGTTTGATGGCGAGTGCTTGGCTTTCGGGCCACGCTGCTTTCCGGGACCGAAGGGAAGTTGGTGTGTTCGTAGCTTGGTCCGCAATAGCCGTAGCTGATCGTATCCGACACGTCCGCAACGCTGCTACCAGCATCCAAATGATTGGCGAAAAGACCGTGTTGGTTCCCCACGGTCCTGGTGGCGGTGGTTATAGTTTCCCAATCACTTTCATGGGCATTGGGAAGCCCGCCACGGACACACAGCATGGGGCTGATGGGCGACGGCTGTGCTGTCGGGTTGACTTGGATCGGGGATGGGGTGGCCGATTTGACCGGTATCTTGACGAGGTCGTCGACTTTCTAAGCCGAGTCGACCGCATCGACATGGTAGAATGACCGCGTTGGGTGCCCCCGAATGGCACTTGGTTCCCCGGCAGTTGGTCCTGTGAAGCTGACCCGAGGAGCCGAGACAGAGCCGGTCCCCAAGCTCCGAAGAGCCCGACTGACGTCTCTCTCTGCTGAAGGACTGAGAAACATTGAACGGCAGGTACTCGTATCTGACTTGTTTGCACCAACGGTAGAAGCGTTGGAGTGTGAAGACGTCAGGTTGCCCCGCACATCTCTGTCCAAGAGTGTCGTAGCCCGTCTGGGTCTTGTGCTGTGCTGACTGGGTGGGTGGTGTAGACTGCGATACATGTCAGTTTCGTCAAAGCTACTCCAGCTTAGATGGCTGTATATGCTGGAGCTTGACATAAATGACTCGTCTCGGCTAAGCCTGGGAGCCGCGGAGCCGGTATCTGGCAGAAGTCCCGAAGAGCTGGAGACTGGCATTGTATTCCGTCGCTGTGAGATTGACGAATCTGAATAGCCTTTGACGGGATTTCTTGTTGGAGAGAGAACGAGAGTGATTGTCTTTTTATTTTCGAAGCGGGCTCGAGGCTTTATAGACAAGGCGGCAGTGTAGTTTGGAACTCTCCGCTGTGCAACGTAGTCGGTCTCCGTCTCCCATCCTGAACCGGAGTCTTGGCTATCCATGATTGCTGAAGTACAGAGGAGGCACAAAACTGAAACAAAACCGAGGCTGGGATAGTTGTGGACGGTGACGGCGAGTCGGGAAAGCGGGGAAATACCATAAAAAAAAGGGTAAAAACGAGCACGGGCTGATACACAAGACCCTGAAAACGGCGCTGTAATGAGGAGGCTGGTATCGGAAGATCGAAATTGATGGCAAATCAGCGAGGTTATGCAGTGTCAGAAGGCGCTGCTCGAGTGACGTTCCTCGAGCCTCGTAATAAATGCAAGCAGCTGATGGTGATACGCGAAACGCGATGGAACAATAAACACGAAATTTGTGCGAACTGTTCGTCAGCTGGCAGCTGGCGATAATTTGAGAGCGGTGGCCTCGATCTTGAGGCGATAAGCGAGGTCAAACGGAGCGTCCGGCTGGCAGCTGGTCGCTGGCGGCGGACGAAGACCAGTACTATTAACTGCAAACCGACCACGCAGCCGTGAATCTAACATCTACACATCCATTCTCGTCGCCATCTCCATCCCAGATCGGCCCAAGCTGTCGGACTTGTAATGCACACGTCATGGCAATTACACAGCAAAGACATACGACATACGAGGTTGTCACACTTCCCAAGCACTGGCTGTTAACGGGTCAACTGGCTGCTGTCTGGGCAGCCGGTATCACCTGTATCACCACATCGCTCGCTTTTCGCTTCCAATTATCCCGTCCTTGCAAACTATTTGCCTCAGTCCACGTATCCGAGACGCTATAGTGCCGATCCGAGATTCTAATACGATGGCTGCAGCTGCCCCAGATGGGCAACCGATCCGTGAGCATCAATGGCAGCTGGAAGTTGTTTGGTGGCGACGGGTGCAGAGCCATTCCAGCTGAACATGCAAAAGCCATTGCACATGTTATAGCTAGCCGCAGCACACAAAAAAACCACTTCAAACAATATCGACACCGAACGAACTCTGAGCGTGGCTCTGATGCATTTGCTTCACGTTTGGGTCGAGCCAGCCCAATCGCATCCTTGGGCAGAGCGGGCCGTTCTTCGGGCCGGGAGTCTATTACCAACCGTCCCGACCCCCCCAACCCTCCAAAAACTCTAGAGGCTTCCAAATGGACGGCGGCTCGGGCGGCAGGCCTGGGGAAATTCGTCTTGCCCGGATTTTGCTCATCCTATCTGCGCCGGGCCGGCTGGTGGCTTCAACTAGCCAGAACAAGCAGCTAATGCGGGGCTTTCTGCCAGCGCAACCTCCACAAGGCCAAAGGCAAAACGCAGCCTGGCTGTGCCACAGCGCGTTCTCGTGTGCTGATTACACTTTCCCCTGGCATCCCGCATGCAAATCCTTCCCGCCTGCCAGAACGGATCACGACCGAACGCACGCTCAGGCGGACAACATGCGCGATGGAGCGCAGCAGCCGGCCATCCGGCTGGGATGAGCTGCCAGACGAGATACTTTTGCAGATCATAGCTTGTAAATTCCCCGCTTCAGCCTCGCCACCCTGCCATTGGAGATGCAGAGGTGATAGCTAATGCTTGCGTGTCTCTATAGATCTCGAGCCATACCACATTACGCGATTGCAGCTGGTCTCCCGCAAGCTGCAGGAGCTGTGCCTCGATGACGAGCTATGGAAGCGACACTGCTTCGACGACTCGGCCTGGTACGCTTCGCTGCAAAACAGGCGCAAGGCAGCCCCATCCATTTTCGGCTACGTACTCGACACCACAGATACGCAAGACAAGGAACATGACACGAAGTCTTCGCCTGTCGAAAGCGCCGCGCCGCTGCGGTCCCCGGACCCCGACGGGGACATCAGACAGCTCAAATGGCAGAAGACCCAAGACATGGCCAACTGGGACCCCTCGTATCCAAACGAGCGCGTCTCTTGGTACGACGAATACATTCAGCGCTGCGGGCCGGCTTCCGTTTCCTGGTTTCAAACCCCGCGCATCAAGGACAGGGAAATGGAGGCTGTTATCGAGTCGCGCGGCGTTGCGTTATACAACCCGTACGACGGCAATGACGGAGCTGGAACCATGCTGGCGGTTTCGCCACTCGACGACGGGTCTGTCTGTTTGTGGGATATCAAGGGAACCCGGGGCAAGCAAGGCAGTATAATCGGGCGCAGCAAGCCTGATATTCTCTTCATCGATGGGCCGAGCGGACAGAACCAGCGCAGATCCAAGCGCATCGACACCGGCGTTACGGAGTGTGTCAGCGTCAATCACGAGAGCCACAGGGCATTCTTTGCAGTACAGAGCCGTACGTGAACCGCGCAAACCAGGGGAAAGAATAGTACTGATATGTCGATAGATCTCATTGAAGTCGATCTCAACCGGCTCGAGGTTGTCAGTCGCGAATCGTTTGAGTGGTCCATTACTACCATGTCCAACATTCATGACGGCCTTCCTCTCACTGTGGGAACGTCGCTTGGAATCCACCTCCACGATTTCCGTATGCGGGCAAACATGGTGAGCGACAGGTCAGAAAAGGTTGAATGGGACGAGTCAGACGTGTACAAATCCATTTTCGACCCGAAACCTCTTCCGCCATATGCGTCGCTATCTCAGCCGACACCGATTAGCATCCTGCATCTGCCGAAACCTGGTTCGCACAGTCAGGTATCAGACGACATCTACGTATCTGGTCGATTCACCAACATCCTGCACTATGACCGTCGCAAATTCCCAGCTATCGTTGGCTCAATATATTCCGGTGGTCTGATCAAGAGCTTGGCCGCGGTGCCGTACCCGTATTCGAGTGTAGACTACGAAGTGCGGCGCCAAGGTCAACTGACGCCGGAGAGAATCGCGCGAATGAAGTCGACCGAGAGTGGCATTACTATGGTTGGAGGCGGGTCTTACAAGCTCAAAGGGTCTCTTGAGATTTACGGACTGGGCTCTACAACCCACTCAGACGACCGGGCGACACTGCAAAAGGCGGCAATGAAGAACAGGCAAACGGCAGCCTCGTCGACAATTTTATCTGTGACGACGCACGGAACCAAGATTGCCTTTTCAGATGGGTCCGGATTGATTAAATGGTTTGAGAGGGACGGTCTCACCGAGGTCAGGCGGCATAAAATTGGATCCTGTGATGCAAAGGAGAACAACTTGTTTGCCAGCAGCGGACGAGGTGAACTCGGGCGCAAAATTGTGTCGACGAAATCTTCAGTCGGCCACGACCGACCCAACAACGACAACATGCTGTTCTGGACAGGAGAGCGGCTGGGCATGCTTAATTTTACGACGGCACCGCTGTACCAGTCGGACGACTTTGAGCCGCCGAATGAGGAGATGGAGGAGGAAGACGAGAAGAGGCAGCAGTACGCGGAGCAGATGCGGGATGCACTGGAGAAACAGACGGATGAGATACGGCTAATGAGCCGGTTCGGCCACGGAGGGTCACTTTGATTTGAATGATACCAGACAGAATGGGTGCAACTGGCCCTTGCGTATATAATGAAAGTACTGCAGATGACGTACAAATTGAACAATTTTTCTCTCCTTGACTTGGCTGTCTTGGATTTTGAGCCGGAGGCATTTTTCACTTCGTCCCATTCAGGGCAAGACTTGCGCAGGCGCCACTGCTGCCCAAGGTGCGATTGGGCTCGGCCTGCTGAAGCCGAAGGGCCGGGCTTATATGCATGCGCCCATCCTCTCGGAAGTGGTTTATGCAAGGAGTCACGGCATAGACGAGCCAAGGACAACACTTGGGCCAAGGGAAAAAAACAAAAAGAAGGAAGAGGAAAGCAATGACGACGAGAAATGTTGAGCTCCGGGCCCGGCGAGCCGGCGAATGAGAACCAGGTCGGCTCGGATTACCACACCGACAAGGCAGAGCGAGAGAGAAACGGGACTCACCATTTAGTTACGGGGTCGAGAGAAATTGGCACCCAACGAGAGCCGTCCATGCTATATCTTTTTATAGACCAGGGGCAGTGCTTGGGCCTGACGTAGGTCAAGAGTCAGATTTTTTTTTTCTCCTGGTTTTCTGCGCTTCTTCTTTATACCAGAATTGCCCCTCGCGATACAAATACTCCATTGGCCTCTTTTTTCCCCGCGTGGAGGAATCGTGGTGGTACTGGCTTGCCACTCTGTCTCGGCGAACACATCACCTGTCACACACACCTCACCGCTCGCCGATCTGGCGGCGTTCATTCTCCCATTCTCTCCGCCATCTGCATCTATACGGCGACTATTATCAATCTTTTCTTCACTACTTTCTATTTCATCTTCTTGACCAGTTTTTTTTCTTTCTTCACTTAATATATAATTACTTACCTCGCTCTAGGCCCCGGCGCTGGAGCCCGCTCCATGGCCTTTTGGGTTCTTGGTGCCGGCGCCAGTGGCCCGCCCGACGACAGCAACGACGGCCAGCCATGGCACGTCCCTCGCCAGCATCATCACCATCAGCATGGGTACGGCGGCGGCGGCAACAACAAGCCCTTCCCGCCAAAGTTCAACCAGCCCCGCCATGACCAACACGGCAGCTCGTACAGCTACGACGATGAGCAGTACAACGGCCCCGATGCGCACCGTCGGCACGCGGCCGCGCCGTCCATCCAGATCAAGAACCTCGCTTTTCTAGTCATCCGCGAGCAGCACCCAGACAGCCCGCCGCCGGAGCTGTGTGCAGAGCCGTATGCCTCACGCGGGGCGAGCAGACTCGCCGTTCATGCGCCGCCAGTCTTGCACCCTCGGCCCGCACCGCTCGAGCGGACAGAGTCCGGGCTGCCTATATCTGATACGGCCCACGACGGTGCCGACGACGACGACGACGATGAGCCGGGCGGCCCGTTCCTGGATGATCTCGAGGCGGCGCAGCTCGTCCGTGACCACGTCGCCAGCTTCCACCGCCGCTGCCCCGACTCCCAGCACGGCCGCATCCTCCGCGCGCTCATCAGCCCCAAAGGCGAAGCCCCCCGGTCCTCATCCCGCAACCAGAGCCGGCACAGAACCTCCGCATCCCAACCGCAGGACGACTACCGCCGCGACTCCAGCCCCCACACCGCAAACAGCAGCACGTCAGCGTTCCCTCTGGACAACGACGCCCTCCGCAGCGTCTTCTCCGCCGCCAACGAGCTCTTCTTCGCCAACCGCCTCGCCCGCCGCGTCGCCTGGGACTGGAGCCACCCCGGCAGCGCGCAGTACCGCTCCGCCGTCGTCGGCACCACGGCCCTGCGCCGCAGCGCCCAGCTCGGCGGCTGGGAGACGCTCATCGTGCTGTCGTCCCCGGTGCTCCGCGACACGCGCTACAACCGCCGCCTTCTCCTCTCCACGTTCCTCCACGAGATGATCCACAGCTTCCTCTTCGTGACGTGCGGGCGGAAGGCGGGGCGACAGGGCGGGCACACCGAGGGGTTCCGGCAGATCGCCGAGGTCATCGACGCGTGGGTGGGCAGGGAGTACCTCCGGCTCGGCGACATGGAGGCCGACCTGCAGTACTTTGAGGACGGCAGCGGGAGCGTCGTGCCCGCGACGCCGTGCATGCGGTACAACCAGATGGCCACGGCGGCGGCGGCGGCGGCAGTGCAAAGAGACAACACCACCGCTGCCGCTGCCGCCGCTGCCGTTCCCGCGTGGCAGCTCGACAGCGAGCGCAACGTGTGGCCGCACCGCGGCGGCGACGCCGGCGCCCACGAGCGGGGACTCTACCTGCACGAGCCGGTTCTCCCGCCGCCGCAGCAGTACCGGCACCCGGACGACGGCGCGTGGCAGTGGTACGAGCGGGAAGGCTTCGAGGCGCGCGACGGGCCTCTGGTCGGGACGCCATATTAAATTTTTCGCCTTTTGCTATTGTGCTTTTTCTTTGTTTGCATACGGAAGCAAGCGTTATTAGGGGCGTATTTATTGTATGATATACACGATGTATGAAATAATGGCTTGCCATGAAAAAATTAGTACAGAAACGGACGGCTAGAGGGTTGATGAAATTCGTTTTTGGTATTAAATCGGCACTTTCAAACTGTAAAAGAAGTAGAAAGCAATGCAATCATATCGCAGTCATAAATGGAGTCATAAATGCTATACACCACCCGCACTATGAAGTCCCAAATCGTAAGAATGCAAAAAATAAACGCCCAAGGATGCGGGTACGAAACGAAGAAGCAGGTAGCAGCGGCTTTTATCAAATTGCCGAAAATCATACAGAGAATGTATCCAATCTGCTCTGTTAACAAGGACCATGCGGCTCACACACTTACCGTCCAGTGATAGAACGATATTGTTTGCCAGACCTCTCGCCGTTGAGAAGCGGCCGAGCCTCTCCGTTCTCCTCGTCTTCTTCATCCGAGCCAATTGCCGATTCGTTCGGCAGCAAGACGGCGCTATCCCGCATGCTCCCATCTTCTGAGCCCTCGCTCTCGACATCCGCGTCCCCACTGCTCCCGGCCGTCGGGCCATCGCCCTCGACAATTAGGAATCCGGGCACGGCACCAATTAACCCGACAATACCGAGGAAGAAGTAGGCGCTGCAGATGAAGCCGTTGTTGGCACCCCAGGAGAAGACCCAGCCGGTGGACGCGGGGCCGAGGGCACGGCACAGGGCGCTGAACATGGTGGCGAAGCCGTTAAGGGTGGAGAGGATGCGAAGCGACGTGCACGAGTTGGTGAGCAGGATAGTGGTGGAGGGGAACGCAATGATGATGCAAAATGCCTTGAGAACCATTATGGCGATGATGGCGGCAAAGCGGGCGTTGGCGGTGGCGAAGAGGGAAGCGTAGGGAGTGATGAAGTAGACGACAGGGAGGCCAATGGCTATAAATCACGTCAGAAATGTTCAAGTTGCGGAAGCAGAAATCTCATCGTAGGGGAATGAATGTACAGCAAATGTGAAACAGACGCAATACACCAAAGCGCGCGACGAGGGCCGGGTAGAGCAGAAATTGGATGGAGCCGCTGGTGATGCCGTAGATGGTAAAGATGGTGCCAATCTTGCCCGAGTCGAGGCCGAAGCCGCCGGTAAAGTAAAAGGGCGGTGCATAATTCTCTGGTGTGCGCTTTATTACCGGGTAGTTGAGGAAAACGGTAATATTTTGGTCATAGGCGACCGAGTGGAAGGCGAGGAACGAGTAGGCGAGTAGCGTGACGACAGTCTGATAGGTGAAGACTTCGCGTATGGTAGGCGGCGAGGACTGTTTGCCGTTGCGCGGAAGGGCTCTCGAGGGCACGAGCGGTGCGGTGGCCTCGCCGTCGACGAAAGACGAGGTGCGTCGGTGTCGTTGCTGGTCAGTAGCAGCCTTGGCGCGCTGCCGACGGGAAAATGCGCGAGTGAGGCGCTGGCCGACGAGAAGACCCCAGTCGGTGCGGTCACGTTTGGCAGCGAGAGTTTCCTGAAGAGAATGTCAGTATTCCGGAGGATCGGCTTATATGCAAGTGTGCATGTGAGTTCGGAAGCGTGTCTTGGAGGACAGGTGTGTATGTGAGTCTTTGTATATGCCAGTATTTGGCTTTGTACCTTGAGGAAGAACGTGGCGCTGGCGGCTGAAATCAGAAAAAAGATGGTAGCGAGCAGATTGGGCAGGGCGTAGGGAAACGTCTTGAAGAATTGAATCTTTCCGAACACGCTGGGGTACTGGTCGGCCGGCCTGGCAAAGAAGCCGCCAAAAGCCGGACCGACGACGGACCCGAGAGACCAGACGAGAGGCATGATGGAAAAGGCGCGCGGCTGCAGTTCTCTTTCGGGCACCATTTCAGCGACCATGGTTCGAATGATGCCGACTGTATCCAATTAGCTGCGGGAACGAATATGTTGGTAAAAAGTCTGGCCGGCACACCATTTCCGTTTCCTCCACCTTGAATGGCGCGAACTGCAATGGCCATGGGCAGACTCGTTGACAGGCCCCAGACGATGAAGCAGGTCATGGTGCTGAGCAGACCGATGATGAGGATGGGTTTGCGTCCGTAGCGGTCGGCGGCCCGGCCCCAGGGAACGGCAGTGATACTCTGCGATAAGGAGAAGGCGGCGGAGGTGAAACCGGCCCATTTGGCGATTTCGTTTTCGTCGACGCCAAAGTCGCGGATCATTTCCGGGAGGTAGGGGAAGACGGAGGTGTAGGCGAGAGGCTCTGCGAAGCGGGCGACGGCTGTTTTGGCATGTTAGTGAGTTTGCTTATACGAGTTGATATCTCTTGGAGTGTGAGGAACTGAAGGAGCCCGTCGAAGTGTGATGGTGAATATATGGCAGCCATGTCGTACAATGTATGACGCCTGGTCTAACCATCTCGAGCAGAGATTTCACTTACCCAGGATAGCCAGCTGCTTCACAGGCAGCTTCGGCCCGGAATCATCTTTGACCATTGTGTAAAGAACCGCTGGGTAATGGCTGAGTGCAGCTTCACGGTGTCGGGGATCGGCAACGCAACTCGGCGATCAGAGAGAAGGCGGTAGGGAAGAACGTCTGGAGTAGCAGAAGCTCGATATATTAACAGCGCTGGATAGACGACGGTGGGTATTCCATGATATATCCTCTACACAGCAGACAACTATGGTCAAGAGATTAGGGAGAAGGGGAAAAGAAGTCGACGTTGGCGGGACAAACGCAGGATTGATTGCAGCAGGGAAAAGGAAAAGCAAGGCAGGTCAGGCCTGTCAAGCCAGGAGCAGCTGGAGTACAAAGATCGGACCAACGAATTCAAATAAACGGGCTTTACTAATGTGCGCCCGCGGGAGGCAGGCTTAGGGGCTTTAGGGGGGTTGTCTACGGGTCACATGCAGCGCCAAGTCCACTATAAATCGCACCGCAATTTCGCTGGCGGGCGGGCGGTCTCCAGTGCGTCTCCAGTTCCTATAGTTAACCGGACAGTGGCGCTGGAACTAGAACTGACAGACGAAAGCGCTTGAACTAGCGGCGTGGGTGGATTGCATGGCCGATGACGGGGAATAAGTGGCATCGGGAGAGGCGTAGTGGGAGGGACATGGGTGTGATGGGTTTGTGAACCTCTGGTCGTGGGAGATGGGATCAGGTTCTGTCATAATGTAGGTGGAGGCGCATGCGGAGCATCACATGTGGCTGTGTATACTGTGTACCGTACGACGTCTAAGTAAAGGGACGCACAAGCTTGTCTGGTCCCGAGCGATGCTGCAGTAGGCCAAGGCAAGTATAAAGAAAGTATGGGGGTTACAGCTACGGAAATTGGACATGTTGCCACTATAAGTGGTCTTGACGCTGTCGAGGATGAATAGCTTCAAGGTTTGGACAGGTAATCACAGGACTGGCAGGAAGATACTATTTCGTTTTACGTACTGATAACCATTCGGCAAACATTCACTGAATAGTTGAAGTCTCAGATATGCTCACATAACTAGACGCCCTCTGACATTGGCTTGTGAGCTAATGAGCATCAGCTCGTATAAGGAGGGCGCGGTTGATATTGCGGTGAACAGTGCTAGCACTGCCTTTCTTTTGACTTCAAGACCAGTTCGAATCTCATCTGATCTTACTTGTAACTACCCTGTTGATATTAGGATTGAGGAACTATGCCGTGGTAGTCCCAGATATGGCGTAGTTGATGAACTAGGTAAGACGAGTGGCTGGCGAATATCAAATTCATTCGTGTGATAGAGCCGATGTCGATATTGTCATCACTTTTGCCGTCTAAGTCATGATACATTTTCCATCGTGAAAGATGTTCGTGGTTCACCCGTGCCCGTTAGTTTCTGACTATCTAGTTTTCTTTTTCCAGCTCGTCCGAGGTTGTTTTCCCCCTTCGTTTCCGTCTATATATAAACTCGCAAATGCACGTGGTTAGGAATCTCTGTCCCCATCAATATTATCATGTAGATGAGGAGTTAATATACTCACAGCTCCTCCGACCGAGTCTCGGAGCCACGGCCCACGGCGCTACGGGGATTCAGTGCCGGCCGTGGCTTGGTACCTCTCCGCCTTGCTGCGCCGGGCAGGTACTTCCTCTTCTCCCACTGCCCCTCTGTCGCCCGCAGCTCGGAAGCCGTACCCTTGGCTGGACCGAAACAGTGGCACACATTACGCCATAGCTAGAACGTCTTGCAATATGCCTGCCGAATGCCTGCCGAATGCCCGGCAGCTATACATACATACCGGTATCCTGCTGAATTGACGTACCTTCAAACTCTCACGACAATTCCTGCATGATTTAATTGTGCTCATCATGGTCCATCTGTAAGTCGTTTGCATGTACAGGTACATGTGCTTGTCACCTCCCAAGGTTCCCCCCCCCTCTGGTTTCTGCCTTGCCCCGCCGTCTGCCGCGCCAACTTGGGTGCAGCATCCGAGCTCTGCTGCAAACGGCTTGTACCGGTACCTGGGCTGCTGCCACTGCCACGCGGCTTTGGCGCTGGCACTCGCAGCACTCGCACTGGCACACCACCAACTCCAGCACCTTGCGATATCTTCCCGCAGCCCAGTATCGCATTGCTCGCTGCTCCCCTCCTCCCCCTTCCCGGGCCGAACCTCCCTCCTGCAACATCTCGCGATCCTCTACTCCCTCCTCCGAAGAAATCTGCCATTAACTTGCGCAAGGTTCAAACTGCCGTTCCGGTCCGCGGCGCCACCACAGCCATCACCCGAAAAAATGGCCGCCCACCCATATGGCGAGTCCACGCCGCTGATGCGCACTTCTCGCGCCGGCATACAGGTTGAGCAGCGTCGCCGGCGCGAGGACAGGACTTGCCGACGCTTCTTCGTCATCGCAACCTCCTGCATTGCCCTCTGGGGCCTCTTCTCCTTCTTCTTCCAGGTCTTCTTCGTCTGGCCCTACCACTACCACCGCACCCACAACGGCCATTACTCCGGCACCGACCGCGACGGCAAGACCCTGACGCACGACGAACTCAAGACCATCTTGCTTGAGACTCCCGATGCCGACAAGGCCAGGGAGTGGAGCAAGTACTATACCTCCGGCGCCCATCTTGCCGGCAAGAACTTCTCGCAGGTACGACACGCGACCAACGGACGGTCTATCTTGTCGCAATCAACGACAATGCTAACACATAACTCTCAGGCCGAATGGACGAGGCAGAAGTGGGAGTCATGGGGTGTCCCCTCCACCATCGCCACCTACGATGTTTATATGAACTACCCCGTCGACCACAGCCTGTCGCTGCTGCAAAAGTCCAAAAGCCACTCTGACGAGTGGGATGTCACTTTCAAGGCCGCCCTGGTCGAAGATGTGCTCGACGAAGATCCCACCAGCGGCTCTGAGGACAGCATCCCGACTTTCCACGGCTATTCTGC
Source organism: Lecanicillium sp. G3 (assembly GCA_037575805.1). NCBI lineage: Eukaryota > Fungi > Ascomycota > Sordariomycetes > Hypocreales > Cordycipitaceae > Lecanicillium > Lecanicillium sp. G3. The sequence continues at coordinate 112,175 of JAZHPD010000004.1, read as the reverse complement.
CAGCGGCAACGTCACCGGCCAGTTCGTCTACGTCAACTACGGCACCTACATGGACTACGAGGACCTCGTCAACGCCGGCGTCGACCTCAAAGGCAAGATTGCCATTGCCAAGTATGGCGGCATCTTCCGCGGCCTCAAGATCAAGCGCGCACAGGAACTCGGCATGATAGGTACCCTCATCTACAGCGACCCTGGTGACGACGGCGAGGCCACCGAGCAGAATGGCTACGAAGCCTACCCCGCCGGCCCCGCGCGCCAGCCCAGCAGCGTCCAGCGTGGCAGTGTCCAGTTTCTCAGCACCCGCCCCGGTGACCCGACTACTCCTGGCTACCCTTCCAAGCCTGGCGTGCCGCGTGCTCCCGCGAGCGATTCTACGCCTCAGATTCCTTCCATCCCCATCTCGTACGCTGACGCCCTGCCCATCCTCAAGGCGCTCAACGGCCATGGCCCCAAGGCCAGCGATTTTGGCAGTGCCTGGACGAGAAACCTCGGACTGTCCCACAAAGGCGTCGAGTATAACGTTGGTCCGTCTCCTGCCAACGTTGCGCTCAACCTTTACAACGAGCAAGAGTATGTCACCACTCCCCAGTGGGACGTTATTGGTATTGTAAACGGCACAGTGCCAAACGAAGTCATCATTATTGGTAATCACCGTGACGCTTGGATTGTCGGCGGCGCCGGCGATCCCAACAGTGGTTCTGCCGTCCTCAACGAGGTGATTCGCAGCGTTGGCGTAGCGCTCGAGGCGGGCTGGAAGCCTCACCGCACCATTGTCTTTGCCAGCTGGGACGGCGAGGAGTACGGCTTGATTGGCAGCACAGAGTGGGTAGAGGAATATCTGCCTTGGATTGACGACGCCAACGTCGCTTACCTCAACGTCGACGTCGGCGCTTCTGGTCCAAACTTCAAGGCCTCTGCCGCACCTCTGCTCAACCAGGTACTGCGCGACGCCGCCGCTCTGGTCCCGTCCGTCAACCAGACCATCAAAGGTCAGACCATTGCCGACGTTTGGGACGGCCATATCAGCACCATGGGTAGCGGTAGTGACTTTACCGCCTTCCAGGACTACGCCGGTGTTCCTTGCATCGACATGGGCTTCAAACGCGGCCCCAAAGACGCCGTCTACCACTACCACAGCAACTATGACAGCTTCTGGTGGATGGATAACTACGGCGACCCTGGTTTCAAGTACCACCGGAGCATGGCCCAGCTCCTCGGTATGGTTATGTCAGAACTCACTGAGAGTCTCGTCATTCCCTTCCAGGCCTCGGAATACGTAGACGCTCTCGGCATCTACCTCGACCAGGTCATCAACAAGCTGCAGCGCTACGAAAACAGTGATGACAAAGGCGACAGCAGTGTCGTTATCGAGAGCCTTGATGACGAGAGCATGTTTGCCGAGCGTGCGCGTATCAACGGCATCAGCGGCCTCAACTCTTCACGCGACGACGACGGTATTGCCGTTGGCAACGCCGACGCCTTCTGGTCCAGCCTCAAGGACATCCGCCTGTCACTCGCCCGTTTCCGCATTGTGGCGAGCGAACTGGACGCGCGGGCCGAGCGGGCGCGCGAGGTTCTCGACCACGGCCTGCCCTGGTGGAACCTCGTCGGCAAGATCCGCCTGGGCGTGACGATTCTGAGCGTCAACTACAAGTACAAAGAGATTGAGCGACACTTTTTGTTCGAGGGTGGCCTCGACGGCCGTAGCTGGTTCAAGCATGTAGTTTTTGCGCCGGGTTTGTGGACCGGTTACGCTGGTGGTAAGTTGTTTAATATCCGGCATTACCATCCGCGACTCATTTCGTTTACTGACGGTTTATAGCTGTATACCCCGGACTGATGGAGAGTATCGATGCCAAGGACTACAGCAACGGGCTGAAATGGTCCGGCATCATCAACAAGTGCATTGTCAAAGCGACAAAGAGCCTGCAGTAGGCTGTACATAAAGAAGCCATTTACCTAATTTGATAAACTGAATATATTCACACGCCCTTTGCAACATGCAAGTGTAAATCATTCGCGTATTATTAACTAATGCCCAGCTACTCATATATGTCAAGTGCCATAAATCGACAGAAAGCCAACACCTTTTACGCCAGACTCGAAAACACGAGTCACTCAAAAACACAAAACCCGTGCCGAACTATTTTAGTACCGCAGGTTCTGCGGCTGCTGCTGCTGCGGAGGCGGGTATCCCTGGCCCGGCCCCGGCGACACCGACGAGTGCCCCGTGTGCTGCGGCGCCACGGCCTGCGGCGCGGTGCTGTAGTAGCTCGCGTGCTGTTGCTGAGGCGACGGCTGGGCGTACTGGACGGGGACGGGGTTGTACATCTGCTGCGGGTTGTAGGCCGTGTCCTGCTGGTGGAAGGGCACGCCGGTCTGTGGTACGGCCTGGTAGCTGCTGACGACCTGCTGGGCCTGCGGCTGGGGCATCATCATGATGGTGCTGGTGTGGCGGACGGGGCGGCTGTGGAGGCCTGCGCGACGGTGCTTGTGGATGACGACGGCGTCGACGACGAGGCAGATGAAGAAGAAGAGGCTGCGTGTCTGATTAGCTTGCACACTCTCAAGACGGTTCTGGGTTCTCCTCTGGGTGGACTAACAACTCAATGGCACCGAGACCGGCGGCGGCGGCGCCAATGGCAGCATTGGCGGTCGTGTACTTGCTCTTGTCGCCCAGGTCGTAGTCGTTGTAGTAGTTGTAGTCGTCGTAGTACAGCGAGCGGGCGCGGAGGAGGTAGTTGTAGCTGCTGTACCTGTGGCCGCCGAAGAGCCCCGCGGCGAGGATGGCGGACGCCGCGAAGCCGCCGAGCCAGAGGATGTACTGGTAGATGTCGAGGACGAGGACGGCCCAGTAGTTGAAGGCGCGCGGGGCGCAGGAGTGCGCGCAGATGAGCCAGATGCTGGTGATCATTGTGCAGACGGACTGTTTTCACGCGTTAGTCTTGATTCCTCGTCTTTTTTTCCCCTTCTCTTCCATCTTTCCATGATTGTTGTCCTTTCCGGTATGGAAGATGGAGAAGGTCAACGAGGAGGGAGAGACGTACGGTGAAGATCTGGACGTAGAAGCCAGCGCCGATGATGCTGGTGGTGACGAGGTAGGAGCACAGGGCGAGAATGACAATGGCAAAGATGAGCTGCAGGATGCGGATTGTGATCCAACCCTTCGGGTAGCGAGGGATGTGCTCCTTGCCGGGCTCACGGTGTGCGGTGCTCATTTTGGATGTTGGTGTATATACCCGTCTGCGTATGTGTATTGGTCCCGTGTCGTTGATCTGGTATCCGAAGACGTCAACAGCACAAAGCTGAAAAGGCACTCGTATAAGTGAAAAATTAAAGTTACGCGTAAAAGAATGTATAGAGAAGATCCAGTCGAGAAAATAAAAAAAAGAAGAAACTGGATACGCGCCCCCTTATGAGCGATCTGCCTCAAGTCAGTCCCGTCCGGCTTACAGCCTGCCCTACCTGCCCCAGAAGCCTAACCATTACTCTTTTTTCTTCGCCTTTGCCAGCCTATTCTCATGCGTGAACAAGAGACAACGGAGAACAGCCGAGCCAAATCTGCCTCGTTCAGTCAAAGCGAGTGTCCAGCCTCACGAGATTAGGTTCCCCATCAGACCGGGGTGTAGACTCGCTGCTGGTCGCTGCACTAGGCTGTTACCAGCGCAGATTGGCTGCGCTGAGGGGAGTCTGTGTGAGGCTCAATCCACTGCGGCTGAAGATGGTTTGGTTTTTTTTCTGTCTCTCTAACTGTGGGTTTTGGAATAGGACAGACGGTGAGGTTTGTTCGAGATGCTGCATTACAACAACGGTATACTACAGCAGTATGACAGACACGTTTCCCAGTTCAATCTCTGGTTGTTGTTATCCTGCCAGCTTACGGCATTACTCTGAGAATGATTGGGATCGTGAATGCCCCCTTCGTGAGAGCTGATTTTCCAGACCGGCCTGGTTCTCCCGAGGCTGACAACGGCTGGGCTCTCTGGTGGGCCGCCAGCAAGATTGCGCCCACCGTCCATCAGCCCTACCTGCGCGTGCCAGTCGCTTCTTTGTGCCAAAGTCTCTCACTGCCATTCTTTTCTGCCCAGACATGGCCTTGAAATGTGCCTCTCTCGGTTCTCGAACCTTTTTGCTGTGAGACTGTATTCAACTCTAGGGGCATCAACCTCTCTTACCCAACCACATACAACAGCAAACACCCACATCCCATGATCCCAAACCCGAGCCACCTTCGTGAAGAAACCAAAGTAGTCAAGTCGCACAGGTTGCCGAAAAAACAGAAACAGACTAAAAAAAGAAATCTCCTCCCTGGCCCCTGAGATTCAACCTTCCAAGACCAGACGAGAAGAGCCTGATTCACGCTCTTGGGCTTCTAGCGGCGGGGACGATACTCCACCAAAGCAGGCAAACGGCGTCGTACTTCGCATAGCTCGCCTTCAGCTGAAAGCAGAAACCGCAAGGATATGCCTGATCTGCTGTAGTGTAATTTTACTCCCAAACTGCTGTCAGCCACATCTTAATCTCGAATTGCACAGCCACAAGGACATATATGTGTATATATATATATATTTGTATATATATATTTCTGGTGCACAGCCGCCGATCGAATCGGAGCTGCTGCGTCTTATCTGCAACGAACAAAACCGTGTATACTGTTGTCTAAATCTTACACGCAAACTGTGGCTCTATTTTTCTCTCGCCAGCTCTCCCTTAGTACTTGTAAACCTGATCGGCGGTGTAGCCGAGCTCCTTGAGGGCACCCTGGAGCTCACCCTGGTCCTTGGGGCTGACCTTGTTGCCCGAGATGGCCTTCATCATGCCGGGGGGACCGCAGACAAAGACCTTAATGTTGGCCTCCTTGGGCTCGGGCAGGACAGTCTTGAGGAGGTCCTTGGAGATGTAGCCGGTGTTGCCCTGCCACTCCTTGGGGGCCTTGTCGAGGACGTAGAAGGCGCGGAAGCGCTGGGGGTAGGTGTTCTCCAGCTCCTCGAGCTCCTTCTTGAGCAGGATGTCCTCCTTGCTGACGTTGCCGAAGACCAGGGTCACCTTGGTCTTGTCGTTGGCGTTGTGGAAGATGTGGCGGGCGAGCTGGAACATGGGGGTGATGCCGGTGCCGCCGGCGATGAGGCCGATGTGGTCGTGCTTGTTCTCGGTCCACTCGTACTTGGGGAGGGGTCCCTTGATGTCGAGCGTGTCGCCGGGCTTGAGGTCGTGGATGTGCGTGCTCATGGGGCCGTCGGGGTACTTCTTGATGAGGAGCTCGACAAAGCCAGCCTCATCTAAACGGAAATTTGTCAGCAAAGGGAGGTACATGTGTATACACGGGACGATGATGCGTTGCTTACTCTCGTCATTGATGGGAGTGTAGGGGCGGAGCGTGGCCTTCTCGTCGTTGGGGCCCTTGAACTTGGTCAGGACGGCGCTGGCGATGGGCAGGCCGGGGACCATGTCGGGCTCGGGCAGCTCGAAGCGGAAGCGCTTGGTGTTGTGGTTGACCTCCTGCACGTCGGCGAGCTTGAGCTTCAGCCAGTCGCCGGAGAAGGCGGGCTTAACGGGACCTTTGCCGGCCGCGGCGGGCTGCTGGGTGTAGTAGTAGTAGCCGCCGCCGAGAGCCGCGGCGCCGAGGACGTACAGCATCGCGTTGCTGCCGCCGCTCGGGGGCGGAGGAGGAGGAGGGGTGGCCTTGGCCGTGGGGGCGGCGCCGGGGGCGGCACCGGCGGCAGCGGGCTTCGTCGCGGCCGCGGGACCGGTCTCGGTCGCGTAGCGGCGAGCCTGTTGCGGTTGCTGTCAGTATCACGTTCCTTGCCGGCTCAAGGGGAAGAACCATCGAACGAATGCCGCGTTTTGTAATCATGCTTCGGCACAGCGCAGGAAAAGAGGCGCACCGTCGCGGCAGCCCCCTTCCTGCGCTTGCCAGAAACCATAGCAGACGGCCCTTGGTAATTGCGTCCACGTACCATTCTAAGCGGCTTCGCCGCGCGGAGTGCAGATCTGGCAAACATTTTGACTTGTGTTTTTGATGGTGTCGAGGTCGATTGAGCGATCAATTAGCCAGGGGACCAGAAATTGCTTGTAGGAAAGCCACGGCTGTAGCGCGCCCGGGAGCTACCGGGCCTTTCTTGACGTAACGCACCGCAGCAACCTCTACGAGCTCTCCACCAAAAAACGCATGACGCACTTCACGTGATGAGAGCGGCAGCGAACTCGACGCCCAGCGTCGGATTTCAACTCGGATTTACATGGCCTGAAACACATAGACAAAGAGCCTATCAGAAAGGGTAAATTATGGTCATACTTCTTTTGTTATCCAACAGTTAATTTGTATTGTGGTTTTGTGTTGCTATCAACTCCTGCGCTGAATACTGCCCACTGCCTCTAGCTACAGCACTACCGTACCCTCTTCTTTGTCGTAAACACCTCCGTCCTTCATCCTCCCTCCAACCCAATCAGCCCCTCCATGCAGCATCAATTGTGTCAAGAGATGGCTACATGAAAGCCTACCCACAAGCCCATGTACTGTGCAGAGTGCTTGGCGCCCATAGGTAGGCGCAACGACAATCGTTACGGCTGCCCCGTTCATTAGCGTTTCAACGCTCCACGTATGGGCCAAAGCCTCGTCATGTTTATTTGCTCCAGATCTGTAGCGGGCTCGTATTGAGCTTAGCATCGTGGAGATAACGGCCGTTGGCGTGCATACGAATTTGCCAACAGACCAGGGCCAGATCGGGCCCTCGCTTGCTGACAGCAGATTTGTTTTGCCGGGATCGGTGATGGAGCTTTCATCGATGTTGAGAGCGAATGTCTTGCTCGTCATTTGGTGAGGCGGCCGTCTTGGCATCTCTCGCTGCCTGGCGGGATGAGCGCTTGTCTTCCTTGAGCGCATCGTCTTCGCCTTCCTTGGACAGTGTTGGAGTATCCTGCGGGTTGTTCATGGTGGGCGTGCTAGTCTGGCTTCCCCCGCGTTGGCCGTGGTAGTGCACAACTTGCGGCGGCATTTGGCCTGCCTGGATCCCCAGCTGCTCAGTCGGGTACGGGTTGAGGTCCTTACTCGAGGTGGAAAACATGGAAACGACAGGCTGGTGATAGCCATTGGTGCCGCTGCCGGTGCTTGTAGAATGGCCGTGACCAAAGTGCTCGGCCTGTGTTGGGGTGCTAACGTCGTTTCCCGAGTTCATGGCTTCGTTGATGTTTCCTGTAAGGCTGTTCATGCCACCCTCAATATCGCGGAGAAGCCGGACGTATTCTTCAGGCACCAGGCCACTCTCCTGGGTCTTGGGGTCCTCGGCTACCAGCCAGCCTTGCCCGTGTCGGTATGATACCCAAATAATCTGACCCTCGACCAACGGCAGCTCGTTTTCGTTTTCGCGCTCAAAATCAAACAGCGCCACAGCCTTTCCGTGAAACTCTTCGTCGGGTGAGGTAATTGTAAACTGGTAATCCCGTGAATAGCGGGATTGGTCCGCGTCTGGAAATCCTGACGACGCTGGCGAGCTGGCATTCTCGGAGGCGGCCCTGTATTCCTCGTGGCCGCGACCGACTTGGTCATAATGATATGCGCGGCTGTGTCTCGGATGGTCGGGGTGGTATGTAACAATCTCGCCGCCGGGTCCGTTTGGTTCTCCTCCCTGGTTTACGTAGTACTTTTCGCCGCCGTCGTTCCCGGTCCCCACGTAATGACCTCTGTCATTGTCGTAGTTGGAGGGGTTGAGGATCTGGCTGCGCGCCCGGCCACCAACTGCAGAAGCCGTAGACTTGTGCTTACGGTGTCGTGTGGCGACTACCGGGCTCTGCAAGTCTTCGTCCTCGCTATATGGAGGGCCGCCGTCACCGCACTGGATAGGCGGGATGTCGTGGCCGCGCGCGAGGCCATCAGAGCCCCAGAACTGGGACGACATGCGCTGCTCCCACGCGACAGGAGGGTCGGAAAGCCGACGACTCTCACTGGCGGGTGTGGTCCAACCGGACGGGGGACCGGAAGGCTCTGGAGGCGGGCCATAGTGCAAGGGGTTCGTATACGGGTATGCGAAATCGCGCACGAGGGTGTAGGAGAGGGTGGAGGGGAAGAACGGAAAGGCGTGCGACTCCGGCCTCGACTTGGAGGGGACGGAGCCCGTCGAGTACTGAGAGAGGCGGTTCCGAGAGGCGTGCGACATTTGGCGGGAGAGCGTCGAGCGGTGGGTGGACGGAGTCGTGGTGAGCGGTGGCAGGGCTGAGGGGCTCGCCTTGGAGGAGGCGGGCGAGGAGTCGTTGGCGGCGGTAGATGCAGCAGAAGTGACGGGCATGGCCGCAGTCGTGGTCATGCCGTCGCAGATGAGAAAAGGGCGGACGGGCGCCTTGACAGGCGGGCCGCGCACCAGGAGGAGTGTATTCGTCGGCGGCGGTTCGCTGGGCTGTTGTCTGCGTCTGCTGTCTGCTGTCTGCTGTCTGCTGTCTGCTGTGCTACGCACCAGCGTGTAGCGGTCGCAAGACGAGAGCGCGGTACCAGGTCGGACGAGGCAGAGGCAGAGGCGAAGACAAAGGCGACGGAGTTGTTGGAGAGGCAGAAGATGGTAGACGGATGGCCAGGCCGCGATGTCGCCGATGCTCGAGGGCGGGCGTTGGGAGTATGTTGTTTTGTGTTGCTGGGCGCAGGGACGGGAGGCTCTGCTGGCGGTTGGCGCAACCTAATATTTCGCAGCGGCTGGAGAGAGGGCGCAGACGCGAGCGTGGGAGCGGGCGTGGGGTAAGTTAGGCTGGGTAAGCGTACCGGGGAATTCGCAGAGGCGCACGCAAGAAGAAGTAGGAAGAAGAAAAACAAATGATGAAAGGGGTGCGGTGACAAGAATGCAATCAGCGCAAGGATCGACGGTATATGGCGCTTGGCAGCTATGAATAACAAGCAGAAGAAAATTGAACCAAATGGTGGGTGGGAGGTGGTGAGTGCGATGCAAGTGGACAGTGAGAGGAGAGGAGGGGAGGAGGAGCCTGAAGCCAGCAGGCAGATGTAGGCAGATGGAGGCAGGTATAACTGGTAGTGAGTTGCTGAGAGTCCTGACTGACCACCACCTCACTAATAACTAGTTAACTGGGTGAGTTACGGTAGAGAGCGACAGCTTAGGCCCGCCCCAGCTGGGGGTTGAGGGGTACTTTGTACTTTGGCCGTGCTGTTCGGCGCCCGACTTGGCACAGCGTCTTTGCTAAACAACGTCGACAGGCCTTGCAGCATGAGCTCCAGAGGGCGGCAAACGAAATGGGCAAAAAGAATGGAAGCTCCGGTGGCTTGCAGCAGCCCGGCCGTGGCTGGTTGGCCTGCTTTCGCTGCGATGCACTGCGATGCACTGCGATGCACACTGCAGAGCAGACTCTGCCGACAAGGTACTCTGGCACTATACGGAGTACCTGTACCACCTCTCGCGATGCCCTACAACAGGCTCCAGCTCGCGCTTGGGCTCAGTCAAACAATCTACCGGCGAATGGAAAAGCCAAAATCAAATAAAATGCCGTTGGCTGCGCTTGGGCCGAAACTATCCCACCTGCGTGCACACGCCTTTTGTTCCGCCCCTCGTGGCGGCCACTGTCCATGTCGACAAGGACGCAGATCTACAGCAGAAACGGCCAAGCATGAATTTACTGGTACTGAGAATGGCTGTGTAATGATGGATGTATACAATGTGCATGTCCACACTGACTCTATATTACGCGTCCCTCTTGACACGGAAGAAGCTCTGCTTCTTCCATTCTTCTATTCAGCCTCCTCACAGCACTCAACTCACTCACACACCAAGCACACGACACTCGCCAACCCACCTCGGCGCTATATAAAACAATTCAGTACCTAATAATCTAATAAGACGACCCTCAGCTCATTTCCTAGCTTCTTCCGGCTGTGGGGATAGCGCCGGCACCACTTCCTTTGGGGCCAAGGGCGGCCGGCCAGCACAACTACTTACACAAAAATAGATTCTTGGCAGATATGGTATATTCGCCACGTCCGCGACGGTAATACGGTACAAGGGAGACGGCGCATGACTGTCAAATCTCTCGCCGCGCTGGCCGAGAGCAAAGCCCTACCAACCTACCCGCCAGCAAGATGCGTGCGCATTGAGCAGGGAATCCGCCTCGGCAGCTCACAGCATGGGAAATGAGTACCGGGGGAGGGGGTCGCAGACCACCAGATGAACCTCGCATTTTTCTCTTTTCGTCATCTTTCTTATTCCAGACCTTTTCGGCACCGCCTCTGATGCTTGCGTACCCTGTTGGATGTTTTGCCGGTCTCTTTCGTCCAGGCTACTTTCAGGAGGATGTGCAGTCAGCGCCCGCCACTTGGCTGGGATGATGAAACCGCCAACAAGGATATGATGAACAATCCCGGCGGCGCCACGTGTGAGTCTACCTTGGCGGGCAAACCAAGTCGGCCAGAGGCAGAATTTTCTCAAGTCCATTTAAAAAGCTCAACTGGCGATGTCGGAAGTCCAGCAAGCACGCAAGCCCTGGCATAACAACTATGCATGTTGCAGTCCATTACATCCGTCTGCAGGCAACCCGGGAATCCCAACCCAGCGTAGCAGCAGTTTCAAATGCTGGTTTCAGAGACTTGTAGAATGGCACTCAAAAAGCAAAAAAAAAAAAAAGCACCTTTCCTCTGCCTCGAGCCAATGCGCCATGCAGCCGACCATCTCTGTGGCCAGGTTCGTCACTGCGGCCGGTGACCACTGTGACTGTTGTGCATCGGGCCCGGCCCGTGATTGGATCAGCGGTCGCCTCTCCTGTGTTTCACCTTATGCACGCGCTAACGGCCGACGTGTTGCAGTGGTGCAGCCTTATCACGGGCAAATTACAGCTTATCGGGCCAAGGGCACAGTAAACAGGATAAACAGAATTCGTGGTAAATTCCAGCCGGGAATTACCAATCCCACGAGCTTGCAGACATCGGCCTTGGCTTAAATTAGATTTGTTCCAGAATTGCCATGCACAACTACCAAGCAGAACTCTGTACCAGTACCACTTCAGTACTGCTGGCTGTCTGGTAGGTTGCAGGTACAAGCAGAGCTGGCCAAGGCAACTCCAGGCCGACATTTAGCCGCCCCACTACAGCTGCACACAACAATGGCCTCGCTTTTCTTACGCGTCCAATTTCCTACCTCAAGCTTCCTTCTCCCAAGAATGCCATCGTCCCATACCACCGGTTGAACTGGTGGCAAGACGGTCTGTACTCTCGCATCATATGACGTAGACTCTCTATCTCCAGGTAAGACGCTGCAAGTAACGCAGGCGCCCACGCTCGTACCCCAATTCCATGATGATTTCAATTATTGGAGCTGTCTGAATCTCGTATGTGGATAGACACTTTATACGCAAACAACTTACACTGATGGAATGCCTTCTGGGCCTCTTACTGCTACGCATCTCCAGTTGAGAGTCACCAGCTAACTGTGCCTGACAGTGTCGTCTTTGCCCTAGGCAGCGACTAGGTTAACAAATTTCTCGACCGCCGCGAACCGACATCATGGCAGCGGTAGCCAACGGCACGGCCGACGTCTCCAATGGCGCAGAAGACGGACCGGGCGAGTTCAAGCTCAAGTTCTGCACGGTCTGCGCCAGTAACCAGAACCGGTATGCCGACAAGACCTCGAGACGAATTCCGTGAGCCGCAGTACTGACCGCCCCAGATCCATGGAGGCTCACCTCAGGTTATCCCAGGCCAACTATCCCGTAATCTCTTTTGGCACGGGATCGCTTGTGCGTCTGCCCGGACCGACCATCACGCAGCCCAACGTATACCAGTTCAACAAGACTTCGTACGACAGCATGTACAAGGAGCTCGAGTCGAAAGATTCGAGACTGTACAAAAACAATGGCATCCTGAACATGCTTTCAAGGAACCGCGGCGTGAAATGGGGACCCGAGCGCTGGCAAGACTGGGCCATTGGCGTCCCGCGGCTCAAGCACACGACCGACCGCGGTCACGAGGGCAGCGAAGGCGGTGTCGTCGACATCGTCTTTACCTGCGAGGAGCGCTGCTGGGACGCGGTGGTGGATGACCTCATGAACAGAGGCTCGCCGCTAAACCGCCCCGTTCATGTAATCAATGTGGAAATTAAGGATAACCATGAAGAGGCGCACATTGGTGGGCAGGGCATCCTGGATCTCGCCAACTCGCTCAACGCGGCCGCCAAGGAGGAGCGGGAGGCCGTCGGCGCCGCAGCATTTGACATGGGCGGCGCCTCGAGCCGCGCCGCCTTTGATGAGCGTGTGCCCGATATCATTGCCGCGTGGCAGGAGAAATGGCCGAATCTGCCATCTACCTGGACGCTCGCCTGGTTTTAGATCATGCGGCAGCGGAGTGTATAACGCGTGCTTTACGGATAACGAGATGATGACCCAACCTGTATACAACTGAACCGCGGCTTGCGTCGTCATGCCCTTGCTTTTTGCTGGGCATGGGCGGCGGGCTGATCTAATACAACGACAATAGCCTTTGCCATGAACAAATGCAAAGCCTCAACACTGTGGAACTGTTAAACTCGCCAAGCCTTTTCCGACTGGACGTGAGCGTCAAGATCGAGGCGCCATAAAAAAAGCCAATGCGGAGACCTCGTATATGCAGCCTCTGACCAAGCTAAGCCGATTGATTGGCGCTAAGATCGCGCAAGACATGAAAAAAAGGGAAGCAAGCGGAGATGCGGGATTTGCACAGAGCGAGAGAGGAAGAGAAGAAGAGGGCTGGGATCCATATAATGGTTGTGTTGTCATGTAACCTCGGTGAGTGGTCGGAACCGGATCGAGGCTGTGTGGTCTTTCCGGCTTGGAAAAAAGCATCTATTGGTTAGCGTGTGTGCCTTGGTATAATCCCTACTTGGAGGGAGAGAGATGGGCCAAGGCAGGAGAGGGAAAAAAAGGAAGAGAAAAAAGAAAGAAAAGAAGATTCAAGACAAGTCTCACAAAAAAGAGACGGGCCGGCTCGGCAAGGGCCGGTGGCTTTCTTTTTGTTCCAAGGCAGTGGTTGCAGCAGAAACGGCAGGGTTATAGAGTACGGAGCCATGTATACAGGCCGGAACGGTATTAAACGGAGTGGCGGGCGACGGCGTCGTGTTATATGATGCTGGCTGGCGCGTCTTGGCAGTTTTGAATGGCGGGGAAGAGAAGAGATGATGCCTAGCTGCTAGTTTATGCCATTTCAAATCTTATTTTATTTTTATTTTTATTTTTATTCCTGCAGGGGCGTTGGGGAGAAGAGGTCACGTCGGTGGCAGCTGTGTCGTCGTCTGAGGTTGGTGATGGCATGTTTTGCGACTTGTAGGAGAAAGACGAGCGAGACCCTGGTTAACGTGACGAGATTGGGTAAAACAGATTTCGGGTAAATTATGGATGCAGAAGAGTGAAGCAAGATGGGCGAGTGGTGAATGCTGGGCATACATATGGCGCAAGTTGGGTCTCGCATGTTGGAGAGATGTGTCTGTGTTTCAGCCCCTTGCATCGTGACTGGAGTTTTTGTTTTGTTTTGCTAGAGGCACTGGGTATATCTACAGTATACAAAGTATTCATCTACTTTTCGCAAGCTGGGCCGGGGGGAAAAAAAAAGAGAAAAAGGAAATTAACGTGGCAAAAGGTGCAGAGAGGAACCATGGCCTAGGCAAACACACGGCTTAAGGGGGGGTTTTGGCTGGGCTGGAGAGCGGAGGGAGGGGGGTGCGTATGTCATCGGACCATTATCTGACGATGCAGATACCCCGGACGGCGGGCAGGCAAGGCACAAAGAAGTTTTCTGGTTCGTTTTTATGAAAGAGTAATGCGCTAGAAGGGCGAGTAGAGAGGAGAGGAGAGGAGCACGGGGGGCTACGAGGGCACTTTTTATGCATGCATGCCATCTCTTTTTTTGCATCTTCTTTGCAGTATTCCTCTGTAAACTTGTCAAGAGAGTAGCATTGGGTTTGCCGTGTCCTGTAGAACGGGCAAGTCCTAAAAGGTGACTGGTCGTTGGAGTGTTTCCGTCCACAGCTGAAGGGGGAGTTCCATTTATGGGCGGTGCCAAAGTATCAGAGTGGACAAACATCATTAGCCAGGGGGAGAGGAAAGAAGGAAAAGAAGAGGAAAACGGCGGGAAATTTCAGGGCGTAGCAGTGAGTAGGAGTGAGTAGCAGCGTTGGGGTCACTGCCATCGACGGCGCTCTCCGTTGATGAATGCTACGCAGAGATGTGCACACACAGCTTGATGAAGGAAATAAAAAGAAAAGTCCACATGCGCCACCACGCACGCCGAAATCCTTAGCAGCAAGGCCCATGTCAATTATCAAGTCCGGCATTTCGGCTAGGGAAGAGAAAAGACTAGACAGGTCCTGCTGCTATTCCTGGTGTCTGCCGCTGCCTTCTTAGTAGTATAACTAATACTCCGTACTCCGTAAAGGGGAAGAAGAAGGAAGTGGCAGGAAAAAGAGAAATGGCACTAACAGCCTGCAAAGCAAAGCCCAGAAAGCACGCCCAGGGCGCATCTCGCAGGGAGGTGTGTGGACAAACTTTTTGTTAGTTAATAGTGCTCAAGTGCTGCGGGTTGCTTTTCCAGGTACCGAGTACTAACTGTGGGTGGTGGGTGGTGGGTGTTGGGTGTGGGTGGGGGGTTTTTGGACGCCGCCAGCCGCTAGTTTAGCGCCGACCTGGGCTTGGGCGCTGGCCCTCTGGCGAATCAGACGGCGCAGCGACGGGGAGGGGACGGCTGTCTTGCTTTTTTCCCTTTTTATTTTCTTCCCCTTTCCCCTTGAAGGGCCGGCAGCCAGGGGGGGCCAGACGGCACTAATTAGAAAGGGGAGGAGGGAGTGATGGAAGTGAATAGGTACAGAAAGCCCAGGGCATGTTATGTGGTTGTCGTGATGAGTGCCCGCTGCAGCTGCTGCAGCCGATGCGAGTCAAAACAAGTGACAGACACAGGCCGTCGACGCTCAACCTGCTGACAGCACTAAGACCAATAATTATACCTGCAGCAGGTAGCAGTCATGCATAAACGTTGAATGTGCGAGCCCGGCCCTCCATTTCGCCCAGGTACAAGTACATTTCGATAGAACGCTGCAGCTGCTTTTTGCACTGCCCGCCCATAAACTTGTCCCAATTACTCCGTACAGGTAGCGACCTCTGGACATGCAGCTTACCTCCTCTGGTGGCTGACCCATTCTGGTTACCTATCCCAGGTCTACGTATACAGTACATCTCATGCTCATGCTCATGCTCAGACAGTCGTGCCCTTCAGTTAGAGGTATTGTAGATGCCTACCTATGCCCAAATCACATGTACCATTATGGATGTGCAGCATCATCTTTGACTGCTCTACGACTTGCCACCGGCACACCCCGTCCTTACCTCTTTTGTAACCGTCTCTTTCCCTTTCTTTGTCCTCGTCTTCCACTCTCTCGGTAACTCAAGCCGCTGACCTGCTACACATATACACACCCACTGCTACTACTGCTACTACTGCTACTACCCAACCTTTCAAGTCACGGCGATGCCTTGCCTTGCACACCTGCTTATACTCTTTGTAGTCGTCGTCGTTGATTCCGGCACAACGGTTTCCGTTCTCTTAGTTATCATTCTGCCGTATCTCTCCCCCCTCTTTTCTCTTAAAAGTAATGCCCTTCCCAGGCACCTGCTAAATTATCCATCCTTGTCATTTCTTTCCTTTCCTTTTCCCTCGTCACGGAAGGAAAGAAAGTAAGAATAATAATCATTTAAAAAAAAATTACGCGGGTTTCGTCCAAATTCCCACCCCTTTCCCCGAGCCTGCTTCTTCCCCATCCAGCTGTGGGCGCCAGAAATTGCCAACAGTGATATTGCGCCAGCCCAGCTCATTTCCGGCCTTGGTTCTAGGTTGTTTTTTTTTTCCTCTTCTATTTCTTTTTTGGTCTTTTTTGTTGCTGCTTTTTTCTTTACGGCGCGCGGTTTCGTTCCATTCTCGACGACAACCCCTGCTCGACATTATCGCCGTTTCAAAAGATAACCCAAGGCTCGACACGCGCTACAACAGACACCGTGAGTGTGTGTGTGTGTGTTGACTCTGTCTCAGAACAGATACATAGGCCTTTGTCTGGCTCAACACCACTTGGAAACACAAAAGCAAACAACAACCGGCAGCGCGGCCGATAACCAGATACACACGGCCCCTCCCCCAGGTTTCCCGCGACAGACCAGCGCAAGGCGCGAAACCTTGACGTTTTTGTTTTATTCGCATTCGCCGAATCTGTTGGTTCCTTTCAGCCTCTTTTTCTTTTCTTTCTTGACCTCTCGGACGAGTCCGACACGCGGTACACGGTTGCATACCGGCCGAGGCAAGCCACAACAGTAGAACGGGTGCACCGAGTCCATTACTCGAGGTCGGTTTTGGTCTGGTCTGGCTGAGACAGCGCCATTGTTCAGTGTGTGTGTTGTTTTTCACCCTTCTGGCTTTGGCGCGCTTATACCCCGTACCGAGCAATAAGCCGTGCGTGGTATACTGGATGCCCAGCGTCTGGAAACCCGGACAATAATACCAGTGTGCGCCGGCTGTCGCGTTGCTCGTCCACCTTGGCTCTTGCACGACAGCACAGCACAGCACAGCACCAACAGCGCAACGCCCAGGCATAACTACACCCAGCACAATATCAAGGCTGTGACCCAGACTGCCTCTCAGTCGACTCTCAGGCGACTTGAGCTGCAGGATCCAGCATCATCCGGCACCGTCACCCAAACCAGCCCTAGCAGCGTCGCTGGGCAATCCACCAAGTCTGAGAATCCAAACTCGACTCACCCCCCAAACCCCCCGAGCACAGGGGGGCAGTGCATTCGGGCGCCAGAGCCAGCACCAGCTAGCATCCACTAAAATTTGGCCTCCCCCCTCCCATTGGAAGAGGACCACTCAGTCACTTCTCACTCACTCACGGCACCCCCCCAAGGCAAGGAACTCATTCAGGTACAGGCCCTGCTCGAGGTCCCGCCCACCCGCCAGCCCGTCCCTGCGCCTACCCGTTCAGCACTCTACCACGCCAAGGTACTCCGTACAGCGCCCCCGGCAGACCACCCAGCGCACCCGCACCACTGCACCACTGCACCACTGCACCCAGGCACCCAGCACCCTGCCAGACACCACCAAAACACGCCTGCAGAGCCCACCGACCATCCTCCATCCTCCTCCACCGTCTCCGTCCGACTCCTGGATTCCGACCAAGACACCCGGGCGGCCCTTTTTCCCTTCTTCCATTCAAAACCCTCCCTCCGACACCCAGAATTTTACCCCCCTCACGATCATGAGCGCCGTTGGTCGCAATGCGCCGCTCTCTCCAATCTCTGTAGGTGGAAGCGAATGGTCCATGTCGAAATATCCAAACGGCGCCGACGGCCCTTATCCCAATAGTCGCGGCAACCTCGCCTCGCCCCCCAACTCGGGCGGCTCAAACGGCAACATGAGCATCAACGGCTTCCCCGGCGGCCCCAGGAGCACTGGAGGCCCGTCGCCGCCGCCCTCTGTCGGCCGATCCAGCAGCGGCACAAACATGTACTCCCGCGGCGACTCTGGTCCCCCCAACTCCTCCGGCTCCCAAAGGGGCGGCGATCTCGACGAGTCCGTCCTCCACGAGCACTACCTCGCCCTCCGCGTCTTCCTCAACTCGCGCGACTCGGCCGCGAAACAGCAGCCCAACAAGGCCCGCGATAAGCTCCTCCGCCTCTCCTCTGTCCAGTTTTACGAGCTGAGCACCGACGTCTTTGACGAGTTGATGCGCAGGCAGGCCTTTGCTCGCATACCTCCCAACGCCCCCAACCGCCCGCCCGCCTTTCTCCTCCCCGAAAAGACGTTTCACCCCAAGCGAAACCAGGCCCGTCAGCGCCTCTCCTCACTCGGCCACCCCCGCTTCAGGGACCTCGCCGCCGACGTCTTTAGCGAGCTCGAGCGCCGGTTTCCCCGGTTTGTCGGCGGCGAGATTCCTCGCGGAGGCAGCTCCATGTCCAACCGCAGCGGCGGACGTACAGGCACTCCCGTCAACGGCAGTTTCCCTCCGCGAGCCCAGAGCCGCATGAGGCGTCCCTCGGACGCGAGTTCTATGCGAGGCGCTCCGCCGCCACCCGATGCATATGGCGTTCCCCCATCTCCCGGTCTCGTCAACGGGGACTACCGCGGCCCCATGGCCAAGCAGTTGAACCAAAATAACACAATCATCCCCAACAAGAGCACAATGCTGGAAGAAGACGACGGCGAGGGCTCATCAGAAGTAAGCTGAACCCATGACTACCCGACTCTTGACATGCCCTCTAACCTCTCGCTCCCCAGGCCGATAAGAAACTCATCGAAGACTATGAATCACAACTAAGCGAGCTACGCGAAAAGCTTGCCGACATGGAAGACAGCATCAAGAAAAAGGACGACGAAGTCATCAATGCTCTCAACGGCGAGCGCAGCCGTGCCGCCGCCACCTCACAAGAAAAGAAAGAATGGGCCGATATGCGACTCAACCTCGAAGACAAGCTTGCTGAAGCAGAAAATACGAACAACTCCATGAAGCAGGAAATGGACCGACTACAAGAGAACCACGACCGCGAGACGCGCGACCTGCAAGCGAGGCTGACTGACATGGAGCGCAACTCTTCCGGTATGCGCGGCGGCGGCGACTTGGAAGTGGAAAACGAAGAGCTGCGCAACTCGCTGCATCGGCAACAGCGAGTTACGGAGGAGGTCCGCCACGAGGCTCAAGAGTTCCTCCGCGAGATGCGTACGCTATCCGAGCAGAGCCATGCCCGCTACGAAAAGCAGGTCGAGCTTGAACGCACCGTCGAGCAGCTGGAGCAGGAGGTCAAGGAGTGGCGAAACAGATATGCACGTGCCAAGACGCAAATACGCAGCCTGCGGTCCTCGTCTCTGGGGCTCTCCGACGAAAACGAAGCCGCGCGCCTCATCCGAGAAAAGGGGTTCGCCGACGACAACGGCCTGGTTAAGGACGTCCACGTCACAAAGTACCAGATTGCCATCGACGAGCTGCTCCAGTCAGCACGAAAGGACAACCCGGAAAAGACGATTGAGGCGATGAAGGCTGTGGTGGTCAGCGTCCGGCGAATTACGAGAGACGCCGACGAGATGGCCAGGCACGACGACGAGATGGGCCAACAGCAGGGCAAGCTCAAGGGCAGAGTTTCGGCCACGGCCAACAACCTCATCACGGCAACCAAGAACTTTGCCTCGGGAGCCGGCATCTCGCCGGTCTCACTAATTGACGCCGCCGCGTCGCACCTGACGGTGGCCATTGTCGAGCTGCTCCGTGTATGCAAGATTCGGCCCACGCCGGCTGGCGAGCTGGAGGACGACGACGACGGATCAGTAACGCCAGTGGACTCGGCCAGTTTCTTTTCGCCCCGTAGCACGTCGCACGCCGAGTCAGCACAAAACTCGTTGCCAGCACCACCTGCGTTCCAGGGCCTGGGAGGCATGCGCGCCAGTGCCGAGTCGTCTGCCTACAGCCCCATCAGCTCGCCGCGTGAGTCTATGGGTCCGTACGGACGAAACGGCACAAACGGCACAAACGGCATGACCAACGGCTACGGGCACGGTGATGACGGGCACGACGACTACAAAGTGTACGGCGGCTACTGAGCCACGACCTCGACGGGCGATGGCGACATTCGAATTCGGTTAATTGGAGAAGCGAAGCACGTTGTTGATACCCCCATGGTCCCAGAGAGGGATCACGATTAGTTGGAATTATTGTGCTTTTTTTTTTTTTTTTTTTGGTTTTGATGAGCCTTGCTGGCAGAGCCACGGTTATCATTTATATATTTTTCGGAGAAACAACGCTGAAGAATGCCTGACGACATTTGCATGCAACGAGAAAAAACTAGAGCGGGCGCCGCGGAAGAAGGTGATGGGATAGAGGGATCTGGAGCTGGCGTTTTTTTTTTTTTTTCCTCCTTTTTACTATTATTATTCCAATTCGACTGCGACCAAGGAGAGTTCTTGAAGTATATACGCAGACGAGTCCATTGTATCATTAATTCGAGGAGTTTTATTGGATTGCGACTGCGGGAGGAGGCCTTTGGCGGCCGTGTTGAATTGAGCGAGTTGCTATTGGCTATCGGCTATTGGCTTTCGGCTTGTTGACTTTTGATAATGATATTGGGAATTTCTACAATTGCGTTTGACGGTGACGATATGCCATGTCTTGATTTGCGTCAAGTGCTGGTAATGCATTCTGCAGATCCTGTAGGTGCAGCCGCCAACGGACTGGCCGAGATCTGCAAAGGAGGCATCCAGGCTGCAGGGCCAGTTCATTTTTAGAGCCAAAGACCCACCCCCGCCTGCCCCGACTCTCTCCCCTCACCTTGTGGCTTTGCGCCTGTTTGCTGTGGTGGTTCCTCTGTCAATTGACATTTTTCGCTCTCCACCTTTTTTTGCGAATTGAGAGGGTGTCAAGGCGAGGGCAAAAGCCTAAAACACAGGTCTTTGAGGGGGGGATTTCTACCAGGTTAGTATGTAGTAAGACTCAGTTTAAGCCCTTGGGGCATGAACCTGTCCGCGCGCGAGCGAACGAGCGACACCACCCTGCGTGTTGAACTCTGAATGAACCCCGTCCGAATGAAAGTGGCAAAAAGGCCAAAAACAGTCGTTACCGCGAATAAGCTCGAAACGACTTTCTCTTTTTCTTTTCAAGCTTCTTGTCTTTACAACAAGCCCTCCGTGACTTTTTTTTTTTTTTTTTTTTGGTTTCTGCGAGCTTCCCACTCCAACGAGGTACCTTGAAACAAAGCCCAAACGCACCCCCACCCGGTCCTGCCGCCGCCCGTCTTCGGAGACGAAAGAGACAGAAGCCGCAGCGCAGCCTTGCGGTACCTGCTTACCCTGTCTGCTGCCTTAACCTTGCTCTTTTGGGGGGAAAAATGGGAATTGGGGCAAAACTGAAGTAACCCAAGTCGCCAAAGCCGCCCTACTCGGTCACCGACCCTTGCGCCAGCGCCTCCAGCGCCGAGTTGAACGTGCACGCAAACGAGGCTACGTCCAATCCGCACGGCGCACATATTCACCCCAGCCGGCGGAGCGCATATTCACGAAGCCCGGCGGAGCACAACTACAACGAAATAGAGAGAGATAGAGAGGAGAATTTCACCAGCGGGCGCATTACGACAATGACGACACTCGCGGAGTGGGCTGTCGCGACGACACCTGAGCCGCGCGCCGCCGGCAGCGGACTCGCCGAGCAGCCACCAACACAATCACCATCACCACCGCCTCTAGCAGCGCACCGACGAGACGACCACGACCACGGCTACGGCTACGGCTACGGATTCGACGTTAAGGACGATGATGACACGGTCGACCTGGTGGTGTATCCCGCTAACCTCGCGGATGCGCCGCCGCCGCCGCAGGAGACGACTGGTGTGACGATGACACGGCGTAGCGCGGGGCAGGAGGCGGGCGCTGCCGGTGCGACCACGGAGGAGGAAAAAGATACTGCAGACACAGACAGCTGCGCGGCCAATGGCGCCACGCTCGCTGCTCCCGTAACCGACGAGGAGCACTCGAGTGCGCACAGCGCGGGGCCCGAGCCGTCCGCGGCAGTGGAGGAGGCGGACGTCGTCCACGATGCGCCGACGTCCGGGGAGCTCCTTCCCCAATTGGCAGACACCCAGCGCGACGAGGCCTGTTCCCTTCTTCCTGATACCTCAGCACGGCCGCAGAATTCGACAGCCGCCACCAGCTCAGACATGGATTCGGTGCGCTCTGCATTTTCGTCGCCGCAGCGGCCACATGCAGAAGACGACGTCCCCGATTCGCCGCTGAGCGAGCTGAGCGTGCTCGACGAAGCCTGGGAATACGATTTCGACTACGACGAGGCTTCTTCCGGACACCGCGTCATTCGCATAAAGCCCACGGTTGAGCAGTGGGATGACTTCCCGGGGCTGCTGGCGTTTGCGAGGAAGCTCGGCGCCGAGGAGGACGGGTGCTTCAAGCTGCTGCTGCCTGCGGGCTTACGACGGCCGCTGCCGAAGAAGCAGGCCCAGGTACTCCCCGCAAACGCATACAGAGCAAAGCAAGTCCGACGAACAACGTTCTGGCAACTCAGCACGGTAAGGGCCGAGGGCGAATTCTATACACCCCGAGACGTGGACGATGAACCGACAGAGTCGATCGAGTCAACGCTGAAGACGCTCAAGACGGCCTTCCGCAAGAGCTCCGGACGACAGATGCGCCACGTGCGATACAGGCCCGACGTGCCCGCCTGGAACGCCGAGCAGCGCCGCGCGGCCGGCGTGCCCGCGGACTGGAGCCCGATCCACCCTCTCCGCGGCGACGTGCTGGACCGCACAAAGGCCGTGATCCCGGGCATCCACACGCCGTACGTGTACGAGTCGGCGCCCGCGTTCGGCGCGACGTTCCAGATCCACGCCGAGGACTACCGCCTGCTCTCGCTGAACCACCTCTACCGCGGCCGCAAGATCTGGATCGTGGTGCCCTGCACGGCCGTCGCGGAGGCGGAGCGCGCGCTGGGCCGCGGCCCCGACGGCTGCTCGCAGTTCATGCGGCACCGCGCCGAGTTCTTCTTCCCCGACAAGCTGGACAAGCTGGGCGTGCCGCACCGCATCGTGGACCAGCGTCCGGGGGAGACGATCGTGGTCCTGCCGGACGCGTACCACGAGGGGTACAGCACGGGGTACACGCTCGCCGAGGCCAAGAACTACGCAGACGAGGCGTGGAGCACCGAGACGTACACCCCTTGCTCGGCCAAGTGTCAGCTGCTCACGGCGATCCCCGCAGAGTACCTGAGGGTCATCGGCGAAGGGGAGGAGAGGCTTGACCTGTGCGCGCTGCACGACAAGGCCGTGGCAGCAGAGGCTGCTGCTGCCGCCGCCGCCGAGGCAGAAGCAGAAGCAGAAGCTGGGGCAGATCTGGATGCCAAGAGGCCGGTGGATCTGGTCGACGGCATGGATGTCGATGACGGAGGGGCCAAACGGGTCAAGGTTTGAATGAGTGGATGAATTTTTGTTTGGAGGGGGGTGGGCTGAATGAGAAAATGATGTGAAGATAAGTGGTTAATGAAGCTGGAATCTGGCGTTTTTCTTTCTTCCTCTCTTTTTCTTGCGAAATTAGCTTGGCGTTGTGGGAGGGCTGGTTTTGGCGAAATGTTGCGTGTTGTTGGTTCTTTTTTTTTTTTTTTTTTGATGATTTCTCGAGAAGTGGGAGTATATATACACATGCAGAGAGCTTTATACCAGTGAGTCTAGACATCACACATGGGCTTCTTTATTTTATTTAATTTTTCCAAATAATCACACATGTCGCCTTTTGACAAGACAGTCCAGATGATTTAATTATCTTCATTTCTGTAGCTTACATGGCAACTCTCTCCTCTCCTTCATGCCTATAAGTCTATATATATGTTCCATGTATCCGTTTTCTCTTTCAACTCTCCTCCCCTCGTTATACAAAAAATTCCAATTCGATACATAAACCACTCCTCTCGTTGTAAATATTGTTTCTTCTACAATGCATTAGTTAAAAAGACCAAACCGAATTTCATGAGCCGTCCCAACGCCTTTCTTTCACTTGTCGAAACACGCGGTATTCATTACATGGTTGCGTTCCTCCTCTTTCTGGTGTACTTCTACTTTTCCTGCTATAGCAAAGGCGTCATCATTTGCCGTCGGAAAAAAAGGTAAAGTAATGCATGTTTAGATTCGGCCCTGGCGCTCGTTGTGCTGGCGGTCCATCTCGTCGCGGAAGGCGTTGCGGCCGCCCGTGGTGCCCTGCTGCTGGAAGCTCTCGTGCACGGGCGACGCGGCCAGGCTGTCGAGGCCGTCGCTGTCTCTGCGCGGCGCGTCCCTGTAGGCGGGAACGTCATCGGGGAATCCGCCGCCGAGCTGGATGTCGCGGTCGTCGTGGGCGGCCGCGGCACTGCCGCCAAACATGCGGCGGCGGCGCTCGCCGCGGCCAGAGTAGCCCTTGTTGGAGCGGGACATGATGTTGCCGAGCTGGATGCGGCGGGTCTTGCGGTTCCAGAGGCAGACGCCGACGACGAGGAGCAAGATGGCGCCGAAAACGACGGGGAGGGCAATGGCGATGGACGAGATGTTGGATGTGGCGTGGCCGGGGTAGGTGAAGCGGCGGACGGTGACGGGGTAGCCGACAGAGCGGTCGGGGGAGGCGCCGTCAGTGCCGTTCAGGCGCTTCAGTAGGTAGATGGTGACGTTGTTGCTGTCGTGGCCGCCGAGGAGGTCCTTGGTGATGGTGAGTGGGAAGTAGCCCTGCGAGGCGGGCGTGCGGCGGTCCGGGTAGTCAGCGAGGTACTCCCAGGCGTTGCTGGTCTTGTTGTACTGCTCGAGGCGGACGGTGAGAGAGTAGGAGATGTTGTTTCCGGTTTTGTTGTAGTACTCGGGGTCCCAGGTGACTGTTGTTTTTTTCAAGCATTAGTATGAGCTCACTCTGCGAGGTCAATTGGCCGGAGTTGGCTGTGCTTACGGTAGTAGGTGTGGTCAAGGTCAAGGGTCGAGTTGTGCGTCGGCCTGCAGAAAGGCGCAAACTCGCCGTCCGTGTTCCTGCAGAGCGAAAAGGCTCCCGCGCCGTTCTTGCCGCCGGGCGTGGGCTCCGGGTTCGGCGGGTTGCCCGTCGTGGTGGTGGGCTCGCCGAGAGTGGTGAAGGAGAAGACGGAGCCCGTCAGGCTGCTCGGCGCAGGGTCCTTGAGCGAGGAGCTGCCCTCGTTGTCGGTGGTCCAGGAGGGCGTGTAGGTCGTGGCCTCGGGGACGTCATTGACGCTGACCCAGGGGTCGAGGGTGCCGGCAGGATCGCGGCGCTGGAGGCCCGCGGCGGGCGTAGGCGCGGGCGTGATCGTGGCCGACGGCGGCGCGACGACGGCGGCGGCGGAGGCGGCACCCGCGATGGCGACTGCGCCGACAATGGCGGAGGACAGCATGTCGGGTTGAGTTTGAGGGTTATCCGGGGGGGAAAGGGGGGAGGCAGGGGAGAGAAGAAGTCGCGTGGGCGAGGAGGATGTAAAAAGGACGAGGAAGAAAAGGGCGGATTGGGATTTGTTGATGATGCGCAGGTCAAGCTCCAGCGTAATTTTTAGGTGGGGCCTTTTATTTGGGTACGGAGATGTTTGGGCGCCACGGCCGGCCGTGCTTTATTTGTTAGGAGTGAGAGAGATTCCGGAGATGTTTTGACGGCTTCAGATGAAAAAGTAAATTAGGTTTAGGAACAATCGAGAATAAAGTAAGAAGTCAATGGTAAGATTGAAGAAGAAATGGCGTTTGGAAAAAAAAAATTCCTGCATATGAGCGAAATAATCTTCAATCCTGCGTCACCCGGCAGGAGCGGCCTTTTTTCTCGCCTGGGCCCTGTCTTCTCCAGTTTAGCGCATCCACTTGCCTTACCTGACACGAGACGACGGAGTAAAGATCCTGCGACGGGATTGAAGCAGCGCATTAGCATAGTATATACATGATGTTTTGATTTGAGCGGATTTTTTTCTTCTGTTTTTGCTTGAGAAGATTACTGTGACATATTTTGGACTCAGAATGTATGGCAATTGCCGCATTTGACTGCTTCTTCTCTACTTGCAGGGTAGCCAATCAGCTCTATAGTAATACGTAGTAAGCCCTGCAAATGAGAGTATCAGCGCTCAAGAGTGATGCAGAAGAGACAAATACGGTTAATTAGAGGGATATGTGATATATTTGTATACAATGGCGTCTGAAAATCGGCAGCCGTCGGCTCTTTGTACCAATCGGACCTCAAGTCACGAATCGACAACAACCGGATCATGCTGCAACTCATTATCCCCGACCTCCAACAACTGTAGCGTTAAACCAGCGTTGTAAACTCATCGTGCCCAGGCCGTCTAACAAGATTCACGATCTCCGCCCGCACTATCGCCAGCGCCAGCGGAAGGAACCCCGCCCAGCCGGCCCAGCCCGTGCTGACATCCTCGTACGAAGTCTGTGCCGCGTTGAACAGTACATCTTCCGGCCGCGCGCCACGTGGATGTGGCCAAAGACGCACAGCCTCGGGCGGAGTTTCTGTCCTAGGTACGGGCATCCTGCACGGTGAAGGTCTCGCCGGTCGAGGTGGTACCGCGGCGGGCCGTGGGTGACGACGATGTCTGGCTTCAGATCGAGAGACGCAAATATCGTTTCCCAGTGCCGGCTGTCTTCCGGGTGGCACAGAACGGCCGAGACGACGTACCTGGGCGTCCACGGACTGCCCGATACTGTGAGGGTTTTTGTGCCACGGCCATCCGCAGCAGGGAACTCAAGTGTTACTGGGGAGACCTGGAGCTAAATGACATCTCCCCAGTCCAAATCCTGTCGTGTTTTGGTTTGCTTGTATCGGCGTTCTGGATACTGTTCAATAAAAGCATCGTCGAGTAGGACATCGTGGTTGCCTGAGACGAGGATCTCGTATCGATGGGGCAGCGACGACAGCCAGCCAAGCTCCCTTTGGACTTCTTCAAGCAACCCGTTCGCGGTCAAATCCCCGACGTGGATCAAGTTATCGCCAAGGGGCACCTCTGGGCGCCTGCTATGCGTGTCTGATATGCAAAGGACCCTGATCGACAATGGCGCTCCCGGCGGTGGCCGCGGGGTCTTGGCGCGATGATAGCTGACCAGGGTTTCGGCGACCTTGTGCTTGCGATGGCAGCGGGTCTCGATGCCGGTGAGAAGCGATGTAGGCATTGGGTTGTTATCCTACTAAGAGTGAGGATGGTCATCCAGCCGTTTGCGATGAGACAGCCGACGGGCCAACACCGCAGAGGCCGTGTGATTGGGTGCGGCACGAGACATGGATGCGTCTTGCACTGCCAATTTTGGATACATTAGGCGCTTAATCTGGTTCAAGCGACGCCGAAAGCTTTATCTGTGTAACATTGAAATTACGTTTATATCATGCTTCACGACTGAAGCTCCAGTAACCTTGGTCGTTAGTGGCCGTTGCAGGCCCACTGGCCACCTATGCCGCCTGTAAATTTACAGACCAACGCCACGCGGTCCCTTACGTAGTGTCGCCCTCGAGCTGGTGACTCAACCTGCCTCGCCTCATCATCGAGTTGCAACTTGTATTCTCTCCCTCATCATCATTCAAAATGCCTACAATTCTAGACAACGCGCTCAAGTCAAAGGCAAGACCTCATCCCCATCGCTACACTCTGAGCCAGATAGAGACCCGGCTAACTCCCACAGAACATGGTTCTTGGTACGTGACAGCTGGCCATTCCACCACCACGAGAATACTGACAAATGTCGCACCCGCCAGCTTTTGGAGGCGTAGTGGTCGCCGCCACAGCATGGGCACTTTCCGGGGACATGTTCCCAGCCGACCCTGACCCCAAGGGCGACCCGGAGACTTGGACGAGAGAAGAGATGCGCAGGTGGCTGGAAGCGGTGAGCTCTACTCGCCCGAACGAAGGCGTAAACAACACCGCTGACCAGTTCTAATCCAGAGAAATTTGTTTCCCAAGTCGAGTGATACGAGAGAGGAGTTGCTTGCGAGGATCCAGGCGAACCTGAGGGTACCGCGTAAGTAAAAGCTGGATCATAAGTAACGACCAAATAGAGCGACGTAATGATAATATACAAATCTCCAGCCGCAATATTGTGTGATAACAAGGTAAAAAGTCCAAAATAAATATATCCCTTCACCGTTGTTCCTATTCTACCCGAGCTTACACCTGTTTGACAGGCGAAGCTATGCGTATGCGCCACTCAGTAAGCCAACTAGCTTCGACAGCTGCATCCCCGTCTCCTTAACGCCACACTTCCATCATCGCATGTCAAGTCCTCTAAATGTCTGCTCTCCGACTGCAACGTATCGGCGTCAAGCCCGCCACTTGCGCATATCTGAACTTCACGTCTCGCCACGCCGCATACCACCTACCACTCTCTCGAGCCATCACAATGGCCGCCCGGCCCATCCCCGTCATCGTCTGCGGCAGGCGCGAAGAAATCGGCAAATCTGTCGCCGCAGAACTGCAGCCAGAGTATGAGAGTAAGTGAGCCCGGTAGACTGTCCCGCAAGTACCCCGGCGGCTAACCACGTCGACAGTGGTGCACTTTGTCAAGACGCCCGAGGCCGGCGTCAAGGATCTACCGCGCGTTTTGAGAGGGGACGCTCCGGAGACAGAGGCCAGTAGCGTGGGCACAGGAAACATCACTTCTGGAGCGACGGCTGTGATTCTGGGCGGTGGTTATGATGCTGGCGACTACGAGGTGATGCGCAAGGCTGTCGATGGTGCTGCATTGGAGAAGCGACCTTTGTGGCTGCGCAATGATTTGGCAGTGAAGATGCCGCCCCCGGGTCCCGAGTATGGGAAAGCAGTTGTCATCAGAGTGAAGAAATTGCTTGAAAAGTTGCACAAAGAAGGAAGCTTGGACGGCTCTGACTCCAAGTTGTATTGGTACTAGAAGCAATGCTAGTGACAGGGCACTCCGGGGCGGGGGGGGATGGGGGGAGGATGCGTTGGCAGAAGAAATCACGTACGGAGAGGTATATAGCAGTGAGCTACTGAGAAGAGGACATAGAGGAAGGCAGCAATAATTCAATCATCGCTCTAAACCCGAAGGGTTATTCTATGGCTTAAGCTCTCCGTCTATCACACCTCACAGTAAGATAACCACAAAGTTTGTATATTCTTGGAACAACTTTTCGCTGTTTCTTATAAATTAGTTCCTTTAGTAAGTTCTCCAATTCTGTCATTACAGCGATCGGTTAACCCCTCGCCAACTATTCGTAGTACGTCGCCAACTACAATCACTTCTACTCCTCCACTGCTTTCTGAATGCTAGCTCGCATGCTAGTTCCTAGAGGAGAAGTATTTAGTTCAGTCCTTATAGTATGAAGAGTCCGGTGTCCTATAAGGTAGCAGCGATAATCCTGTGAGGTGCGATGGACGGAGAGCTTAAGTCAGAGAATGATCCTCGGGGTTCAGAGTAATGATGGAA
This sequence comes from Lecanicillium sp. G3, assembly GCA_037575805.1. Lineage (NCBI taxonomy): Eukaryota > Fungi > Ascomycota > Sordariomycetes > Hypocreales > Cordycipitaceae > Lecanicillium > Lecanicillium sp. G3. The sequence goes on along the minus strand of JAZHPD010000004.1, from coordinate 83,267 downwards.
TTATCGCTCTCCCTCACTACTCTCTTGGCGGCTCACTGCCATATAACTCTTTAAACGTGTTTTCTTCTACCAACACATCCCCTGCCTCCTGAGACTAAGACAAAGGTATCGCTGCCTCAATATACCAAGCCATTTAGTACGTCACTCCACCGCTGACACCAATGTACTGGCCCGTAATCCACCGAGACTTTTCATTAACCACTAGGAGAACTGCGTCACCGACGTCGTCAAGTGTGCCCGGGCGATACTCCGCTCTAGCCAGAGAAACCTCCGGTTCTGAGAGCTCTTTTTGACGACCGGGAGGGTAAATATCCGTGAGGACTGGCCCGGGAGCGATGGAGTTGACGGTGATGCCTTTGCTACGGCCAAGCTAGATAGTCGTTAGTGACGCTCAGAACATGGCTTACATTTACGCTGCTGCATATCGAAAGCACCAGGTACAGGGGACAGGCAATGTGTACTTACCTCGGCGGCCCATGTCCATGTCAAGTTGTCCAAGGCTGCTTTGGATGCCGCGTAGGTAGAGGCAGTGACATTTCCCGTTTTCGAGTTGGTCGACGTAATGTTGACGATGCGGCCAGCACGCGGCATGTGCGGGACGACACAATGGACCATGTAAAACGGACCGAGGACGTTGACCTGGAAGACCTTGGACAGCTCCTTCACGTTGGGCTCTTCGGTGATGGCGCACGGGAACGCGACAGCAGCGTTGTTGACTAGAATGTGTCAATGGTAAAGAGGTAGCAGAACTTACAACAGCATTCACACACTCACCGAGGATATCGATGCGGTCCGTCTTAAGCCCCTCGAGTGTCTTGTTGACCAGGTCCTGCGCGCCTTCCAGGGTGTCAACGGCCGCCTGCACGACAATGGCCTGTGCCCCCAGCTTTCGCAGCATATGACACACATTTTCCGCACGGTCCCTGACAGAGTCTGAGACGTAGTTGACGGCGACAGAAGCACCGTTACGAGCGAGCGCCATGGCAATGCCGGCGCCGATACCGTTCTCCCGGCCAGAGCCGGTGACAATGGCGACTTTGCCCTGGAGGCTGAGTGTATCCACCATTTTTCCTTCGGAAAGAATATGAAGAGTGGTGGATTGATAGCCACTGGCGTGACTCTTGAGTCTTGATTCGGCTGAGTGGATGAGACGAACGGGTGATTGGGAAGGCATAGTACCTGGGCAAGCAGACAGCTTAAATAGCCACAAACTTAGAGGATTGGAGCCACACATACTTTAACCTCAACGAACTCAAAGCATCCAAGGAACTTTCGCAGGTAACAGCCACACAGGCCCCAACGTTTTTGGAGGTGTACATACGCCCATCCTCTCCGCTAGTGGGGACTTGGGAGAATTACCTGTTTAGGAAAATGGTGATGCGTCACTAGTGCGCCGCGGTTCCACGCATGCTGGGCGAGGTTTAGATGCCACGGAGCAAGCAAGCATGCCAAGACGCTGTCTACAGTCAAAAAATACCTTGGTATATATTTAGATAAGGCCATTCAGTTGTTGGGGAGTGGAGGCCTGGACAGGCATGTGAGCGGAACGGGCAGTGCTGAGCGAGCTACTTTCTCAGACGAAGAGCAAATGCGGGAATAATAAAATTGGTCTTTCGAACTACAAAATTGAATGCTCGTAAATACATCAGCAGATATTAAGCCGCCATCTGCGTATCTGTTACCCTGATATTGACCTGGGCCGTGATGGCCGTGTACCACGCCGTGTCCAGACAATGCAATATGACATGTATGAACAGCAGCCCTAAAGATTCCGTATTACAGCGGTGGTTAAGAAATGAGCGCTATGTCAGACACATTTGCGATATGTATTGCTAAAGAGCCACCCAAATACCTTGGTTGTGCCTATCTACTACCAAGTTGCTGCTGCATACTTATCTTGCAGCGCTGTGAAAGGCCGAACTGTTACAAGACGGCCCCAACTCGCCCATCACGACCGATTCGGCAAACAGCAGCGGTGTAGAATAAATTCAATGCCGATTTTTTGTAGCTATAACTATCAGCAAAACCATACATCATTTTTGGGCTGCTTAAAACTGACTTTACCCCACAATATGCACTGCACTGAGGGTCCTTGCAGGGCGTGGTGCTGCGGTACAAAGCGAGAGTGTATTACATAAGGATTCTCGGAGCTGCCCCAGAAGCCTCAACGCTACAGGCCGGCATCCGCTATCGCTTTGGACGACCGCCTCAACAACACCGCGGAGATACGGACTCGGGGCTGGCCAGACACGCACACGAACACGCACACATACTCAGCCCAACCCGCCCGCGTGCAGACGATAAACCTGCCCGCCGAAACATGTCGCTGGACGACCAGCCGAACCCCCTCGCCGAGTCGGGCGTCACGATGCGCTCCGACAGCGAGCAGTACTCCCCCGGCGACGAGCTCTCCGCGTCGCCCGCGTCGTCGAGCTCCTCGCCAGTCATCCTGTACAAGCCCCCGACGCTGTGGTCGCTGCTGCGCGGCACGGCCATCAACCTGCTGCTGCCGTTTGTCAACGGCATGATGCTGGGCTTTGGCGAGCTGTTCGCCCACGAGGCGGCCTTTAGACTGGGATGGGGCGGCACCAAGGTACGTTTTTGGTCGATGTTTGGCAGCATCTGCATCCGGACACGGACGCTGCGGCATTGCGTCTTATTTGTTTCCTGGATCACTGACAATCACTCTAGGTCTTTCCCCTCTCCCGCAGACGAGTACACCCGATCGGCCCCGGCCTCGAGGCGCGCGAAAAGCGTCAGACGCCCGGGGTAGGGCTCGCTGATTTTTCGAGTTTGGAGTAAATGCAAGGAATACCATACATATCTTTTTTTTTCTGTCGTTTTTTTTGCCAGCATTGTTTGAATTACAAGGAAGCACGCATAGGAAAAGGAGTGCCGCGGAGGGCCAGCGCGTGAAGCGGATTCCACGCATACGGGAGAAGCTCCCGCCGCCACCTCTCAGCCTGCACGGAAAGCATTAGAAAAAAATTAATAAAATTTCTCAAGACCACCCAAAATCCTCAATCGTTATTGCTCTTGCAAATCAAGCCCTCCTTGTCGCGAGAGAGGCATATTGCTCTTGTTTAATTCCTTCCCGGTTGGCAGCCCCGATATTTATCCGGGCCGGGGGGGCCGCGCAGCAGGGAAAAAAAAGTCGCCAGACAGGGCATCATTTAGGCCCGAGTCCTGTTCACGACCCTGACGAGCTCAACACCACCACAACCGGCATCATGATTCCCAGCAGAGGAATTGCGCGGTCCATCCCCACCGGGATCCCCAGGGCCTCGTTAGCCGGCCGATTGCCTGTATGATACACACCTCACTTTGCACAGACTTTCTCCAAAGGCACTGCTGCGCATCATACGACCATCCCCCTAACTCTCAACTTCTAGGGCCACACGCTCGCGACACGATCACTTCACAGCGGCCGAACGACGCCACGGACCGGCCTCCTGTCGGCCAATGGCGCACGCGTCAAGCTCTTCGGCGCCACCGCCGGCGCAGCTCCCCTCGCCCTCGGCAGCGCGGCCTCGAGCCGCAACATCTCGCTCTGGGGCTGGGGCGGCAGCAAGGACAACGCCGCCGCCGAGCAGGCGCGCAAGGCGGCCGAGGAGGCCCAGCACGCCGCCTCGAGCGCCGCAGACGTCGTGACCGACAACATCTCCGCGGCGCCGTCCCTGACGGAACCCGCCGGGGCCGCGAGCGCCAGCACGAGCACCAACGCGCATGGCATCGACACGAGCAGCCTCGTCGACATGATGACGGGCCGCGAGATCCTCGACCTCTCCTCGGACCACATCGGCTACCTCCGCACCCTCGGCCTCGAGCACAACATCCCCTGGCCGTCGGGCTTCATGCACTGGGTGCTCGAGCACATCCACGTGTACGGCGGCGTGGGCTGGGGCGCCAGCATCGTGCTGTCCGCGCTCGCCCTGCGTCTGGCCATGTTCGGCCCGCAGATCCTGGCCATGAAATCGGGCGCGCGCATGAAGGCCATGCAGGAGGACCCGCGCTCCAAGGAGATGATGCGCCTCACGCAGGAGTCCATCGCCACTGGTGATCGCGAGGCCCGCCAGCAGAGCATGTACCTGCGCAAGATGCTCAAGCAGGAGTACGGCGTTAAGACGAGCAGCATGTTCTGGTCGTTCTTGCAGATCCCCTTCACTTTCGGTCTTTTCACAGTTATCCGCCACATGTCCACTCTCCCGGTCCCCGGCTTTGAGTCCGCCGGTTTCCTGTGGTTCACCGACCTGACGGCCCGCGATCCGTTCCTGATCCTGCCCGCCGCCGCCACAGGTGTCATGGTCTGCAGTCTGATGGTAAGTTGCTTAATGCATATTACCGTGATCGACGGCCTGGCAGATGGCTCCCATACCTCGAAGGACAGTACTAACACTCTACTCACTAGATTAACCGCAAGTACATGGCCGCAGCACAGCAAAAAGCCATGAAGCCCATGATGATTGGTGTCAGTGCCATCGGCTTCCTCGTCACCAGCTTCCTCAGCGCCGGCGTTAACCTGATGGGTCTCGCCTTTGCCGCCTCGACGCTGTGCACCACCCTCATCCTCGAGATCCCCGCCCTTCGCCGCGTCCTCGGCCTTGCCACGACGCACGCGCAAAGGGTGGCCGCCGGCGCCGGTTCCGTCCCCGTCGGCAACCCCGTCGCTCCCGGCAGAGTCACCTATCAGGCCCCGCGTGCGTCCGCCGCCGCCGCCGCCGAGGCGGCCCCCAAGACGCCCGCCGCGGGACCTAAGAGCCTGCGCCAGCGCCTCGAGAGCAGCTACGCTGACGCCAAGGATGGCATGTCAGAGTCGCTGGGCAGCATGGGTGGCCGCTTCGCCGGCACCGAAGCCGAGCGCAAGGAGCGCCAGCGCAAGGAGGCGATGAACAAGCTGGAGGAGAAGCGCAAGGAGCAGGAGCGCGAGGCGTTCGACAAGAAGTTCAAGAGAAGGGGCTAGAGACTAAGACGAGAGCCGCCTTGAGTCTCTTCACGCAGAGGCGTGTGTAAATATATCAGATAAACAACAGTTAGAGGACGGGGTGTGTGGACTGCACTGCATGTGTGTGTATACTATCAAGCCAAGAAAATACGTCGATGGAAAATGCACGGTTTAAAATGTATCATGTACAACCTCATACTTCTTTTTACACAAAAAACCATTTCAAAAAAGCACAAAAATCCTTTTTTTTTTAAAAAAAAAATAGCGACGCAAATGTACTATCGAGTTGACCAGGCGACTGAGTCTTTATTGAGCGTATGGTGAGCGTATGGATTGAGTGAAACCCGTGATAATCGTAAATGATTCCCTGGCGTGTATGACGTCTACAAATATGAAGCCTCTGAAAGAAGAAATATAGCCCAAGCACACTGCTGATATCGGTAGAATGTATGAAGTAGGAAAGAAGGGACGCTAAACGATGGTGGCTAATTTATATTCATTCGTGGTTTTGGAATACATGAGGCATCAGGCGTCGTCGGATCTGGATTGGTGGGGTCTAGAAAACGGTGCCGTCGCTATCGATGAGGATGGGGGGCTCTTTGGTGTTTGGACGGTTGATTTCGGCGATTTCACGGCCACCCTGCGTCTTGTAAGTAGAGGAACGGGACAAAGTTGCGTATGATTTTACGTACCTTCCAGCTACCAGCTTCAAGCAACTGTGCTAGAGTCATTTCGTTGCCACCGAGCTCCTTCTTGAGGTGTTTGTTCACTTCGACACAGAGGTGGTCGAGGAGGCCAACAGTTGCGGCTCTCCACTCGACAATGACATCGTCACTGGGTTCAAACATGGGAGCGACCTCGACACCCTTGACGCCAGTGCGGCGGCAGTAGTCAGAATAGTTTTCCAGCCCCCGATCCGCGTCGTCCTTCTTCAGGTTCAAAACGCCAATATCAACAAACAAGCCGCCGTTTCGGTACTCTGGCAAGCCGGTGAGAAGCTCGGTACCTGCAAAATGCATGTTGAGCAGCGACTGCATAGGCTGCATCAGCGAGTATGTCAACCACTGTGTAAGCTTGTGGAACGGTACAATCGATTCCCAGGAGCCAGCTCCCTCAGGCATGGTGGTGCAAGGCCACGCATCGCCGAGAGATACGCCATCAATTGACGAGCGCGACTGCGGCCAGATGGGAGCAAGACCGTTCATCAGAACGTTCCACAGAACAGGCAGTGGGACAATGAGCATCGATGATGCTTGCGTTGAGGGATGCGACAGCAAATGGTCAATCATGTTGCCCGGTCGGCCAGTTTCGCCGAAAAAGTCAGCCTTGCTCTTGAGCGCATCAGACAGCTTCAGAAGGAGATCGGTGCGGCCCTCCAAGCCAGCGAGCTCATTGCCAGGTTTGGATTGCAGGCCAGCGGCCAGCTGATCAACTGTCAAGTTGGCCAGGCCCTTGAAGTCGACCTGGTACTTGTTTTCAGGGTTGCCCGAGAAGAGGCCCTGCAGCCGTGTGTTAGTGCTGCGCCTGGGTGCGGGGTAGCGCGGGGGACTTACAGTCTTGAACATTTCCAAGCTCGCAATGGCCAGGCCCTCAGATCTCCTATACATTTTGCCATTCTCATTGCTCTTATAGTTCCATTTGGTCCCGGCACCCGCGTCGAGCAGAACGCTGATGAGGAACAGGTCAATCAGGCGGCGGCAGCGCTCGGTGTTGTCCACTGTGGAGGGCCAGGTGGATAGCAAATCGGCGATGCGATCGCGGCCGCCAACGCAAAAGTGCTGATAGCGTCCATGACCAGGAATTGTGTTGAAGGGCGCGTCGTAGTCTCTCTGTTACATCGTATTAGTCTGGACAGCTGCAAGCTGGAAGTTTGGCAGAGCTGCGGGGGAGCTCGGTTGAGCGGCAGCATAGACAGTAGGAGGGCGCGGCGCGTACCTTGATTAAGCCGGAGACAAAGGTAACGACGTCTGGAAATTTATCCATGTCAACATCAAAATGTTGCAGCTTGTTGGTCATGACCTTGTCAAAGACAATCTTGGTCCTCTCGCGGACGGCGCCAAGGCTGCGCAGGTAGCCGGCGGGGTCGAGCTGAGGATCCGGAGGGCGAGGCAAGTCCATCTTGGGGAGCTTGGTCGGGGACATTGGCGAGAGGGGACTTGCTGGAGTGATACTCCCGGCAGAGACTCTGTTGACGACGCTGCGCGATGTAGAAGAGGCGAAGCTGCCGGTGGACTGTGAGGTGGGCAGGGAAGCGTCCCCACGCCGGTTTTTATCCTTTCTGGAGAAGATACCCATGGCGTCGGCGGCTGCAGGCGGCCGTGGGCTTGGAATGGCAGGTGGTGTGAGCACTGACGGAGCTATACTGCGGCGCTGCCCTGCGTTGTGCTGCGCTATGCTGGCTTGCCTCGTATCGGTCGATTGGCTGCTGCGTCGCGGCCCGTTGTGCTGCAGGAGCTGATTCGTTGCAGCGCTGATCCTATGACTCGGAGATGGCCGCCGTATGTGGGAGCGGCTTTGTTCTTCCCCTCAATTGTATGTATTATGATGGCATGCGTTTCAAATCTGAGGTTCGGCGAAGCGGGCGGGGGGAGGAGAAGGAGAACTTTTGGTGGTGCAAAACGCTTCCTTTGTGCGGGGTGGATGGAGGTTTGACCAAGCTCGGGCGCTTCGAGGCGGGCAAGGCAAGGCAGGAGCTGCCACTGCGTGCGTTGGATATGGTGATATGGTGCGTTGGCTGGTAGTGGAAGCGGTCGCGGTCGCGGTCGCGGTCGTACAGCGAGAGTAGTTACTGTTTGGGGTTTGTGGTGCAGATTGTGAGGGGAAAGACTGCTGCTAGTCAAGCTGCGTGCCCGTTGTCCAACGTAGCGTCCTACACAGTAACAAACGAATCCCACAAGTGGTGATGGCAACGACGGCACGGAATCAAGACGAATCGGACACGAAAGAGCATGCAAAAAGGAGAAAGCCACCGGCTGCCTACAAACAGTAAAAGAAAAAAGACTCGACTAGACAATGGTCCGGGGGCCAAGGCAACGTCGCTCTTTTTCGCACGCGAGGATTTGTCCACGCCAGCTTTCTAGACCTGGCCCAGGGCCGCCGTTTCTTCTTTTTCCGGGCCCCCTTGGTGCAGGGGACTCGAGAGACCAGGACAGGGGCTGCTTCCTAGCGCTGGGGCTCCAGTTTCTACCCAGTACTCTGGAATGTGGGATTGCCTTAACTTTTTTGCTTCCAATGACGAGCTAGTTCCCGCGCCGCTCTTGTCCTTTGTCGCGTCACTTACGGAGTACCACTACCGGACCGCAGCTATACCCAGTAGGTGTACACGGATGTGTGGTTGTTCAATTGGACGGCCTGCTATAGCCAACCGCAAGCTGCCAAGCGAAGCTTCCCAAAGCTTCAAGCTACAGATGACGAGTGGCTGCCATGGGATGGCGCCCGTCCCGCCCTACGGAGAAGTCCCGAAATCCATAACCTGCCCCGTCAGCGTCAGGCGAGCGAAAAGCCCGTGGGCGCCGGCGCCGGTAGCAGCAGCACCAGCACGAGGCATCATCCAACAGGAACAGGCGGTCTTTGCGCAGAGACCTGGGCTGCTACGACGCCAACCTGGTCGAACTGGAGGGGCCCGATGGGCCTTGGTCCGTCCGCCGGAAGCTTTGTCGCCTCTCGTTGCGAAATGCAGGAGACGACCGCCTCCATCACCAGACAGGGAACAAACGCCATCGCTTGACGTTTGAACTTTATTAAGGCCATCAGCAGGGACGTCGTCTCCAAGCACCCATCCAAGCACCCATCCATCCACTCCAAGGAGCATATGCCAGGGCCATGCAAGCATGAAATACAGGTAACTACCAGGCACTGGGTTCCGTCTTGGCACAATACATGTGAGGAGAAACGACCGCCACAGCACAAGTCACGGCCACTGCCAAGTACGCGAATGAACAACAAGGGACGAAGCAACCCCTGATCGACCAGTTATTCCGATTTACAGCCATTGAGAGCACTCCAAGAAAACGTGGCGTGCGGTGGGGTCTTAGAACGAGAGGGAAAAAAAGGAAAAGACACAAAAGAAAAAAAAAAGTGAAAAAGTCCTCCTGAACGCTAACTAACTGGTCCGTGGAGCTGGGACGACAGGCGGTAAAGCGGCAGGGATTCCAGCATGGCTCTCATCCTCACTGGCTGGGTTGGATGCCCGTTCTGGAGAGCTCATGGCAGACTAGTGTCAGTGTGCTCCCAACTCTGATTTCGCACGGCCGGCTCGCACATGTATTTTGATTTTGACAGGTCGAGTCAGTCGCGGCGGGCAAAGCGTCATGGAGACCCGGAAACCAGTCAATGTCCTGAATGCGCACTGGTTGACTCGCTGCTGGTTACTCCGTCACGACGGAGGGTCGAGATACGGAGCGCGCCAGCCGGTGGCGATTGATAATAGTAAGGGGACCACAGTCACCGAGCTAATAATTCAACTAATGTAGCCAGGCCGAACGCTCGATGCTTAAGCGACAGCGGTCAACCTGCCAGTCGGAACTCATATCTTTCTAGGCATCTTCCATTTGCTCCTTGCTCGCTGTTCCCGGTATCCAATGCCGAGCAATGCCAGCGCCAGCATCGCCTGTCTTGCCAGAGCTGGTTATTCCCAGAGATAAGCCACGCTACGGCCTTTGTCTTGCTCCGGTTGGGCGCACTGTGAGGGCTAAAACGTCCCCGGTCCCTGCTGCACCCCAACCTACCATCCAGGTAGCAAGCTGGTGGAGAGATGTGCCATTTAACGAAATTACTGGCAAATCTGCTCGAAAGGCATTTCTGGATCCGAAACAGCTTTGAAAGAGGCTCAAGCCAGAGAAATGACAAGTTAATAGAGCATTGAAACGCCGACTCCAAGAATTGGCGGATATGCGAAAGCCAATGCAGCTGCGCTGCAATATTGCCGCCAGAGATTGTACGAGTAGGGGTAAAAACAGGCATGTCACTGGTGCTGGATTATTTGTTGCGGGCTGCGGAGTCGCCCAGGCCGCGGCAGCACCCGCGTGGACAAGAAAAGCTCCCGGGATGCAAGGGGCCAGCCTGTTGACAGGTAGCGACGATGGGTGTTGACAGGTAGCGATGATGGGAAATAGGGATAATAATATCATAATTTAAAAAGCCTCGTGGCAAAGACACGTGGGACAGAAACCAGATACTTACCGAGACATGCGCACGACAAAAAAGGAAAATGTGTGGCATCTGGTAGGCATCGTTTCAATTGGCTTAATCTATTTAGTTTTTCTTTTTCCCAGTTATTGATTTTCGTCTTAATATATTGCAGCATGTCTGTATGCAGGTCATCATTGAGCTCTGACTTGCTGCCGTTCAAGTCGCCAGCATGCGACGGGCGGAGGAGCATGGGTATACCCGTCAGCCACAGTCTTCCGTTATGGGCGAGGACACCTATAGAAGGGGCAAAACGGTTCAATTTCTGGTTACCATATACCAGTATTCAGCTTTACTGTGTACAAGGATCGGAGAAGTGGGTTCAATGGGTGTATATATCATAACAAGTATTCCATTTTTTACTTGGCGTCTCTCCCATTCATGAATGCTTTGTACACGTTCCAAAACCGATACACGCCAGATCTTCTAAATAATAACAACGAGAGAAAGATAGTAAGGCAATACGAGACCCGCTACCACGATGAAGGGCCCAGGGGCGCCTGGCCACCGGCCGCGTCGAACGTCTTGGTTGTGGCCTTCTTGGTGAAGTCCAGGTTGGTGAACGACACCGTGTTACCCCACCAGTCGGGAAACTGAGCATTGCCCAGGCCCAAGCCGAGGCCGACGACAACAGTGCACAGCGCCGTGCCGATGTCGAGGGCACCGGAGAGCGTGTAGTTGTAGTGCGTCCACCAACCGGGGAAGAGGCGGCGCAAGAGGTAGTTGAAGATGAGACCGACAATGACGTACTGCCAGAGGTAGTAGAGAGTAGCGGGCGGAATCTGGCCGGCGGCGCCAAAGATGACGGGGAACATGAGATAGCGGAAAACGCTCTTCGGCCAGCGGCGGGTGAGGAAGTACTGAGCGACGGGCAGAGCGAAGCCAATGACCCAGAAATAGTTGACCCAAGAGAAGAGCTTGCCAGCGCCAAAGACCTTTGCGGGACCAATGACACCCCAAATAACAGAGGCGTTGAAAAACGTCAGCGCGTTTGGGCATGTCAGACCCTGGGGCTGCTTAGGCTTGCAGACCTGGTCAATGTGGTTGAGCAGGAAGTTGTACGACGCCACCTGGACAAGGGACAGCCAGATCACGGCGAAAGCCTGCGCCGCGAACATGCTGCGCGGCGGAATCTTCATGTAGTGACCGACCTTCATGTCGGACACGTAGTTCAGGCCGTAAAAGGTAATCATGTAGCCCCAGCACTTGAACATCATCATGGCAATGGGGCGACCGGGCAGCATGTACCCAACAACCATCTCAGTAATGACGTTGAGACCAGTCTGTTGGTTGGTGATGGCCTGGATGGTACCGATGGGGATATAGAAGAAGGCTCCAACAGCAATGCAGACAATATATGCCCACCAGGGAAGGTGAGTGGGCCACACCTGAGAAGCAATCATACCGAAAGCCCAGCTCATGGCAAAGATGGCCATGAACCACCACTCGGGAGCCTCCTTGTACTTGCGCATGAGCTTCAGATGAATGTCTGCTTCTTCGGAACGAGCATCGCGGGCGCGACGCCACACATCAGGTCCGTAAAAGATGCCAACGTGGGTCAGAGTAGAGATGAGAGCGGCAAAGGACATGCCGTACGTCAGCGAGAAACTCGCGGGAAGAAGAATGGGAGAGTACTCCTGGTACGCGGTCTCGTTGATGGTATAATCGGGAGTGAGAATGCGCATAACGTCATACTCGGTAGCTTTGTTGTTGTAGTTTTGGTTGACACTGAGAGGAAGGTAGCGGTAGAACTCGGGTCCAGCATATGCCAGGCCAGCTGTTCCAAGGGTCATGACCAAGAGACCTAAACCTACATTGACGAGGGCAAAGGCAGGCGTCTGCAGGGGACTGCCGAGGAACCCAGAGATGATGGACCAGTCAAGGGAAATTGGGATGAGGCCAAGACCGGTGCTAGCACCAAAGAGCTGGTTGACGACGACGTTGTTTGGGGCGATCCAGCAGGCAAAGTTGAAGATTTGCAAGAACTGAGCAAACACCTGAGGAACCCACTCCCAGACAAATGTGCCGCCAGCGACAAGAAGGAAGAAGGCGTAGCGACCGATGCCCCAGCCGTTGGCCGCGGCCGGGTCGGTAGCGCCGTGGTCGTGGAGCGAGTACATGACGGCGCAAGTGATGAGCGTTGCAGGCCACACCATGGAAGAAGGATAGATCAGAAACCGTCTGGCGATGCCAGCAATACCAAAACCCATGGCCTGAGTCGAGATGACGAGCAGAATCTGGAACCCCCATCTGCAACGGGTTAACGCGATGAAGTCTTTATCGGAGGGATTGGACCCTTACTTGAACTTTTGCTTGTAAAATATTTCCTGCGCAAGCAGAATATCAAAGGCATAGCTGTAAGCAGAACCAGCAGCGGTCATCATGGTGATGATAGTGTGCTCTTTGACATTGAAAGGTCCCGGGTTGAGCTCAAAGTTAATGCCAAAGAGGCGGAAGCTCTTGGCAGGGACGACTCTGGCCCAGAAGCAGCCAACACTGGGGGGACTTGTTAGCATTCATGGTCTCGATGTTTCTTATTTGCGGCGCAGCATACGGGTAGGCAACCAATTGGACAACGGTAGAGGTAATGGCGATCGGAGCACGGCGAAGAGAGAGGAGAATATTGCAGGCGGCGACAATCGTGCACATAACGGCACCGATCGTCCAGGCGCGAATAGTGCTGACGGGGAGTTCCTCATCGGTGGGGGGAACCTGATACGGCGTGTTAGCAATATTGGGAGCATAGAGCGTTTCGCGAGAGGTTCGCCTTTGGCGACCGTTGCGGGTTTTGAGAGGTCAGACATACAGCAGCGCGGACCTCGGGGTATGGCGAGTCGTCCTGGATCAGATCGTTGTCGAGATCCTTGAGCTTCTCGGCGTTGCCCGAGTCGAGCGCCGAGTCTACAGCGCGCAGATTCTCTTGCTCGAGAAAAGGATCATATCTGTGCTGCTTGCGGAAAGTTCGGAGTTCGCCTTCATGGTCGACAGACTCTACCGTCTTTTGACGGGAAATAATCTTTCTGAGACCCATTGTCGGGGATGCGAGTGAGCCTAGGACAGCTCGAGCGCACAGTATACGGTTGGGGCCGAGAAAAAAAAAGAAGTTGTAAGTAAGAAGAGACGGTAGCCAGCCAACTCCTTCGCGCAGACCGTGCCAAAGATAGCAAGCGAGGGTCACAGGGTCTATTTAAGAAAGACGGGCATATTCTGGGGCAGCAGGGGGAACCTCAGATCAAGAAGGAGGAGAATTGAATCTATCCGAATGGGGTAGGAGGATAGAGATGTGGAGGAGGAGACTGGAGACTAGACAAACTGGAGAATGCAGTGACAACTCGAATACGAGTGGACAAGGCGATGTACAAGATGTAACCCAGGCAATCAGGCTGCTAGTTGTGGGAGGCAGGCATGGGCATGGGCCATGAGTGCGCTGGTGGCGGCATGCGGTTCTCTCGGTGGAACTTGTGAGCAAGCGTTACCACCATATGGCTAATAAGAGACCTCACTAGCAACTAGCAGCTACAGGTATAACTAATTGTGAAGGTGGCAGTACGGAAAGTGGCATCTGGACTGGGCTGCGGGTTTGGCCCATCCAGCTGAGGCGGCGAGGCAAAAGAAGGGCGAGGCCGAGAGGGGATAACTGGAGCAGTGCGAAGCTGCAGGTTACATGGAACTTTTGAGCGCCTTGCCCGTTACCCAGAAATAGACTAGAGCGGCCATTGCTGTGTCGTGCGTGGCATCGCGCTGGAGCAGCGTGAAACTGAGTTTGGTTGGCTGATCAGTCGGTTTGGCTTTGTGAGCGCCGGAGCTCGCGAAGTGGCGGGCAGAGGAAGAGGAGGAAGAGGACTGCTCAGCCAGCCGATCCACACGCAAGGAACGGCTGTCAAATGACAAATGGATTCACGGAAGCTCTCTGTACCAGTATTCCTACGGGGTTGCAGCAGGCAAGATTGCGCGGTCCAGTTTTTCCCATGACAAGAGGTTGTGTATTGGTGGGTTCAACTGTGGATGTGCAGAGGTGATGATGGAGTTGGCGTTGGACACGAATGGTTCACTATCCACTAGAGCGAATATTAGGCGCAAACTGAAATGGACTTGTAGTTTAAGTTGGTTTCTTTTTTTTTTATCCAGCTTGACACTGGACAAACGCCAAGCTTGCCAACTGCTTCGCTTTACGGAGTACTGTTTGACGGCTTGGCTCGATGGCGGTTGGCTTGCATTCGGCCGCCGATGTGCCGTGGGACCGTACGATGGTGGACGGGCTAACACAAGCCAGCAATGCTAACGGAGAAACTAGTTAACAAAGGGAGCGGGTCATGGTGGTGCGGCTCAGCTTTGGCTGCAGAAGGTACCTGGACGTGCTGGGAGCGGTGCCGCAGCCTCGTTTGGTTTGTGGCTGAAGGTGAAGGGGTGTTTACTCCGTTGCTGACGGATATGGGTTTTGCTGGTGTTGTTCTCTGTTAGTAGAGAGAACATTCTCATGGAATTAACAAGCCATTTCCTCATGTAATTGCCTGGTTCGGTTCGGCACAAGTCCGTATCTACGTACCTCTTACAGTACTAACCAACATCCCACTATCGTACTGCGTAGTGAAGTTCGAGGTATGTACCGAGGGATGCACTCGGTGGTGGTACCACCTCTTATGAACTGTCAACTGCAACTCGTGGGCAACGCATGTTTCCCGGGTAAGCGGCAATGTCCGCTCGGTGGCTTTCGGGGATTATCGCATGGCCCTGCACTTGTCAAGCCACGCCGCGCTATAGATTGACATATTATACCGTCGTAAATGTCCCCTGCCAACTGCAGCGCCCTCTACCAATAGCGCTAAACCGCTGACTGCCGCCTGTGCCGCTCCTGGAAGTTGTTCCGCTCGGCGTTCAATGTCTTTCGCCAAGAGTATGCCGAGAAGACCCTCCGATGCGGTCCGCTGGGCAACTTCTTTTTCAATAGAATTCTCGGCCGAGTCAAGCGGAGAGATGAGATTATCTGCATTTTCCCCGTGATTTCTGGTGCCCCCTTCAATTGGCCGTCTTGGCACCGCACTCCTCCAACTCCAGAAGCCCAGACCCAGCCTGCCCGATAACAACTCATGATAATAGCACCCAGTCCATCAAAACTCCCAACTGCCTAGAACGGCAACGCTCTGTGGCGCTCAATAGGGTTTACCTTGCATTTGTTCCCCCCGCCTCGGCGAAGATATGGTACCTGCGAGACCGGGGGTGGCCGCTAGCCACGCAGTCGCCTCGCTTTCAGTTGCTCTTACTAACAGTTTGTGTCGCTCACACTTTCACTACAACGTCATTTTGACAAATGAAAACTTTGCAAGACTCCAGGCACGACTCCACTGCCCAATTCAAGTTTTGACACACGGGCGGCACGCGCGGAAACCTTTTTGGCATTGATCTCTTCTTCCCCAGTGCCCAGAATCCCCACGGGGACCAGCGAGGTTTTCTCCAGCCCATCCGCACCTTCCGCCCAGAGTCGCAAAGCATTGGGGTAATCTGTATATCCCAAGGCTGTGGAGTTGGACCGTTTCACGTCGCAGAACTGGTCACCTTCCAGTATGGCACGAAGGGTGAAGAGACGCGTAGTTGCTCGGGGGCCACACCTGTACTTTTTGGTAGAATTGACACTGGCCGGCCTTGCAATCTGCGCAGTATGTGCTGCTTAAATGATAATGATGAGATGACTACTCGACCTGTCTCTATGACCCAGCGCTGCTATTTACCATAAATCAGCGGCCTGTACATCTTCAACCGGATTCCTAACGACTTATTAGTATGATAATTGTTGTGGCTAATCTTGACATAATTTTGCGGTTTGGTAAAGTAAGCGAGATTTGTTGCAAAGGCGAAAGGCTGGTGAAGTAAGTAAGTCTGGGCTAATCATGAAGCCATTCGGAACGGTGCCATTACAATTGAACCTGCCCTACAAGATGCGAGTTTACTCAATGCTAACAAGGACAGCGTAAGAGGAAGAAGTACTCTGTGTCTTTTCTACCATTCTCCTTCTGTCCTCTGTTGGTCCTCTCGCCCCAGCACTCAAGCCCAGTCACTTGGCAACATTGGCTCCAGGGTAATTTGTCGTCACGTCAACCCGAGTTGATGGAAACCGTAATCGAGTTTGAGTTTTTGACGGTTTTTATCCTCACTCCGAAACAAACACGAATTTTAATGTCAGATCAAGGAAGAGAAATCAAGAATCAGTTCCAATCATGTGCTACGCATCTAATCACCAGTGTTAAAAGCCGGCCACTTGGGAGGAGGTCATTGTCCGGATGAATGTCTGTAATCACAAAGTTGACAGTGAAAGGCATGACATTAGCTCCGGTATCCATTTCCAACCTCAACAGGGTTTCTCATAGATCTCTATCATATGGCGGTACATTTTCCCTTTTTCACCGCAACTTTGGCTGCCACTCAGTCGCACAAGACTGTCAAACAATGAATTTTTGCTTGCTTACGCGAATCTGATGTTCCATCACGTTCATGCAATATAGGAGACACAAAGATACGACGTGGCAGGTGAATGTATGCGCAGCGGCAAATGAAAGGGCAATCACGAGTTCAAGTTCAGTCTGGCCGTGGGCTCTGTTGTGAGGATCGGAACGGGCCACGAAACCAAACTTGCCGGAGAGTCTGAGTAATAGGGGTCGGGTGATCTTTACCAAGAGTAACTTGCCACCAGAAAACTATTTCCCCTCTGCGAACATACCCACCCTTGCCAGAGTCACTGTCTGCTCGGGTAGCGCCGCTCGAACTACAGTTTCGGTACACTCCGCCAATCTGTGGTCCTGTGCCGAGTTACCGGAGGTGGATATCAAGTTACGTTGATCAAATCTGCTCACGCTTTGGTGGCGGGCTTTTATCGAATGCTCTGAGTAGGCGACAGGCATTGTCGTGATGTCGTTCCATCTCTCAGCCGCGCATTACGCAACGTCGACCTCCAATCGCAGACTGGAGATCATCGGGAGGCTCAAGGGCCTTATATAACTGAATTGAGGCACTGACCTCCGACAATGCTTTTAATTCAGAGGGCGCATAGCCCTCGCGAACCCCTTTTGGCTGAGAACCGCTATGGTGTTTCTCTGCGATAGTGCGTCAATACCATCGCACCAAGCACCGCAACCAGCCAATGAGCACAACGCATTACTTATCTCGTCATAATGCTCGCAAGTACCTTTTACTACCAGCCACCATACAAATACTAGCGAAATCCTTTTGTACATCCCCTGTCGCGGCGCCGATGCGGTTCTGGAGGCTGGATTCCCCGATTTGGAGGCCCCTGGCCAATCAGGGTAGCGGAAAAGTAAGCCAGACCCGAAACTATCACGAGTTGCGCAACCCTGATGGACAGAGACCCTTTGACCTTGATGACCTGGTTTGCGCCTCGGAAGCCTGCAGAGCGACGGACGTCGGGTGTTTGTGGTGTTTATCTGGAATAGTATAATTAATAAGTTTTTCTTTTGTGCGTTTGTAAAAATAGATGGTATATATACCTTCTTGGTGCCCCTGCCCTGTCGATTTTACACAATTTTCTTTGATTGAGCAATCCAAATTTGCGACTTTCAAGACACAATTTCCTATATTGTGATAGATATACAAAATGGTCAACAGATTCAAGATTGGAAAGAACAAGAAGGCGGCCAAGGCCGCCAAACAATCGAAAGTGCCTCCCAAGGCCCTTCCAGTGACACTGCTCTCTGGTTTCCTGGTACGCAATATTCACCATCAAGGCTTTACATATATTCTATCACATACTGATTTTCTCCAACAGGGCTCAGGCAAAACCACTCTCCTTCAGCACATCCTCAAGAGCAACCACGGCCTTCGCATCGCCGTTGTCGTCAACGACATTGGAGCGTAAGCTAATAACATCTGCTCATCAATCGAACACTCATACCTAACAAGCTTTTTACAGTATTAATGTCGACGCTTCCCTCATCAAACAGACCCATCGAATCACAAAAACCAACGAAAAGGTTATCGCTTTGCAAAATGGCTGCATTTGCTGCACACTTCGTGGTGACTTGCTCGAGGAGCTTGTCCGCTTAGCCCAGCTTCAAACCTTTGACTACATCATCATCGAGAGCAGTGGTATCAGTGAGCCTGAGCAGGTTGCCGAGACGTTTGACAACCGTTTGGCCGAGCAGATGGGCTTGCTCTCCGACGAGGCTGCCGATGGCCTTGACGAGGACATGGTCAAGGTCCTCAAGCAGCTGTAGGTCAATCAACATGCTCCCACCTGACTGTTTAAATTATTGACAGTTATTATAGTCAGGAAGCTGGTGGCCTGGAGAAGTTCGCCAAGCTCGACACCACAGTCACAGTCATCGACACGTTTACCATGCTAAACGACTTTGACACCGCCGACCTCATCTCCGCTCGCCGAGACGACGTCACTCCCGAGGATGAGCGCACCGTCTCCGACCTCATGGTCGACCAGATTGAGTTTGCCGAAATCATTATTCTCAACAAGATTGACATGGTAAGCCATTTGTTTAATGTTCGGTCTGGATAACATCCACTAACAGAGAATAGGTTACCAAGGAAACAAAGGCCAAGATCATTGACCTCGTTAAGAAGCTCAACCACCGCGCTAAGATCATTGAAGCCAACTACGGCAAGGTCGACGCCAAGGAGCTTGTCAACACTGGTCTCTTCAAAATGGACGTTGCTCAGTCCGGGTACGGCTGGCTCCAGGACCTCCACGCCATGACTGTCCGTGAGGTCAACGGCAAGAAGGTCGTCACCCCGAAGCCCGAGACTGAAGAATACAACGTTCAGAGCTTCATCTACTCTCGCCAACGCCCCTTCCACCCCCGCCGTCTGTTTGCTCTTCTCTACGACAAGTTCATCCTGCAGCTTGAGCAGCCCGAGGATGACGAAGATGAAGAAGATGACGACGAGGATGAAGAGGTTGACGATGATGAAAAGATGGCTGACGTAGAAGAAGATGCTCAGAGTGTCGGCTCATCAAGTGGCTCAGCCAAGGAGGGCTCCGCCTACTCCTCGGGGAGCACTGACTCCACAGCCCGCACAGTTCCCTCTCCTCGCCCTGCTGAGAAGCAGAAGCCCTCGTCTGGTGCCACCAAGACCGTCACCGATGAGGAGGGTGACGAGTCCATGGCTGATGATCCTCTTGACATGCCGCCCAACGAGGAGATCCTCGCCAACAAGCGCGCCCATCCTACCTTTTCCCGTCTCTTCCGCTCCAAGGGCGAGTTCCTTCTCGCTACCCGACCGCACCGTGCTGGTGACTGGTCCCAGGCTGGTGCCATGCTCACCATGGCTGGCGGCCGCCCCTGGTTCTGCACCCTCCCCGCCGAGGAGTACACAACCGGCGACCCCGAGGTTGACGGCCTCGTTCAACACGACATCAAGAAGGGTGGCGAATGGGGAGACCGCCGTCAGGAGCTCGTCTTCATCGGCGAGAACCTCGACCATAAGGCAGTCGAGACCATGCTGGACGCCTGCCTGCTAACGGACTCTGAGTTCGCCGACTGGGAGCGCACTATGCGTGACCCGGCCCATGGTGACGACATTGAGAAGCTCAAGGAGGCCCTGCGTGAGCTTTTCGATGACGGCTTCCCCGACTGGGCCGGTGAGCCCGGCGATGAGGATGACGAAGACCACGAGGGACACCACCACGCGCGTGGCATGGGTGGCTTGCGTTCGATCACGCAGCATTTCGAGGAGGTTTCTTAAATTCTAATTTGCACGAATATATCAGCGGATGGGGTTGACGATAAGTTGACATGAAAAGTACTTTTATTTGTTTGATGAGTCGACTGATTTAATGAAAACAAAAACATATTGACAAAGCAGTTGCGTGTTTGAAAACATCTCTATATGCTGTGGAATGATAAACTACCCAGACGCCATGCATTTGCATTAATTGATACATGAGAAAACATTTACCGCTTTTCGTTTGAGTCAGGCTCAATGATGTTCACCTGCGGCGTTGAACCAACGACAATGGCGGGAGGCGCCACAGATAGTTCAGGAACAGCAGCCTCGATATCCTGATTCTGATGCTCAGTCTCGACTACCTTCTTCTTTCTGAAGAGACCGCCACTCTTGGAGAAGAATCTACCCATAGCTCGGTATGCAATGACCACTGGCTTCCCTACAACACCCGCAATCGCTGCAAACCAGGCATCGGGAAAGAGACGGACAGCCACACCCCACGGAAGGCACATGATAGCGACAATGATTGAAATGGCCCACTGTTCAGCATCTATGCCACCACTCGAAATACCAAAGGCGCGGGAGCCGAAGAAGACAATGGTGACCTGCAGGCCCACCATGAGGGCGCATATGAAGATGAAAAAGTGGTTGCGATGCAAGCCCTCGAGTATGTTGAACTTGTTATCCAAGCGGCGGTTGTTGAACATGTTGAAGATTTGCATCCACACAAATGTGTTGAAGATGACAGTATCGAGCTCGATCGTCCTAGTGCTGTCGTAGTTGAGGATTTGGGGGCCAGCAAAGTAAAGGACGAGGGTGACGACGAGCTGGAATATGGCCTGGCCGATAATCATCTTCCACATCTAATTATAATTAGCAACTGAAAAACAAGAAAAAAGATGTAATACGAACGTTGGTAGTGATTAGCGGCGCCTTTTTACCCTGAGGGAGGCGATTCAGGATCTTATCCACAGGAGGATCGGTGGCGAGCGCCAGCGCAGCGAAGGTATCCATTATGAGGTTGACCCAGAGAAGTTGGACAGCCTTGAGAACGGGCTTCATCTCGGAATTGTACATGGCGGTGATGAAAGCGAGTAGGACGGCAGTAATGTTGACAGTGATTTGGAATTGCAGGAACTTCTGCACGGCGTCATTGACGGCGCGTCCCCATTTCAGCGCCGTAATGATGGAAGTGAAATTGTCGTCCATGAGGACGATAGCTGACGCTTCCTTGGCGACTTCTGTTCCGGAGATACCCATCGAGAAACCAATATCTGCGGCCTTGAGAGCAGGAGCGTCGTTTGTGCCATCACCAGTAACTGCAACAGTCTCACCAAGGGCCTTGAGCTTGGTGACGAGAATGCGCTTATCCTCCGGCGATGACCGTGCGAGAACCTGTAGCTTAGGGAGAATCTCGTTCATTTCGCCTTCAGAAAGCTTGCGGAACGTAGGTCCCTCCATGACAACGCCCCCGTCAGTGTAGATGCCGCACTCGGTGGCGATAGCCCTGGCCGTAATGATGTTGTCGCCAGTGACCATGCGGACTTTGACGCCGGCATGCTGGGCCTTCTTGACAGCATCAGGCACACCGGGGCGAACGGGGTCTTGGATACCGATGACACCCACGAAAACCAGATCTTTGAGTAAAGACGCAAACTGAACCTCACCATCGTCGAGCTCCGCGTTCACTGGGGGCCACGTGGGGTAGTCCCTGTAGACGAGACCAATCGTGCGGAGCGACATGCTCGCGTACTTATCAATGGTGCTGCGGAGTGCCTTGGCCCGAGGCTTCGTGAGAGGTGTTTCTTCGAGGCTCAACGGGTCGACGGTCTCGGAACAGTATTTGAGAAGAATTTCAGAAGCGCCCTTAACGATGAGACGGTATCCAGCGGCAGTCTTGACAACAGCGGCCATGCACTTCTTGCTCGAGTCAAAAGGCATCATCTGCACGACCTGCTCGTTCGCGCGGGTTTCACGCAGCGACTGTAGACCAAGATGATCTTTGGCCAGCTGAAGCAACGCAGTTTCAGTTTTCGAGCCAATGAAGACAGTCTTGCCATCTTCCTCACTCTCAAAGGCAGTGGAATTGATGGCAACGGACTGCACAAGCATGGACTTGGTTGCTTGGGGCAGAGATGCTGCCCACTGGTTGACACTCTGCTCAGTGCCCTTTTCAGTGTCCGAGGTCTTGGAGAAGCTAGTTGAACCGAATGTGCCAGCCACGACTGTCATTTTGTTGGTGGTCTAGGGCATATGGTTAACATCTAATGAGAAAGAACGGGACCTAGAACTACTTACCAGAGTTCCTGTCTTGTCAGAGCAAATTGTGGTAGCATTGCCCATAGTCTCGCAAGCGCGAAGGACACGAACAAGGTTATTTTCCTTGAGAAGCCTTGTAGTAGCAAATGCAAGGGCCAGCGTGACCGCCAAAGGTAAACCTTCAGGTACAGCAACAACAATGATGGTAATGGCCACAATAAGGATGTCCATGAATGCAGAAGCCTTTGTCGTTGGGTCGCGAAAATCGTTGGGTAGACCAGCCAGAAAACGGATGAGGAGAATGACAAAGAGGAAAGCAGACGCCGCGCCGCCGAGCTTGGCTATAGCTACCGCTAGCTTCTCCAGCTTCTTCTGTAGAGGGGTTGCTTCGGTCTCGGTGCGGACGGACATCATGATCTTGCCGAAGCTACTATGAACACCGACAGAAGTGCACACGAATGTTCCCATGCCTACTATATGTTAGTAAACGCGAAGTTTCTGAGTGCCAGCGCTGTGGCTCTTACCTTCAAGCACCTTGGCGCCAGAAATAATGAAAGGGTCAAGGCCCTTCTTGGTCTGACCAGATTCGATCGATCGGAAAACTTCCTCACCAGCTGTCTTTTTCAGAGCGTCGGACTCTCCAGTGGCAGATGATTCGTCACACTTGACATCGTGGCCCTCGATAAAAATGCCATCCACGGGGACCAAGTCACCAGGCTCCAGATGCAGAACATCACCGACCAGAATGTCGTGGACATTAATCATGAAGGACTTCCCAGATCGGATAACCTTAATCTCTCTGTCATCCTTTCGGGCATTCAGCTTGACAAATGCCTTTTCTTTTTGCCAGTCGTTCAAAGAGCCAACGACAGTCACAATGATGATCGCGACGCAGATAGCGACACCCTCGACCCAGTCGACTGGGGCCGGGGCCCCTTCGGGATGGTCGACACCAAAAGTCTCATAGAGACCAAGAGCGAGGGAGATGACGGCAGCAACAGTCAACAGAATCAGGACTTTGTCGTTGTAGGCATTCCACATGAGCTTCCATAGTGGGGTTGCCTTTTTCGCGGGCAGCACGTTGCGCTTGTAGACACGGACTCGATCGCCAAAAGCGTCTGAAGTAGCAGAAGGTGACGTCGAAGGACTTCCTGATACTGAGATTCCGGATGACGACTTGCCAACTGCGTCCTGAAATGTGATTGGGGAAGAGATGGCAGTCTCGTCGAGACTTAGTCCAGCTTTCACGTCCGTCTTTAGTCCACGGGCGATTCCTTGCAGGCCGCCGAGCGCCTGAAATGCCGAGAGAGACTTGGGGTTGAGTAGCTTGTTAAGTTGGCCTGGCGAGAATGCGAAAGGGTTATCGGCGACTTCAAAGTCGGCTTCGCTGCCTGGGTCGGGTCGTAGGGCATGATCGGGATCCTCGAGCACACTGGAGGCGCAACTTAGAGTGCTGGGAGTGAGAAATGGGTTGGAAAGGGTCGATGAGGCGATTGTCTCTGCATTACTCAGAGATCGGTTGCGCCGGGCCACCTCGATGGTGTCTGGCGACAAGGTATTGCTGCCCGCCATGGCGATGCGTTATGTGTGCGTTCGTATAGGTCTATGCATAAACGAAGAGAGGTTGAAGCACTTAGATGCTGATGAAACAGGTGAAAGAAACAAAAAAGAGTCAAAACGAAAATGTGAATGATTTTCTCTCCTCATAATCATCATTCTGAAGCATGTAGGCAGAGGCCAATATTAAAGGCGGGCAGAAGGAGCCTGAGCAATACCGAGTCTCAAGACATGGGCGCCTCGCCCTCGTGGGCAGCCAGAAGCCTCGCCTCTAGTAGGCTACAAGCGGTGCTGCGGCACGCAGAGAAAAACATGAAAGCTTGGCTCACCAAGAGGCAAAATGCTTGGCGGAACGAACCCGAAAGGGAAGGTCTAAGTTTTAGGGACGGTAGCTTAATTCCATCTGCGATGGCTTCTGCAGGTGTTGCTTCTTCTAGACTGCTGTAGAACTAGTTTAAAGCTGTCCTTTTTTCCAGTTTGGCTTGCCTCGCATGGGGCTCAATCAGCCGCGCCGCGCCCGTTGCGCTGACTTGCCGCCTTGGGACAGAGGCATGAATAACGACAACAAGACAGAAAAGGCCGCTCGAGCATAGCCACGATTTTTGGACAATACAATTACGTCAAAGGCAGGAGAAGTCTCCTTGGCACCAGTTTATGGGGTCTGTCTTTCCTGTACTGTATCTTGTGCCGCCTAGGTATCGCGACGTGGCGGTTTGGTGTCGTGATACTTGAAACTACGACGGGCGGCTCAAATGAAAGGCTGCACAGCCTCTAAAATACGGTAGCTGAAGTGCGGGATTTTCGTAAAATTTTCTGTATTATAATCGTTACGAAATAAGTTTTATAACACTTTGTGATCTGCAGGTTATGTGACCGGCCTTGCCAGTTGCGTGTTATCGCCATTCCAGAGAGGCTGAGGCTCAATATTCGAACTGATATAACAAAATGGCGAAGCAGCTGTGACGAAAGGCTTGGAGATACAGTGAGACTAGAAGCAAAGGAGAGAGACTACTATACATCTGACTTGCGCCTGACAACGGCGAAGAAACTTGCCTATATGGACCGTTAGGATGATCGGGAGTGTAAGTCTCTCTACTTGACGTGCTGAAGACTACTGATCAGCCGCCTAGAACTACCACCAAGTTGTGAGTTGCTTCACGTTCCGACTCAAGTGAAGATTCTCACACGCACCATCCACATGCCTCCCAGAGACGGGAGTATCACCCGGCTGAGGGGCGGCGAGGCAGTGCAAGAGACAATGCGGGGGCCCTTTCGAGACCATCAACGAGTTAATCTCACCCGTTTCCGAGGCAAGCTGGGCGCCCCAGCTCCCAATCTCAATCCGGCCTGCGACCAGACAATCTTATCCCAGCCTCAGCTTCGTAGTTGGCCCACCACGCGCTCATATGTCAGTGGCGGTCCGCCAGCAAGCCCCCCAATCTCTTAAGCTTAACAAGTGATACTCCACTGGCAAACTGTCCATAGGCGCATCTTGGTCGTTGAGCGAGTCGGCGACCGCCCCTTTGGCCAATAGGCTGGCGAAGCAGCCTCGCTAGCGTTGCTGGCCAGTACCATCCATCGTGGCGGAGCAGACAAAAAGTCCAATGAAGCAACTGAGCGGCGGCGCAATTCGTTTATATTTTCTTCTTCGTTCTTGCACTACACAGCGACGTGCCATCGCCCTTGGAGGCTGGGGTCTGGCCGCCACTATGCCTGGTGTCTTGGCGAGAAATCTCTTCAGTCAAGGCTGCTTTCTCTTGGCCGCTTGAGCGACCGGCGGCCTCTTACACCAACTTGTTCGACCTCGCTCGACGTTGGCTGCCTCCCCAGCAAAGGAAAACATGAGTCGGTAAAACAACGCAGGGAAAACCACGCATGTGACTTCGCTCCAAGAAGAGACGAATCATCTCGTCATGAGATTTTACTGGGATATTTGACATAAATTTAACCCATTCGAGGCAAGTGAGAAGGTACAGTACTACAGTCCAATCGGCTGCCACCAGCACAACTTTGTTTCTATCGTCGCTTGTGTGGTCCACGAATAAAATGCAGCGCACACCCGTAAGATCAGCGACACTGACGAAGTGATCTTTTGCTACCCGATTTGACCTGAGATAAATGAGCAATTATTTGACGTACATCTTACCGGATAGAATGCCCAATAACGTTGTTGAGTCTCTACTTTGAGCGCGTGCTCCGCGGGACTCGGGATGGGTTAGCAACGCCACCGTCGGCGAAGGTGAGCGGCGTGAGAAAATTAAATCGAAGCTTGATCACGAGGGTTATAGGACTTGCCGCGATTTGAGCCAAAGAAATAATGGCCAGCAACGTGGCATGTGCATCAGTCAACTGTTCCACATCGATATTTGTACAGACAAGGATAGTGCATGAAGATCAGAATACACTGCTCGCTGTTTTAATCTCATGGTTCTTTTCAAGTGGATCGTTTCCACCGCATATTTCGTGCAGTTTGCTTGCTGTTGGCCTGTTGGCTCGCTCACTTGACGCGATCTTGCATTGTCTGTCGATCCGATCAGGTCCTAAAGTTGAAACTGAAAACTCAAACAGAAACGTTTTGCGTTGACAGTATTCTTATTCGATATCTATATACATACATACATACATACATACATACATACATACATACATACATACATACATACATACATACATACATACATACATACATACATACATACATACATACATATATGCATATATGTATATATATAACACAATTCTTACTCAGTTGTTGTTTATGAGTATTGTCTAAGCTTACCTCTCAGGCTGCCATGAAACTACTGCTCCCCGCAATGCTGGCAGGAAGCGATATCAATGGTATCGCTTTTTATCGGCCAAAGAGTTTTGATTGGCGCGAAATACGCCAAAAATGTATAAAGAGAGCAACTTGGAGCCTGCTATATTCACCGAACCACAAGGCCGCCGAGAGAAACAATAGGTTCCTTGTCACAGCCTAAAGCAAGTTAAGCATATGGTTTGCAGCGATCAAATAATATCCACGTAAAGACTCGATAGTAATAAAGTAAACGATTGATGCGTTTTGAGCCTTGGACTGACAGTCGAGATGGTTTGCATTGTAAACCCGCAAAACAGCTCAATTGAGAAATCTACTCTTGGTTTCGCCAATATTGAACAGAAGAAGTGCGAGGGAGATTTATCTCGAGAAGACACACAGGCCGAGCTTATCGCGACATACTTCACATTACTCGGGATCTTGAGCTCCGCGGGCACTTGACCCCTCTCTGTCCCGAAGTGGAGCAAGCCGGTGTGTCAAGAAGAGCGACTTTGATGAAGTCCCTCATCAACATCTCTACATATAACAAGGAAGTATTGCTTGCTGTGCGCCAAAGAAATACGATTGCTTTATCATGGCACAGTCATTTGAAAGGCTTTTGAGGTTCGAGTCGGAGGATGGCGCCACGCTCTACGGCAACGTCGCTGATGAGTCGACGCTCGAGAACCTGGTTGGCACAACAGTTGCCGTTCTCGATGGCAGTCTTGACACTGGCTTTTCCAAGACTACCAAGTCTGCAAAAGTGAAGAAGGTATCAGAACCTACATGTGCCAACAGCTATCAAACTTGCAACGGCGGCTGACATGGCACTAGGTTCTCTCCCCGCTTCCTCATGTCAACTACTTTCTATGCATCGGATTAAACTATAAGCAACACGCTATCGAGGCGAATGTACGTATCGACGCATTGAATTTATTTAGATCCTCTTTGGATAACATATTTCGCCAACTCAGCTTCCAGTCGCCACCAACCCAGTGATTTTCACCAAGCCGCCGGACGCCATCGCTGGTCCAGAGGAGGTGATCCAGATACACCCCGATGCCCAGTCACAACTCGACTACGAAGGAGAGCTAGGCGTTGTCATTGGGAAGGATGCCAAAAATGTTTCCGAGGCAGACGCACTGGACTACGTATTCGGCTACGTGAACAGCAACGATGTCTCTGCGCGCAATTTTCAGATGCCCGCCGACGTGTCCGGTGGCCAGTTTTGCTTCGCGAAATCCTTTGATGGCTTCGCCCCCATAGGTCCCGTCATTGTCTCGACCTCAGTTGTCCCAGAACCGCAAGCTCTCACTTTGGTCACCAAGGTAAACGGCGAGCTGCGCCAGAGCACCTCAACGGAGGACATGATTTGGTCGGTTAGGCAGATCATCTCGTTTGCGTCAAAAGGCACAACGCTGAGGAAGGGCACCGTCATAATGACTGGAACCCCGTCTGGTGTCGGCATTTTCATGGAGCCAAAGAACTTCCTCAAGTCGGGCGACGTGGTCGAGGTCAGCATTGAGCATCTGGGCACACTGCGCAACACAATGCAGTTTGAAGATGCCTAATGGAAGGAGTAGATATGCTGTTTATTTGGAGGGATTATTTATATATTACAACTTAACACCTTTTCCACGAGGTTGACAACCGTGTCCTTTGTGAAACCAATACCTCTTGAATCATTGTTATCAACGTCCTACTTCCCAGAATTTGAGCACGTCTTCGAGAAATCAGCATTCTAATCTCGCGGCAGTCGATATCTGGCGTTGAAATCGCACTCAAACAAATTGCAGCTTCTTGGGACAGTTATGGTTCTAAACCAGTGACGGCTAGTACACGTTGACGAGGTGTACAGAGCTACCAGAGACAATCCAGCTAAGAGTAATTTTGAAGCCATCACCACGTCTCATGCTGTCTCGAACTGAGGCCTGCAAAGCTTAAAAATATTCTACAACAAAGCTATCAGCTAAGTTACCACATTTACTTTCATGACTGTCTTGCACTTTACCGAGTTGGGGAAGTTCACAACGGGGGCGCCTATTCGCATGTAAATGCCCTCCATCTTCTGATGGAAGAGTTCTTATACTTCCATCGCAACTTTTGCGCCCGAGACGCACTATCTCGAGAACAATGCCCACAGGCTCTGAAACAAAAGCTGAATGATCACCCTAGACACCCCCCGCAAACTGCTAATCGCCGTTGCAGTTGGTCCCTAGTTACTGGAGCTCAGCCCCGAATACATTTGTGGCGTCCTAGCTTGTATGAACTTAAGTCTTGAGGGCTCTCGCCTCACAGTGCTGACCAGGAAATATGACTGGCGCAAATGCCCTTCGTAAAATCACCAAGCAGGCTGAGACTACTCGGTAATAATCACAGGATTCTCCCACGAAGCGGGGGGGGGCAGTTCTACTATGCACATACTGCGGCGCTAAAGGCTTGAGCGACACCAAACCCAGCACCAGGCCACCACCTTTGGGCGACAGAAAACGGCATTTGATCGCGGATAACGGCCTTTTGAGATAGTCTCGGACTCATGTGAAATGCGGGGATACACCTCGGAAGAAGCGTGGCTGGTCAACGTTGTCGGCCTAGGAAAGAGCCTTTGTAGAGACGAAACTGAATATGCAGCCGCTGCTGACTATTGCGATGTACATTTGGTGTTGCAATTTGAAATTAGAGGCTGCGAGAGAGCGCATTCGGTATCTGAGAGACCTGGTGCATGGTGTCATCGCGGTGTTGACGGATTTTAGAACTCCGGCGGCACCATGTCCAAGAGCAGGGCGGCGCTCGGCTATCCACTGCTCTGGATTTCTTTCGTCGCTTGTTGAAACCCAGGCTGCGGTCACCAACCGATTTGATAATTTCTGGATTCGACACGTCTTGTGTATCCTTGTAGCAATCCTTGGCCCCATCTTTCCCTCATTGTCTGTCTACGAGCAGCTGGGCTCCTTCCATTGCCCATGATTTGCAGGTCTCCCAGGCCAGCAGGCGAACGTGACTGTCCCTTCCGAGCTTTTTATGGCCGACGCGCTTCTCTTTTCACTGTGTTGAACAGTCTGCCGAGACAATTTTGTGGCGTATTCCTGGCACCTCAACACTGCGGCCCATAGAGCCCGGCAACTCTCTCCATCACCTTTGCAGTAGGCCCTCTCCATGATGAGCGGGGATTTCGCAAAGAGCAGATGAACTCTGCCTTGTGCCTCTGGGCGACTGCGTGTGACTGGGGACAAGCTATACCCTTGGAAAATATCGGAATCGGAATCCGGTACGGAGTACGTGATTGCATCTTTAATCCTCAACAGCTCGCAAGCCAAGTCCGTGCGCAGCGAAGCAACCTCGCCAACCTCTTCTGGAATTACGTGTGCGAAGGCTAGATAGTTAGACCATAAGCGATCATCGTCTGGAGACAATGAGCAGCGTTATACTGGTATAGAAGCTTGTTTTCAACGCGGTGTTGCATCCGGCTTGTGGTTTTTAATTTATCATTTTTATTGGCTTCTTATGAGCAGAGTGAGTTGTGCCCAACTGTGATTTTATTTCTCTTCTCGCACTTCTTGGCGCTGGCACGATTCGTGTGATTCAATCTGCGCTAGCAGGGTATATTGAAACAAAACATCTCGTAGTGTGGCTCACTTACAGGCCTTTTCCTCCAATCATGGCCGTGTAGTCATCCAAGTTGTCCCCGTATGATGTTGTGTCGCTAAAACAGGAGATAGAAGTGATTCCAACAGTCCTCCCAACCCAGCTTCTTCGACTGCCAGAACGCTTGCAATCTCGTAATTGTGTCTGCCGCAATTCCGTAACCAAGAACACTGGCGTCAATATCTATCAGGCAAGCCAAGATGAACTCGCGATCCGCGGCGGGCCCGTCAGCAAGGGCAACCCCCAAAACTGCGGCGGGCCAAACCAAAACTGGTTTGCATTTTGGAGACTTCCACGCCTCTTTTAGTAACACAAATAGCTCTTCTCGCAAAGCCACTTTGCTAGGCCAGGCTGCAGTACTGGCGTCGACGGATCCCAGGGTCAGTGACAGTACTCCATACAGGCTCACCGAGAGCTGAAAGATCTTTGCCATTAGCGGTACCTCCGGGATGTCAGGGATTTTGAAGCTCTCCGCTGTCTGCCACTTGGACGCGTCAAATTCGCTTATGCGCTCGAAAATTGCGTCGGGTGCTTGTTCGGCCCCAGACAACGGGCCTGCAGGCAAGGTCGTTCGCAGCCGATTGATGGCGACAAGCTCTGCGAACAGTTTGCTGGGACACGGGAACCCTGCAAAGCTGGACATTTCAAATACTCTGCATATATCGGCGTCGTTGAATTCATAAATGCTCTGTTGCTGGTGTTCCAGATCCGCCACGCTGTTACCGACAACAGCATATCTAAAGCAGTCGGCCAGTCAGCAACTGCTTCTGTAAAGAGCTCTCGACTTGGCTACTTACACCATCATACTCCGCAGAGTATCCATGAAACATGGGTTGAATGCTTTTGGCGGCACGGATTTTGGTATGCCAAACATGCTCAGTAGCGCGAAGAAGCCGTCCATATGGGCACGCCAACCTGGCAGACACAAGACGTGCTGTAGCAAAGCACATGTTAATTTCTGATGTCTACTGACGGGCGTGAATGTGAATAAAGATGTGCATACCTCGGCTTCCATTAAGTCACATATTCTCTCAATAACGCGCTTTTTCAACAAGTACTCGAGCGTGTTACCCGTTACGTTCCGAATATCAGCATTCATCTGATGTAAGTGCCGCTGGACCAACTCATAGAAGCAAGACCACAAATGTGCCGTCCCGTGAGATGTGCTTGGAACCAATGCCGCGCGCTGAGAACTAGATACGTAAACGATTCTGTCTGCAACGACTCGTGACAGAAATGATTCGGCATTGGCGGATCCTGGTACGGCTGCTGGAGTTAGTTGAAAAGATTCATTGAGGGCCATCAAATTCTGGCTCTCAGCGAGCGGTATCGTTATCAGGCCAACTGGAAACATCAAGAAAAGGGCTGTGGTCAATACAATTTCTGTGCCGATGCATCGGGAAACCACATACGATATTCGTAAGCCTCCACCACATCCCATCCTTCTGGGACGAGCTCCCAGCCTCGGAGATTAGTTACCCTCACGCTTTTGGGTGCCGTCATGCCGCGTTCCGTCACAACGGCCGCCCAGTTTGCTGCAGCCTTTGGTGGTGTCTGTGCAGAGTCTTGGTAGAACGGGCCGCCACAGTACCGGCGCGTGGTGACACACTGTCCGCAAATGGGTTTCGCCTCGTCGCATTTGACACGCCGCCGCCGGCAGGTCACGCATCCCGTTTTGGCCCTCGGCGCCCATCTCTTTAATCGCTGCCTATCATCCACGACGCCATTTCGCACCGGCGAGCCTGTTTTCGCATGTCCATTCATGGCGCCCGACGGTTGTGTGGATTTGTTCTCTCAAGAAGCATTCACTAGCTGGGGGCGGGGGAGACTCAGCTGGTACTCATTACACATACATGGTACAGAGATGACACAGGTCTACACGTGCTTTTATTAACTAGAGCTAGTGCAAAAAACTCCAGTCCAGAGCCTCGCGCTCGTAGCCTCGTCAGCGAGGCTACGGGCTGATGATAAAGTGCAGCCGGTGAGCGAAACCGTCACTTTGTGATAATTATTATGCCCAATTCCGATGATGACTCTAAGCAGCCCAATACTGCGAAATCTCGCTGCGACGAAATGGCTGCCATACCAATCGCCACGTTCTGACAGTACAGGCAGCCTGCCATCAAGCAATACACCCATTGACAGTTTGATTGGCGCTAGGACAATAATCCATGGCCCTGCATAGTATTTTTGCGGCACTGCTATGACTCGGCAGACGGACGAACACAGAGCACAAAAGCCACTGCAAGGTCGAATGTGCAGCTGCTGGTGCCTGTCTTGACAACTCGGCAGCCTTGGCGCTCTCGCTAAGGCGGGCTTCAGCGACTGCCGCTCCTGAAGTCACTCCGTTACCTTTTTTTTCGAGCGCAAATGTTTCAGCGACCTCACCGTGCTCATTGGCGGCGGGAACATCCCCGGGTCTCCAGTCTCCCAACGATGATCCCTCACTAGTTCTGTTTCCGGGGACTCCACGAACCCCCGCCAGCACAGGCCAGCACAGACAAGGCGGGGACCGGCACAGCTTTGCTTTCCTTTTTGCCGTTGTCTCAAGCTCGTGTGTCTCTTTGTGTGGGTTGGCCCTCGCACGGATGTTTGACAGCGCAGGTCTAGCATCTGCACTAAGCCGGTCTGCGTAGAGCTAGTGTACAGGCGATGCAACCCAGCTACGACTCACTTCGGCGTGGTTAAGAGACAAGGTGGTCCCCAGTCAACCTGGATTTGAATTTGGCCAATACCGAGTGGCTTGGCGTCCTGAGGGCTGAAGCTCGGCTGAGGTCTCGCCGGGAGTTGGCACATGTGGGAACGGTCTCGACACACCCCTGTCCCCCCCTTGGTCTGTCTCCTTTTCCGTCAATCCTCTCTCAGTTATTAAACAGTGTAGCTGGAAGGAAGAGGGGGGTGAGACACGTAACGGTGGTATCTAGCCATGTAACAGTGATGGTCTTCTCCGCACTTATTATGTCTGCCCTGCTGGCGGGTCTTGTACATCACCACCCGAGCCCTCTCCCCAGCACATCCTCGTGGATGCTGATATAGAGTCCATGCTGCTCAATAACCCACCTCTGTCTATATCTCACGTTTTAATCCTGTTTTGACCTGGCCTTATATATTTACACGTATCTATTATTACGACCGTGAAAGACCTGATACGCACATCTTGCCTCCCGCCTTCTCGACACCTACTTTCTCCTAGCATGCGTCCAAACTTTTATTGGTCGATTCCGCCATAATTACAGCAGAAATGATTTCAGTTGGCAATGCTGCCAATGCTGTCGATGCTGATGTATCTGGATTGACCATGGCGTCGGCACTGCCCATTTTGACGAGTCGCGTGACCGAGCTGGAAACGGAACTCCCGCACTGCGCTGTGTGTTTTCTCTCGCCGGAGTACCTTGTCAACTTTGATCACTAACATGGAAATAGATATCATGTTTTGACAAGTACTGTGGACTGTCAAATACTACCTGCGTCTGTGGCCCCAATAGCATCGCCATAGACAGCTGTGTTCTCGTTTCATGCGCGATCCCAGAAGCGATATGTAAGCCAGCACGAAGAAGATGCATTCCTATGGTTTGTCCATTCTAACAATTTGGGGATTAAACAGTCACGAGGAACCTTACCGAAGTAACATGCGAAACCCCTGTTCGGAACCGCACGGCCAAGTTCAACACGATGATAATCAGCATGACAGCCTGCGCAATTGTTTTCGTTTTTCTGCGACTGGGCTATAAGCAGTTCTTCAGTGCCAGAAGACGCCTCAACGCCGAAGACTGGACAATTTTCGCCGCGATCATTCTCGGACTGCCCAGTGTTGCCCTTACTATCTTCGGTCTAACTGCCCACGGCATGGGCACTGACATTTGGGGCCTGCAGCGATCCGACCTGATCGCATTCGGGCGCTTCTTTTATGTCATTCAAATCATCTACATTCTTTTAATGCTCCTTGTCAAGTTGACCTTGACACTATTTTACCTCAATATCTTCTTCGGCCGCACAATACGAAGATTTCTGTGGGCTACAGTCATCTTTCACGTCGCTGCAGCGACGGCCTTCGTCATCGGGATCATTTTCCAGTGCCTTCCTATCCGCTATCAATGGGAAAAATACAACTATATTAACAACAACTCTGTTCAAGGGCATTGCATTAATATTAACGCAGCTGGGTGGGCAAACAGCGCCATAAGTGTGGCATCGGACATTTGGCTTCTCTGCATACCCTTAAGCCAGATTCATAAGCTACAGTTGCACTGGAAAAAGAAGCTCGGAGCTGCACTGATGTTTTTAACTGGAGCGAGGTAATTACGAATAACCCTCACATTGATGTTGGCCCCGAAACTGATCATTGTCCGCAGTGTAACTGTCGTGTCATTCCTGCGACTGGCGTCAGTCAAGAAGTACGCATCAACATCGAATCCAACCTGGGATCAGTGGGATATTGTCTGGTGGTCCACAATTGAGGTTGAGGTTGGCTTGATTTGCACTTGCCTACCTGCCATGCGTCTCATCCTGGTCCGCCTCGCACCCCGGATTTTTGGATCCGAAAGTGGTAGCGCTGTGTAGGTCTTCTGGAAGCATATAATATCAGCTGAACATCTCCCCGCTAATAATGCAATTGCAGACTTACGTTGAACCATATTCCGTCAAAGAGCACGCGACATACGCGATTGGAAGAAGACGACGAATCTCGTATACCCGATCGGGCGTCTGTGCTCGCAGAACCTTCGCCCGATGCAGCATTGAAGCAACAAGAGCCTGTTATCTATAGCTGGCGCAGCGCATCAGTTACCAGCGGCTCCTTTGCACCAACAGAACGTCACGAGACATGGCCCGACGACGTCCCGTTACAGGCCACCAAGCCGCCAAATCATTAAAGCAACTATCCATGGTTGTCATGTGTACATTGACACTGTAACTCATTTTCTTTTTTTGTTTGCATTATTCATTCTTTGTTTACGAGCAGCCGGCAACAGGAGGCATAAGGGTCAAATGGCATGAGATATCCGGCTATACGGCCGACAAGGGTTATTTATTTTTATGGGGGAAACGGTATGAAAATTTGCATGGCTTTCAAAAGTTTTAATCATAATATTCTAAACATCATCTACAAAATTCTGAGTTCTTGACACAGTTTATCCAGTGGCTTTTCTGCGAGACTTCTCGTAGGATTCATTGTCAAGATGGGGCAACGTGTATGTGGCAAATAGAACAAATGCTCCCTGTCGCTTGTACCTCCACTAGTTGGCCATCATTGATCGGCGCAATCTCGCTTGGGTAACTTCCGGTCGCGAAGTGGCTATCACATCGTCCTCAAGCACAGGCACTTCTTCGAGCGGATCAAGCTG
Organism: Lecanicillium sp. G3; assembly: GCA_037575805.1. NCBI lineage: Eukaryota > Fungi > Ascomycota > Sordariomycetes > Hypocreales > Cordycipitaceae > Lecanicillium > Lecanicillium sp. G3. Next base: position 47,854 of record JAZHPD010000004.1, on the reverse strand, counting down.
ATCTATCTTATCGAGCAGCTCGGCTGGTGGTTCCGCATTGAAGACTGCCGGGATATCGCCATGCGGGAAGAACCCTGAGAACTGCCAGCTGAGCCACGATGCCTTCTTCGCACGATTTGGACGTCGGCTCGATCTCCAGTACCGCCGTTCCCAAAATGTGATCGTCAATAATATCGGCGCATTGAGCACGCGGATAAGAAAGACGTTGACGGTATGAAATCTGCGGCCCGTGACAAGCAGTTTGAGAGGTAGCAGGAAAACGAGAGCTGCAATGTTGAACGGCGGTGGATATGCAAATATGGAGTCGCTCTTGACGCTCTCAAATACGAGTACGGTCCGGCGAAAACGGATCTCGGCTCCTTCGTTGGCGATGATACGCGAGAATGTGTTTGTGAGAATTGCGACCAGAATCGTGAGGAACAGGGTGTTTCCCAAAAATGCAAAAGCAATCATGAGCGCTGGGCCAAACACGATGTGGAACTGTGTAGATTCGCCGATTCCCGTGCCATCTAGACCAAACCAGATCCACAGAAGCCATTTGCAGACAGTTGCCCAGCTCGGTGTGTTGCCTTGTTCAATTTGCTCGGCTGTGATCAACCACCGCAGCGCCAGCAAGAAGCCAGTAAAGCACCATATCGCCAGAAATGTGAGGATGGTGAAGTCTTTCATCATGGCATGCAGCGAAATGAAGACGATGTTGTTGGGCATAATGTTGAACGCGACACGTGTAAGCAGGACTGGTGCAGCAAGGCAGAGAATATGGAGACCATATCCGTCAGCGATTTTGTCTATTGACAGATCGTATATGCGCGTTAAAAAATATGCGACGTAGATTGCCACGAAGGAAATGTCCAGAAAAGACCAAAGGCTCTGAGAATGCACCTCCCACCCGTGTTCCAGGATAGCTGCGAACTCCTGCAGAACCCATCCGGCCGTGTAGATGCAAAAGCAAATCTCCCACATGCTATGCCGTGTGTGACGATCAAGCATGGTAAGAACGTACAAGGTCAGCAACACAAGAATCTGAACAAATTCGATAACGGCGCGGATTCGCGGCACTATCAAGCGGTAATGGTTCAAGAGACGGGAGTGCCTTGGGCTGTAGATGGAAATGGGCAAGTGCTTATAGTGATCCGGCAGGATATCCACGAACGACAGTGGAGTGTAAGTCACTTTTCCTCTGTGGATAGCATCGACAAGTCGTTGGCAGGCCGCGGTGCCTATTAGCGACTTGCTCTCAGACAGGATGGCGAGTTCCAGGGCAGTAAACTGGCGTTCATGTCCGCCACGTTCCTGAATCGGCCACTGCAGGTGTCGCCATTCTTGCTCAACCTCGCACGGTGCCCCCTGAAAGGGATCATAGCCTTCAACCAAGATCTGCGCCAGGAGCAAGAGACCAGCATTGTCCGGGTTATCTTCGTGGAAGCGTCGCAGAATTCTACTAGCGACAAGCTCACACAGAGTAGCCCGGGCCGCGTTGACACTCTGATTCCTTAAGCCAGCCTGCTCTCGCAGAAAGTGGACGCGGTTTGCTAACAGGCAGTAAACTGGTGAGGTTAGCATGAAGTTGGCATGTCTTGGACAGGCAGAAGCGTACCGATGGAGTTATCCCGCGTACTGTATAGCCTATCGACAAGCGGTCTGACAACCAACGCATTGAGATTGGGTTGCCGAAAGTGCTCCATGGTATAAGGGTCATCTGGTTGTATGCGCATTAGCGACGAGCTTTTGCACTCAGAAACAAGACTTACCGATGCTGGCGAGGACCAAGCGGCGCACCCTTATTACATGCGTAAGTCTCGCGTTTATGATGGAAAGTCGACACAGCCCTACCTATGAATGTTTACGTAGACAGATGTGCAATCATCCGGTGATGGTTCGGTGAAGTCGCACAAAAAGGCGACGGCTTCTGCGTCGGGCTCGGGATCAGAGTCGTCATCTTGGCTCAACCGCCCATCTCCAGAATCCATTGTGTTGGTTATTCAAGCGGTGTCTGATGCAAGAAACAAGCATAACGATCGCTCCAAGGAACCGTGTCAGTCTGGCAGCGGCTGGCAGTTTGGCAGACGCAATGTTGCGGCCAAAATATCCCTCTGCATGGCGAGGGGGGAGTGACATTCAGTGGAGACGGCCGATCGTGGGTTCGTGACACTCGGACCGCCACTTACCGGAAAGGGTCCAGTGACGCGCGGGCGGGCCTCCCACGAGATCGATCACAGCGCCAGTCACCGAAGTCGGGAAACAGCTGACGGTTCTGTCTGACATTCTTCCAGTTTATGGGCTCGGCCCGTTTGCGGCAAAGAGAACCCGGGGTTCAGGCAAAAGAAGAGTCGGCAGCTAATAAAAGCCCGCTACGGCAACTGCAGCTGATTTCCTAATTGGGAAGTTCTGAAGCCCGTGAGATCCCGCCAGCGTCGAATTTGTTATACTATTATTGAAAGTATTTGAGAACGTTCTGCGCTGAGAAGAGGAGTTTCTATTGTGATGGGAGAAAACCGACACCAGAGGCGCAGCACAGGGTAGGACCCAGGACAAGCCGAGCGTCAGGACTCTCCTACACAAACAAAACACAAAATAGGAATTCGGTACCAACTTGTCGTATAGCTATCGGGAGCCTCTCGATCGCTGGAATTTGAGTCTATAAGGGTGTGTAATAATCCTTAATGAGACTGTCGCTGGGACGAGGGTTGAGGCGGAGGTAACGTCAGTAGCCAGAGGCCACCAGAATACCAACTCATCAGACAACGAAGGAATGCCTACGAATAGGACTTATTGCGTACGATCGCGGACACGTCTTTCAAAAAAAAAAAAAAGATAAAAAAGGGCAAAAAAAGTTATTATTCTCCATCTTGTCTAGCCACACTCTTTTATACTCTATAGGCTACAAGCAGGTGTCTGAGACACCCATTCTCGCCCATCTCACTATTCACCTCGTCATTCTTCAGGCAGTCATGTAACTATGAGCTAGGCCGCAGGTAGTTGGCTAATTTATCATGCATAATAAGTTTACCAACGCGCTACCGCCCTTTCAGGAGCTATCTGCCATCTGAATAAGAAAACAAACTTTTGGGAAATGTCAAGTTCTACCCTGCAGCTTCCCATTTGCTGATGCGTGCGTCTAATACATTGCTCACAATGTCTCACTGCCTACCCCGTGACTTCCGGTGCCTTCCTTTGCATTCCAGCTACAGGGTCCATTTCCTCTCGACTTGTCTGATCACTTGGGACAAAGCCTCTTCAGCATCATCCTGATAAACGCCAAGATGTCTTTTCCAAGAGCATCTACATTATTGCTGTCCCTATCCCTGGCGCTGCCCTTGCATGCGCAACTGGTGATACTGTCAGGGCTGCCTAGCACGGCGTCAAACTTCAAGCTCCGGGCGCATTCAACGGCTGGGAACAGTACTTTAGCGGCGCAGATCGAGAACTGGGTGGTGGAAACATCTGGCCACAGCAACTGCAACCAGTTCGGTAGACTTACCAGCGACGACAGGGGCGGCGGCCAGGACTTCTTTGTCAATGTCGAGTCGGGGACGATACAATCAGAGCATGATGGCAAGAACAGAGTCCTGACACTTGAAGAAATTCACAATGATAAGAAGCTTCTCAAGCTGGAGTGTGGCGAGGAACCTATCTCGCAGGTTGGAATAAGATTCCATGGCTCCGTGCCCGTGTTGGCTTTGGGGCGCGACACAGATTCGCAGTTTTATGCGTGTCACGATGCCAGGACGAACAGCATTAGCGTGCTTTATCGCGCGACGGGCAATGAAGTGCTGCCTCCTGAGTGTGCAGATGTCGAATTACTATTAGAATGCGCAGACGGACCAGACCACGGGACAACCGAACTGGCGGCTTGCTGCAACAAAGTTGCCAACGGTGACTGTTTAGCAAAATAGAAACAGTGGCTGCGAGGCCAATATTATTAATTGCTTCTAGGCTATAAAAGGGGCATTATGCCGATATACATTTACTGGTTAAACCCTTTTCAATGTGCTTCATAATGTGACCTGCAACGTTAGTGTTAAAAGCTTCGAAGGATACCCGCTATCGTCGCCCATTCAATTTCACTATCGAAGAAAAGAAAATACCAGCTTCTGTAATAAACAGTAGAGCATGTGAGCGCGCAAACCTGCTTTTGAACTCGGTGTTGAGCCATTTGGAGAGGCGTACGTGTAGGTTGCGGGGAAGGTTTTGGTATAATACGTCGGGCTGTTGAGAAGGCTTTCATTTCCCAGTTTCATGAATAAACAATGGTATATTGAAAGATGCAATCTGCCACGGTGGATTGTTAGTTTATATCAATGAATATTGACTCAGTCTTGGCTTACCTGCTATTACAACTAGCCCATTTCCTCCACACGTTTTTTTTTTTTGGCCTTATAATGGCCGATGCCGGATGATCGGGTGGGTTCCGCTTTGGTGGCTGTATGTGTGGTAAATCAATGTGCCATGCCTGTAGCTTGCTTTAAGCTCCGATCAGATCGGCCACATTCATGGGCATTTCGTCGATTTGGGTCGAGTAGTACACTGCTCATTGTTAGTGCATGCATCGTGTTTTGTATTGTAGGTCACTTTACATTCGATATCGCGGAGAATGCGAACGTCGTCGGTGGTGACAAAATTGATGGCAACACCCTTGCGACCGAAGCGGCCACTACGGCCAATGCGGTGGATATAGTTTTCACGGTTGCTGGGAAGGTCATAATTGATAACCAAGCTGACCTGCTGCACATCGATACCACGAGCCCAAACATCCGTGGAGATCAGGACACGGCTGTTGCCCTGGCGAAAATCCTGCATAATGCTGTCGCGCTCCTTCTGGGGCATCTCTCCATGCATGCTGCTAACTGTAAAGTTGGCCTCGCGCATTTTGTCCGTCAGCCAATCGACCTTGCGGCGAGTGTTGCAGAAGATGACGGCCTGGGTAATGGTAAGGGTATCGTAAAGATCGCAAAGGGTATCAAACTTCCAGTCCTCCTTCTCCACAGCGATGAAGTACTGTTTCAGGCCTTCGAGCGTCAGTTCGTCACGCTTAACCAAGATTCGGACAGGATCGGTCATGAACTTGGTGGTCATATCCAGGACATCGTAAGGGAGCGTAGCGCTGACGACGACAACCTGGGTGGCAGGTGGCAGGTGGCGGTACACGTCGTAGATCTGCTCTCTGAAGCCCTTGTTAAGGAGTTCGTCGGCTTCGTCAAGAACCAGCATCTTAATATGACGCGTGCGCAGATGACGTCTGCGAATCATATCAGCGACTCGGCCGGGGGTACCAGAGACGATGTGCTGGCCGTAATCGAGCTTTCGGATGTCTTCGCCGACGTTGGTGCCACCAATGCAGGCATGGCACTGGACATTCATGTAGTCACCCAGAGCCATGACAACAGACTGGATCTGGGTCGCCAGTTCTCTTGTGGGCGACAAAACCAGAGCCTGGGACTCGCGAACGGCTGTGTCGATAACCTGAAGCATGCTGATCGAGAATGTGGCAGTTTTACCGGTACCGGATTGCGCCTGGGCAATGGTGTCGCGGCCCTTGCAAACCTGTACGATAGCTCTCGACTGGACGGCGGAAGGGGATTCGTAGCCATAGGCGTAAATACCACGAAGGAGGTTTTCTGCGAAAAGTCTTGTTAGCTTTCGCAAACGCGACGGATATCACTACAGCACTCACCTTTCAGTGACATGGACTCAAAGGTAGGATGGACGGTCACCTCCTTGGAGGTGGAAAACTCCATCTTCTCATCCGCATTGCGGTCAATCCCAGAACCTTCAGCCATATTTGCGCTTTTCGAATTGTTGTTTCGCGATGAAATCGAGTCCTGACCACTTGTCGCAATATTAAGTGAAGCTACCAGTAGGAGCGCTGGCTGGGATTTTTTTGCGGGTCGGATATACTTCGGCGACCTAGCTCAGCGCCGACTTTGTCGCGAAGCATCATCCACTCTATTTTCCTCCCAAGACAAGACTGTGTGACAGCAAGTAGCAGAATCCCGAAGCTACGCGCTGGTAAAGGACAAAATTGGTTTGAAAGTTTCGATATACGTTTTGATCACCAAGATGCTCGTTCTGGAGGAGCAGCGATACATCCAGGAGGACCTCGAGCGCCTCGAACAAGCGATTGCTGATCGCATGCGCGACGAGCCTAAACACGTAAGTAGAAAGTACCATGACTATTTCCTCTGCACTTGCTCATTATAGGTTCAGATCCGCGATCGATTGAATAGAGATCACGAAGTGTCCCAACTCCTGGACCAGATTCAGTCCCAGTCGAAAAGCCTGCTAGAGATCTACAGGGACGAATATGGCAATCGCGCGAAGGAAATTCAGCAAATTGGCAGCGGCGATCCTTTTGACGAGTTTTACAAGCAGGTTGAGGACGTTCGCGCCCATCATGCCCGATATCCAAACGAGCAGGCCGAAAACTCGGAGCAGCGGTACAAGGTCCGACGACTGGGTGACTCCGAGATGATGCCATCGATTGTCGATACGATCTTCAGCGGTGAAGAAGCTTACGGCCGATTTTTCAATCTCAACACTTCTCATGAGGCTTACCTCAATCTGCCCAATGTCAAGCGCACAAATTATCTACAGTATCTGGAAAATTTTGACCACTTCACTCCTGGTCAAGGAGGTCTGAAGAGGAGCGACAAAATGACAGATCAATACTTCAGCTACGTCGGAGGGCTAGCAGAGTATCTCGAGGACTTCATGCGTCGAACAAGGCCTTTAGAAGACGTGGACGGTACCCTGGCATCCTTTGATAAGGAATTTGACGAGCTGTGGCAGAAGGACGAGGTCGAGGGGTGGCAAAATGATACCAAAACCAATGGCAACTCGAACAACTTGAGCAGCGCGGACGCAGTCTGGTGTGAGGACTGCGAGAAGGAATTCAAAAACGAAAATGTGTATAAAAACCACTTGACAGGTCGAAAGCACATCAAGGCTGCCGAGCAACGCAAAGCGAGACAAGGCGACGCTGCTGGCAACTCGAACGATGCTATGAACGGCAAAGTATCCGCCACAAGATTAAAAGAGCGAGCCATCGCTGAGCGCGAAAACCGTGTGAAGCGTCTCGCAAGCGCGATGAGCACCGAGCGCGGCGACACAAGAGTAAACGTGGAACGCAAACAAGGCATGACGGAGCGCGAGCGTCAGCAAGAACTGGACAACCTGTATAATACAACCGAGCAACCGGAACAACCGACTGGTGAGGGCGAGGAAGACGACAATGATGGAGACGACAAAATCTACAACCCGCTGAAGCTGCCACTGGCGTGGGACGGCAAGCCTATTCCTTACTGGCTCTACCGCCTACATGGCCTGGGTGTGGAATTGCAGTGCGAAATTTGCGGTAACTACGTATATATGGGACGCCGGGCTTTTGACAAGCATTTCAACGAAGCTCGCCATATCTATGGTTTGAAATGCCTTGGTATCACAAACACTGCCCTGTTCAGAGACATCACGGGCATCGAGGAAGCTCTCAAGCTATGGGAGAAGATTCAGAAGGGTGAGAAGAAAGCTAAAATCGACGAGGGCAGTGTCGTCCAGATGGAAGATGGCGAAGGCAATGTCATGCCGGAGAAGGTGTATTACGATTTGCAGAAACAGGGTCTGCTGTAGTTGTAGCTGTCTTGTATAGAATGCATTTAGTGGGCGGGATAGGAGTCATATTGGCGCAATGGGAAAAAAATGTCTATTTTCTGATTTAAATACTACTTTGTAAATTGCATTCGAAAAAAAACAGGGTTTTCAATTTTGCAGAGCATGCCGTGATGCAAGCAGTTCGAGGCGGCTTTGGAACATGGTTGAACAGGTCCAAACACCTGGCCAGTCGCGTAAATTGATCCCCACTTCAATCGCGTCTCCCTCAAACATCATCTTGACAACGGAGACTACTGTCGCACTTTGCCGATGATTTTACAACGAACATGACGACACAGCTGCATAAGCCATTACCTGCGCTGTATACAGTATATATCTTACGATCGACGGTTCGCCATGCTTCGCTTTATATTGGGTCAACACCCAACCCACCGCGTCGACTAAAGCAGCACAATGGCGAGACGAAGGGCGGCGCCGCGCGCACCGCAAGAGACAAACTGCGGCCGTGGGAAATGGTCGCCCTGGTCTCTGGATTCCCCAGCTCTATTGCGGCGCTCAAGTTTGAATGGGCTCTCGCGAACCCCCATCTATCGCTGCACATACCCGACGAGTCACGCATCGCCATCTCGACGCAGACGAAACGAAACGGGCGGCCGCGCCGGCCGCTGCTCAGCATGCGCTCCGTCATATCCAATCTTCACCTTCTCACTGGCGTGGCGAGCTTCGCGCGCTGGCCGCTGAAGCTGCACTTCTTCGCCGTGGAGGCGCACAAGGCGTGGACGACCTGGCTGCGGACGGCCGACGACCCGGCCCGGCCCGGCCTGCGCGTTTTGACCGACTTCGTCGACGACACAACAGGGATACTGGGCGTTGAGGACCAGCAGGCTGGGATACACGCGCTGCCACTGGATTATGCTCCCGTCAAGGAGTACGTGCGAAAAGCGCAGGACGTGGTGGCATTTGAGAAGGAGGGCAGTTGCGTGCACTGCAAAGAGGAGCTGGTGTCGAAGGAGGGTCTGCACGCCATGTGCACTAATGAAGATTGCGTGGCTATGGGACATCTCGACTGCTGGAGCAAGCATGCGCTGGCGAGCGAGGGCAACGCGGAAGCCATCATCCCGCGGTCATGCACGTGTCCGGCGTGTGGAAGCGAGGTGACATGGGGAGACATGATACAAGAACTGACACTGAGAGTCCGCGGCAAAGGCGAGGTTGAAAAGCTGCTCAAGGTCAAGAAACGAAGGAAGAAGGCCGTCGAGTGAGGCGGGCCCCGTCATGCTTGGCAGCCGGAATTGGCTAGACATGCGATCACGAAACTGTACACTAGAAACACATAAGTTCATATGATACGCAATGATACAATGATGAATTAAAATACAAAAACAGGATCTCTATGCAGTGACATTTCCAACCACCCGTCGCCGTGTCATGATCTCAAGTACGTCACTGCAGTACCCATTGGTTCGGTTAAAAGTGTGCCTGTACGTTTGCGCTCTCTCTCGTAACTACTACCTGTACATACGTCCCAATAGAGCGTCGAATCCGAGGCATCTAACGGCATGTAGAGCTGAAGCTTTGTTGTCCCTTTCAATGCTGTTACCAAGCAGGGCTAAATGCGCTGCTTAATGTAAACATGGCCGACATGCCCGGGGAACCGAACTTACCTTGGTCCTGCATTTTTTCCCTCCTCGTCTCTGATAGTGCTAAGTAGTATCTGTATTGAATTTCATGGTCCGATCACGTGTCACCGTTCCCATTTACGTCCCAGATGCAGGCAAGGTCGATCAAGTAGGTGATTCGAAGAGGGGTGCGCTTGAGCACCCCGGGACGCATGCGTGCCAAGGAGAGATGTTCCAAACCTCGCAGTCTGTTGCCCATCTGGATTCCGGCAGCTTCATTGGCTCTGTCGCGGGAAGTCTGTAAACGTACCCCAATATGTGCCGGCAGGTTGCGCATGTCGGGCAATAGGCTCTGGGGCCGCAGCAGCACTCGATCAACGAGCGAGGAAACCGTCTCGTTTGACTGTCCGCCAGTGATTTGCTGACCTATACCCATGGCTATCAGTATTGGAATGACACTGGGTGGCATTCGCCTCGTGACAATGGTTCCGGGGATATCGCTGTGCGGCTTGAAGGCGCAGAGTAGTGACCTATGGCTGCGGATTACGGCCTTGAGAGACTCCATGGTGTCGAGGTTCCGCAGGATTTTGGCAATAATCTTGCAAGGGCAAGTCTGTAAATGTTGCCATGGTGTAGGATAGAGATGGTATACCGTGTAAGTGTATAGGACGGTGCTACGTGCAAGAGAAGTTTGTATATAGGTCCGGTTTACTTTGGGGCTGAAAGTTGTATGGATTTTAATTTGGCAAAGTTCAGGTTGCCTTCCTGTATGCTCGAATTCCTGTTTTTTTTTTTTTTTTTCTTATTTTTTTTCAGTGGCGTTTTTTATTCGCCCAGGAAGGCAACCTTTAACCAACTCAGTAACAGCCACGGATAGTCAAAGAATTACATCCTGCACGCCTGTTCTGACTCTGCGCTAGCGGAAGTAGTGCGGGCGTGCTGGGCAGAAAATAGTATCAACCCAGATGATCGCCAGAGATACCCAGTTTCCCTCGTCGTGATTGGCAAACCGGCTCGCTCATCGTACTCTACTCGAAGGCAGGAAACCATGAAACTCTGTACGCGAGAGAAGCAGCAGAGCAACCTAAACGGTTGTAATTATCAAATTTAGGAGCTCCCGTGATATGACGTAGCGAATAGTTGCGATTCAGGGCAGGGAGCAACTCTGGTGCGCGCTAATGTGCCACCGTCATCTTGGCATTGTAATTGGTCTCGATAGCCAGTTCCCCTGGCACTGCTCTGGCTCCCGCACATTTTCTTCTCTGCAATTTCGGGCTGCTATTCAACCTTGAGACGCAGTGACGACCACTGAACACGCCACAATCACGACCGCATAATCATGAGGAGCTTCAAAACAGCGGCCGCTGCCTTGGGGACTGCTGCCACATTCGCCACGGCAAAGCCTGGCGTTGTCGAAATCGACCTTGTCTTCCCGCGCAACGAGTCGTATGCGCCTTCGGAAGCCTTTCCTGTCGTATTCAGTGTGCAGGACCCCAACAACGCAATCTCAGACTTGGGCGGCGTAGACATCCACTACGCCCTCATTCCTTATGACGGAACGTACAAGTTTCCAGACGACACGGCCGGCGGTGACGATTCGTCTGATGTGAACAATATCGAATGGGCTGCATGGGGCACTATTCACTTGGATGGAAACAAGACGCTTGAATCGCCGTTTGTGTGGGACACGATCTTGAACGGGACCAGCAACGCGACGACATGGTTCTTCAACTGGGCTCCCACCTCCAACTGCACAGACGGCAGTGACTCGTTTGACGAAACGAGGGCGCAAAAGACGGTACTACATTTTACTACCGATAAGAAGGCTCCGGAGTATGATCTCGTGCCAAAGGACTGCTCCAACTTGCAATCTTATGTCATGAATGTTACTTCGAGGGCTGGCACTGAGGCTTACGGCGGTACGTCCGACCCGTGGTGCGGTTACTCCAACAGCTCCTTGCCAGACGCGGACCCTTGCGGAGCCAAGCTGTCCTCCAAGGAGAGCAAGAGAATTACGGCGTCCATCAAGTCCAAGGACGGTGATTCTGGAGCTAGCACGCTCGCTGCCAACCCCGGCCTCTTTGCCGCGGGCGCAGCGGTCTGGGCCGTGTACACACTGCTTTAAGGATGACGGATTGGTAGAACAGATTTTCGCGCAATTGAGATTGGAATACATAAGTATAGTCTAATAATGCCTAATAATATACTACGCACTCTGCATAGGCACTTGCGCTATGCAAAACTGCGCGCCATCAGCCATTCGGTTGATGAATTCAAATCTTTATCTATAAACGTGTCGTGTACTTCGTTATACGCGTGAATAAACAGAAACATGGCTGTCGTTGTCGCTGAAGTGCCAACTCTTGGCATCTCTTAGCTTTCCGTGATATTCTTGGCGCCCGCAGTATAGAGCGTCATCTTATCCGTGCTGTTCTTGTAGGTGACATTGCAATGCTCTGAGAACCCAGAGAACATTTTGGCTCTACCCTGCAAGTATTTACCAAAGGCCTTGCGCGAGCAGCTCGTGCCGGGCCCGTCGCTGCAGCTGGGTAGCGGCTGCGGTGCGCTGTTGACCAGCGCCCGGTAGTAGTCGCCGTCTTCGTATCCGTAGCTGCCGCTACAGTCCAGTCGCTCGATGGCGACGTTACCGAGGAACGGCAGGATGTGCGAGCTTTTCCACTGTCTGCCGTAGTTGATGCGGTCCGTAGGCATGGTGTCGTCGATGTTCTTGGCACCGCTGAACTCGGAGTTGTTGAAGAGGCCCATGGCGACAACCACCATCGGCGGCAGCTCACGGTGTGTGAAGCTTACGAGCAGGTCATCGATGGAGCTGTTCTTGGCGTCGCTCATCAAGAGGTTTCCAGTGGCGTTCAGCCACGGGAGGCCATTGTAGCCGGCAGCCTTGCTGCCGTATCCGGCGTTGTAGTGGTAGCGGATGTCCTCGGCGTACTCCCAGGATAGCCAGTCTTCGGGGGTGAAGAGCTTCAGGTCGCAGAATGGCGACTTACCGCGAATCACAGTCTCGTAGCCGCAAAGCTGCTGCATTCCGTATATATCCTTATCCGTGAAGTTGAACCCCGGGGCCGCATTGTGTAGGCGAGCGATGATTCGGTTGGTGTATCCCTTCTTGTATTCGTCGGACTGCTTGCTGCCCGCGGAGCCAGAGTAGGCCGGGCAGGCCTTGTAGGGCGTCAGGCTGTCGGCGCCGGACTCTTTCGACTCATAGATGCTGTGGACCCTGATGCTGCTCTCCTCCTGCTCCAAGCCACGCGCCAGCGACTTGGCCGACTGCAGCGTTCTCGATGCCGATGATGCCCATATTTGCTTGGGCGCGCTGAAGTTGGGGTACCGGAAATTGAGGTCGACGCCCAGCTGCGTGGACTCCAGCCGACCGAGGCGGGTCAGGATTGAGACCTCGGCATCGGTGATGGGAGCCTGCCAGTTGGCGAGGAAGCTAAGCTCGGGTACTTTAGTCCAGTCGACTTTTGTGTTGTTGCTCAGCTTCTTCACAAAGGACTCGATGTACTCCTCGTAGTCAAAGTCGTTGGCGTAGATGGCGGCGTGGCGGACTAGGTACGCCGCGCGCTGGGCGGCGCAGCCCTGTGGTACATCTGGGGAGGACGGGGGATTCTGGGGCTCGAAATATGGCGAAATGCCGGTGAGATGGTGCAGTGGGTTGAAACTGAACGTGGAGTAAAGCGATGAGGCTGAGACGCAGAGTGCCAGCGGCAGCGCAGCTGCGAGCGTAGATTTAGCCATGGTTCTATGGCTATATGGTGAATGTGTATAAACAATCGAACAAAAGAGGAATTGGTCTTGCCGACCGTTTGTTTACAAATTTCCTGACCAAGACGTCTCGCTATATAGTTACTCTATATAACCTTGCTTCTTTGGGCGATCGGCAACTTAACGATTTCTTGACGTCACCCGTGTACCCTGTACCTTGATTTTGGGAAAAGAAGCAAGGCTGTGGTGTGCCATATTACAGCAGATATGAACTCAATTTGCAAGGAATAAGACAAGGGATGTGATGATTAGTTCGTTGTATTCATGGATCGTATTTTGAGAGATTGGTGGCTTAATCAGAGGCCGCCCGTTACATTCGTTCTTGCATTTCGAGTCAATAATGTTGTGCTGGTACTCCGGCAAGTATACGCTCAGAATGGCAACCGCCAAACTGAAAATGGGCGAGCAGGAAAAGAGCCACTGATAGAATTGATTTTATGAAACAATGAGAGCTGTAATTTTGTATGACTGCAGATTTACTGTAATGCAGGTAAAGATATTAACAAGTGAGGCCAAGCCAGGCTGGTGCTTACAGAAAGGCAGAGGCGGCCACTGCGTGGCTGCAAACTGGCACTACTAAGCTGAATGACCTGCTCATTATTACATAACCGACATGGATCAGATAAGCAACCGGAGAGTACATACATACACGGAGGCAGCTATTACAGTCGCACAACTGAATAGATGCGACACCCGCAATCGACCTCAGTTCGAGGATGGCATTTACCGCGACTGCCGGCTTGCGCGGATTGGGCATTTCACTAAGGGATCCGCCTCCAGGCGCGCTGATACCCGCGATGGCACTCTCACACGACACTGACAGCCGGCCGGGACACGCAAGCATACCTTGAGCGGACAGCAATGACCAGGGACTCTGTTGTCGAATCGCGGCCACGGACTGCCCCGGCAGAGAAATCGTGCATCTACCGCTATGGTAGGGCTGGTGGCACGGCATCGAAATGACCTAAAGGTAAAATTAGTCTGCACGCAGTCACACAGCGGCGCGTAGACGCAAGCGCATTGCCATTCCATCTGAAGACTCCTTGTTGCTCAATACCGGCCTAAAAATGGAGTGGCATCTGAACCGAAAATATGCTCCGCATGGAAACGCACAGGGCATCTTTTCAGAGCAGTGTGTGCTTTCCTTGATCGGGGAGTTGGTACTTTGTCTTGTGCCATTGACGCACTCGCCTTTCAAAGTCTCGTGATCTCATGATTGCACAACGCTGCGGAGTCTTGTGAAGTCGCTCGTATTGATGATGCGAGAAAGTGAATCCGAGTTGTATCTCGTTTCTGTATTTCCTGTGATGGTCATTAGATGACGGCAAGCATATGCTGGGCCGGCCTTGTCTCATATCCACCGCTCTGCAGGGCTAGAGATGTCCCTGACAGCACGTTGGCAGCACTCTGACAGCAGCTGATTCTGGCCGAGTCGCATGTCACTGGACAAACCGTAATGGACTGAGGGTTTTCGTGTTAGTCCAAGGAGTCCACCCACCAGAGGCAGGAGGTTAATCAGAGGAAACCCGATGGCTTTGTGGGTCGCCATGGGTGAGTCTGGCGTTCATTGGCTGGCCCAGTACTGGCCCATGCTGGCCCATGCTGCTGGCTCTCGGGCTGCGGCTCGCTCGCATGTACTCTGTACCTTTTGGAGGTACCGCAGAAGTAGCGCAGACTAAAACTGTCTCCACTCTAGCGGTATTGGCAAGTCCCCTTCTTGTATCGGTACACCCAGGGTACATTCCGGAGCCTGGCCCGCGCCTTGCCCACCCCGGCCGACGCAAGTCACCCAATTTTGCACGGCTGTCGAGGACAGTCGACGTGGACAGCGACGAGGTACCTTACAGTTGTATGGCGAACCCACAGAAACAAACGTACCGCACCTTATGCACTTATGCAGGCTGTCCGGTCCGGGTAAAGAAGGTAAAAGTGGCCCCTTCGGAGACCCAGCGCAGGCCGCAAGAGCACACCACAGGCCACAGAAGCGCGGAGGTACTTGTGACTTTGCTGGCCTTCCCACCAAGGGGCCGGGTATCCCCCCCAGCGACTCTCCCAGCACGGCACCCAACCGACCCAGCAAGTGAGGAACCTCCTGCCATATCTCGCATCTGGGGGACGCTCCCTCGACCCATTCCTCGCCCGCCCTCCATCGCCTCGAGCATCTTCACCTTACACCAACGCTGGCCTGCCACGCTGCATGACTCGTTTGTCTTCCTCTTGACGCTCCTTGCTGGCGCTGTTCACGTTACGCACCTGTTCAATCTCGTTCCTTCTCCCTCGGCCTGTTACAGATAATTCTTTGTACGTATTGCCCGTGATATTTTGCTTCGTCTTTTTTTTCTGCACTGCGCCGTGCTGTGCTTGGGGTGCCCGTTTGCCGTCTCCGCGCACACGACTCTTGGGTGGCAACACAGCACAGCTTTTCACCTTCTCGTCCTTGCGACATTGGCGTCTAATACGGAAAATAGACCTGCTTAGGCTACGGGACTTTGTCCTGAGATTTTTTGACAATATCCGATCGGTCGCATCATCACCTTCATCTCTTACAGTTCCGCGACGATGCCCCTGGTATCTTGACAAGAAGCTCTACGTTCATTCACACCACCTTGGCCGCGCGATAAAATTTTCTACAACGAATCGACCCTCTTTATTACTGTGGCCGCCTCGGCCTTTCCATACACCACCGAGATAGATCGCTTGCCCTCTCGAACTCTCATCCATCATGGCTCCCGGAACGACCAGCACGACGGCCGTCACCACGAGTGCACGGAGCTCCGTCGGCCCAACGAAGCCCAAATCAAAAGTCAACTCCAATGGATACCATCCAAACGCAACCGTGCCGCTCAGCGCCATGTCCAGCGCTGCCCTCGATCTCACCTCCGTCGAGCGGCGAGGTCAGCCTACCGCTGTGCGTGAGCCCGTCAAGAAGACGAGCAGGCCGCACGGTATCTCCGATGCACCGACGTATTGTCCGACAGAGGAGGAATGGCGTGACCCCGGAGAATACATCAAGAAAATCGAAGCAGAGGCCTCGCAGTATGGTCTCTGCAAGATTATTCCCCCGGATTCCTGGAACCCCGAATTTGCCATCGACACAGAGGTGAGTCGTCTTGTCTCCTGGTCCACAGCACAGCCCGCCTCGGCCTTCATGTCATATCGCTAACCTGACCTCAGAAATTTCATTTCAGAACTCGAAAGCAAGAGCTTAATTCTGTCGAAGGCAGTAAGTGTCCAAATTTAAACTACCGTGCGACGCGTGCAACGTCACTCACATCTCACTACAGGCACACGTGCAAACCTCACATACTTGGATGGCCTCGCCAAATTCCACAAGCAGCAAGGCAACAACTTGCACCGTCTTCCCTATGTCGACAAAAAACCACTTGATCTCTACCGCCTGAAAAAGGCTGTCGAGTCGCGAGGTGGTTTCGACAAGGTCTGCAAATTGAAGAAGTGGGCAGAGATTGGCCGCGATCTCGGCTATAGTGGCAAGATCATGTCATCTCTCTCAACTTCGCTCAAAAACTCATATCAAAGATGGCTATGTCCTTATGAAGAGTACCTACGCCTCGCCAAACCCGGCGTCCACCAACAGCTGGAGCAAGAGTACGGCGGACCCTTAACGCCGAGCCCCGCGCAGACTCCAGTCAAGCGTTCCCAGGCCAATACACCATCAGCAGTCAACACAGAGTCTCCTGCTCGAAACGCCTCCGAGGCCCTTCAGAATGGCTTGAAGCGCGAGGCTGACCGTGATACTCCAATGGTCGATGCGCCTCCGGCGCCGACATCCGGAGGCTCCGGATTCACGGCTGTCAATTCCGGTTTCACCAGCATTAATAGAGCCTCGAATGACCGCAAAAGCTTCACTCCCGAAGTAGTCAGCACACGCAACGCGACACCAGATGAGAACGGTGGACTCGGCAACGCCGCCTATGTCAAGAGACAAATCAGCGCCGACAGCGCCTCAGACGCATCCAAGAAAGCGCCCGAAGCGGAGAACGGAGAAGACGGTTCGAACAGGCGCAGCAAACGCCTCAAGAAGGATAATGTTCCTACTGTTGCTGGCTCACACATGACTCCTTTCCGGCCATCGGCGCCCCGCATTCCGCGTGAAGAAGACGTCGCCCCCGGTGAGGCCTGCGAAACCTGCGGCCGGGGTGAAGATGTCGCGCCACTGCTGCTTTGCGAGTCCTGCGACCATTCCTACCACGGCAGCTGCCTTGACCCTCCTGTGAAGCGAAAACCAGAAACTGAATGGAACTGTCCTCGCTGCCTCGTTGGCGACGGTTACTTTGGCTTCGAGGAAGGCGGTCTTTACTCTCTGAAACAGTTCCAACAGAAAGCAAACGATTTCAAGCAGGGCTATTTCGAGAAGAAGATGCCTTTTGATAGCACCCTCAAATGTCACAGACCAGTTACTGAAGAGGATGTCGAAAACGAATTCTGGCGTCTCGTCGCCGACCTAGAAGAAACAGTCGAGGTGGAATACGGTGCCGATATTCACTGCACAACACATGGATCCGGTTTCCCGACCATGGAAAAGAACCCCCGCAGCCCTTACTCTTCCGACCCCTGGAACCTCAACGTGCTGCCTTTCGCCTCAGAAAGTCTCTTCCGCCACATCAAGTCAGACATCTCCGGCATGACAGTACCTTGGGTGTATGTCGGCATGATCTTCTCAACGTTCTGCTGGCATAACGAGGACCACTTCGCGTACTCTGCCAACTACCAACACTTTGGTGCCACGAAGACATGGTACGGTATTCCAGGTGAAGATGCCGAGAAGTTTGAGGCTGCCATGCGAGATGCTGTACCGGAATTGTTCGAAACGCAGCCCGACTTGCTCTTCCAGCTCGTTACGCTTTTGACGCCTGAACAATTGAAGAAGGCCGGTGTGCGCGTATACGCCGTTGATCAACGCGCTGGGCAGATGGTCATCACCTTCCCCAAAGGCTACCATGCCGGGTTCAACCACGGATTCAACTGCAATGAAGCCGTCAACTTTGCGCCGCCCGACTGGGAACCTTTCGGCATGGCCGGCGTTGAGAGGCTGCAGGCATTCCGCAGGCAGCCTTGCTTCTCCCACGATGAGCTTCTATGGACTGCCGCTGAGGGTGCCTCGGCTGGCTTGACCATTTCCACCGCCAAATGGCTTGGACCTGCCCTCGAGCGTAACCACAAACGCGAGCTGGCGCAGCGTGAGGAGTTTGTCAAAAACCACTTGGAATCATCCCCCCACAAATGCCAATGTTTTACTGGAGGAGACGGAGACTGCCCCCTTGCCTTTAAGATTGAAGACGAAGATGTTTTGGATGAAGATGAACAATGTTGCAGCTACTGCAAAACCTTTGCTTACCTCTCCAGGTTCAAATGTCACCAATCTGGCAAGACTCTGTGCATCACGCACGCTGGCAATCACCCCTGCTGCAATGAAACTGAGCAAAAGAGATATCTAGGTGCTGGACACACACTGTACTACCGCAAAACGGAGGAGATGATGGCTGCTGCCCACGCCAAAGTCACCGAAAAAGCTGAAACCCCTGAACAATGGGAAGAGAAGTACGAAAAACTCCTTGACGAAGAGGTGACCCCATCGCTGAAATCTCTTCGAGGTATCCTACACGAAGGCGAACGAATTCCCTTCGATCTTCCGTCCCTGCCCATTCTGAAAGAGTTCGTCGACCGATGCAACGAGTGGGTCGATGAAGCAACCAGCTACATTGTCCGGAAGCAACAAAATCGGCGTAAGAACGAACGAGCCTGGCAAACTGGTACTCGAAAGTCGATCGGCAACTCCTACCAAGACCAAAAAGAACGCGACTCTCGGAACGTGAGCAACATCTACCGACTTCTGCATGAAGCAGAGCAAATTGGGTTCGACTGCCCAGAGATTTCTCAACTGCAGGAGCGCGCGGCGTCCATCAAAGCATTCCAGAGCAATGCCTCGCGAGCTCTCGAGAACGGCACGAATCTCGGCGCAGTTGCCATCGAAGAACTTCTCGAAGAAGGACGCACGTTCAACGTAGATACTCCAGAACTCGACCAACTCGCCAAGCTTCTGGATCAGATACGTTGGAATGAGAAGGCTCGTTCCAGCAGGGGTCTATTCCTCGCCCTTCCCGATGTTCAAGACCTGATAGAGGAGGGCAAGCGACTGGAAATCCCCAGCTATAATGACCACTTCAAATATTACTGTGACCAACTGCTAGCTGGACAAGCCTGGGAGTCAAAAGCACATGAATTGATCCATGCAGAATTTGTGCACTACCCACAGCTTGAGGCACTTTCCAAACAAGCACAGGCTGGCGCCCTTCCGGTCTCCAAGGAGACGCTGGCTGCGGTGGACCAAATCCTGCATAAGCAACGCGAAGCTCATCGTCAAATTCTCGATATCACCGACCGTTGCCGCGAGTCCGACTACCGCAAGCGTCCAAAGTATAACGAGGTGGTTGAAGTAACTAGGAAGCTGGAAGATCTCAACTCCAAGCCGAATGGCACACTCGATCTGGAAAATGAGCGGAAACGCCACGAAGACTGGATGCGCAAGGGCAAGCGTCTCTTTGGCAAGTCCAACGCACCGCTGCATATTCTCAAGAGCCACCTGGAATACGTCCTGGAGCGCAACCTGGACTGTTTTGATACGGAGCATGACACACCGCGCCTGCCCGCAGAACCAGTATCACGAGAACAGAGCCCCGACGGCTCCAAACCGCTCGATGAAACTCGACAACGCCAGGTCTTTTGCATGTGCCGAAAGGTTGAGGCAGGCATGATGATTGAGTGCGAGCTCTGCCATGAATGGTACCACTGCAAGTGCCTGAAGATTGCCCGGGGCAAGGTCAAGGAAGATGACAAGTATACATGCCCTATCTGCGACTGGAGAATGAAGATCCCCCGTGATGCCGCCCGACCGAAGCTTGAGGATCTCGTTGCTCTAATCGAGGAGGTGCCCCTCCTTCCCTTCCAGCCCGAGGAAGAAGATGTCTTGCAGCGCATCATTTCCAATGCGCAAGACTTCCGAGACAGCATTGCACGCTACTGCAACCCTATCCTTTCCACCAAGGCCGAAGCTGAAACACAGCGGTTCTATCTACGCAAGCTGGAAGGTGCCGAGGTGCTCCTTGCTTACGAGACCAACTTTTTCCGCCAAGAACTACACAAATGGTGCCCCGTTGCTCCCGAGGCGCCACCGATTTTGGAAGTGTCTCTGAGCACACGTAAACCACGACCAACCAAGTTGCAAAAGATGTTGGTGGAGTACGGGGTGGACAATCCTGATGATTTGCCGGAGCATGCAAAGGGGAAAGCGAATAGCTTGCGCCGCAAGGCAGCTAATGCCGAGGCCGCAGCGGCGGCCGCGCAATCCTCGATGGGACCCCTCCAGCCACCATCCTCGAGCGCTGCATATGGCGGGTCGGCCTACTACGCTCATTATGGGCCAGGGCATGACCATTCTGATGACGAGGGTCGCTCGGAGCTGAGCTCTGAGAAGGAGCGGGGCAAAAGCGCCTCCGAAAAAGAATTCGCTGAATGGGGCGACAAAGAAAAGGGACACAAGATGGGCTCCGAGGAAGCGCAGAAGAAGGTGCCTGGAATGAAGGCAACCGCCGAAGGTGATGGGTGGAATAAAGCGTCCAAGGAGGGTGGAAGCGACGACGGTTCTAGAGAGCGTACGTCCAAGGATGTGGAGATGAAGGACGCTGGGAAAGAACCTGGGAGGGACAAGACGGTGACGACGGAATCGTTGGAAGACGAGCGCAACGGCCTCGACGCAATGATTGACGAGGAGTAAGGGGTACTGCGTGACACTGTACAAGAATGGCGTTTTGTGGCAGAATTTCTCTTTTTAACTATTGTTGTTTAGATTCGTTGCTTTTCTTTGCTTTTAACGACGGGAGTTGAGAAGCGAACAGGTTGTAAGAATATAATGGGTGCGCAGGAGTTGGGGTAGGGGGCGCCAGATTCCGCTTGAACGGACGGAGCAAAAAAGAACCCGGGATTTTTTTTCCAATTATTTTTGTTTGCTCCTTTTTTTTTTTTTTTAACATATCTTTTTCTTTGGAGTGCAGTGTCCAGGGTGCGTTGGAAAACATGTTTGCTTTTGAACATGGAAAGAGGGAAAGAGAGAGAGGAGTAATTATTATTACTTTGTCGAGATACACAACTTGCTTTTTTAATTGCTGTTCAAAAATGTAATTTTCAGGCCAATTTTGAGGCATTATCAAGCTGTTTACAAGGAAAAGGTCGAGAGAAAAAATTGACTAAATACAGATGAATGTATTTAGTCTTGTATCATTGTGACTATGCAAAGTGGGCGTCATAAATCATGCATGAGATGTTGAAGCAAAAAAAAAAAAAAAGAAGAAGAAGAAGAAGAAGAAGAAGAAGAAGAAGAAGAAGAAGAAGAAAAGAAAACAATGTGGTAATAGTATCCAAAAGGGCGTTGAGCCCACCCAAAGTAGCATCTTGATCTAGAAAAATAGAAACGCAGAAGAAAACGGGGAAAGTAAGAGAGATGATTGCTCTTGTAATTGTATAAGATAGATTGTGTTGAAATGGAGCGAACTGTTGTTGAATATCCAGCTCGGGTGTGTGTGTGTGTGTGTGTGTGTGAATGAGGTGCAATATGATATAATGTCAAAGTCGCTATAATGATAAAACGCCAAGAAAACGCCAGTGTATGATGTTGAAGTTTTAGCCGTACGGGAATTGTCAGAGATCCGTCGTATGTTGTGAGCGATTATATATCTCTTAATTTCGTGCGAAACGATTGCATGCCTATCGGTTGATGCCGACGAGGGACAGGAACTCGTTGCGCGTCTTGGACTTGCGCTCGAAGCAGCCGAGGACGCACGAGGTAATGGTCGAGGTGGAGGTCTGCTCGACGCCACGCATGACCATGCAGAGGTGGGAAGACTCCATGACGACGGCGACGCCCTGTG
This sequence comes from Lecanicillium sp. G3, assembly GCA_037575805.1. NCBI lineage: Eukaryota > Fungi > Ascomycota > Sordariomycetes > Hypocreales > Cordycipitaceae > Lecanicillium > Lecanicillium sp. G3. The sequence continues at coordinate 25,899 of JAZHPD010000004.1, read as the reverse complement.
GCTTGAGGATGTCCATGACGGCGTTGGCGACCTCCTTTGTGAGACGCTCCTGGACTTGGAGACGGCGAGCGTACATTTCGGCGATGCGGGGGAGCTTGGAGAGGCCGATGACGGTGTTGCGGGGGATGTAGCCAATGTGCATCTGTAAAGTGAGAGAGTAGTTAGCAACGGCCGAGAGCGAGCGAGCGAAGGGCGAGCGAAGCGAGGACACAAAACATACCTTGCCGTTGAAAGGCACGAGGTGGTGCTCGCAGAGGGAGTGGACCTCGATATCCTTGACGACAATCATCTCGTTGTGGCCCTCGTTGAAGAGGGCGTTGTTGACGAGGTCGTCGACGTTGACCTGGTAGCCCTTTGTGAAGAACATCATGGCCTTGGCGTAGCGGGAGGGCGTGTCGAGGAGGCCCTCGCGGTCGGGGTCCTCGCCGACGCACTCAAGGAGGGTGCGAACGGCGCCGCGCATCTTTTCCATGCGCTCGGCGGCCTGCTCGGGCGTCTCCTGGAGACGGGCGCGGGTTCCCTTGGCTGTGCAATCGGCCAGCGTCAGCTGTCAGGGCCCGAAAGACCCAAGAGAGGGCATGGAGAATATACAAACATACCAGCTCGGCTGAGGCCATCGTGGTCGACGACGGGGTTGGACTGGCGGGCGGCGACGGCGGTGGCGCTGCCGGCCTTGCTCGGCTGGTCGCGGGGGTCGCGGGCGGCCTTGGACGACGAGTTGCGGCGGTGGCCGTTGGCGAGGAGGTGCTCCTGGACGTCGACGTGGGATTTCTTGTTGCCGTTGGTCTTCTTGTCGGAGGAGGAGCGCTTGCGCTTGCGGGAAGAGGAGGCGTCGCTCGAGGTGGACGAGCCGGAGATGGATGCCGTGTCGGCGAGGTGCTTGGGAGCTGCGGGCATATTGCGGGGTGTTTTTGGACGTCGGGGACTGGAGAAGCGTCGAGGGTGGTGCGGCTGGAGGAGGACAGGGGGCGAGTATGCGTGTCTCGAACCGGGCAGGACAGATGTAATGTATCGGTCAATGGAATTGTAAAGATGAGCCCGCGTTTCTTTGGAAAAAGACAAAGGTGAAGAAAAAAGGCTCAGTAGCCGTGATGGTCATAAGAAAAGTCGAGTCACGGCCGAAAAAAAAAAAAGAGGGACGAATAGCGCCCCCGTCGGTTCATGGCTCGCTCTTTCCCAGGCGAAATCGGCTTTGCGTAGGCCGCTCCGGCCGTCCCCAGAAAAAAAAAAAACCCCCCCTGGCAAGTACGTTATTGTATCGAGCAAGTACCAAAACTGGGCGTACACGTGGGCAAGGTACTTGTCGATACTTGTTTCCCCAAGTGCAGTGCTTACAGGGGAGGCTTACAGGGTCCTGCAGCACATTGTTTTTGGTCGTCATTACCCCCCGCGGTGGCGGCTTTAGTGGGAGAGAAGCCCTGTATTTTCCTTCTTTCTTCGGCGGCAATATCTTGCCTGAACCGGCACGCGTTCTTGTTACCTAATCCAGACGCGGAGAGTGCATCGGAATAGAATCGGAACTGAGAGCAAAGGGAGAAAGTGGAAGCGCCCTCCGTACATTCGGTATGAAGGAATATATGTTGTATTGTATATATGGTATATATGGTATACATTGTATATATTGCATGGTATAGATGCTGATGTTCGTGCGTATATATGCCATGTTGCCCGTCGTCGTCGTCGTTCGTCTACGGGCAAGTGTAGGTAGGGCACTGCGAAACACCACTTGTATCAGCACCGACTCTCTCTCTCTCTCTCTCTCTCTCTCTCTCCCTCTCTCTCTCCTGTATACCCAGCATAGACTGCGGTTCGCTTACACAGTCGGGAAACATCTTGCTCGCGTCCCCGGGCACCTGGACGCAGCTGAAGCCGGGAGGGAACTGGAACAGCGGGCACGTCTTCATGACCCAGGTGCCGGGCTCCGGGCCGGGCGTGGCCTTGACGCACTGGCCCGCGGTGTCGGGCGGGCTGTGGCCTTCGGGCTTCGGGCTTCGGGGGGGGTCGAGCGCGGTGGTGGCCGCGAGGGCGAGGACGGCGGCAACCCTCATCTCTGAGCCGAGAAAACGTATGAAAGATGCTGTGGATGTATTGAGTTGTTGGGAAAAAGAAGATGTTGGTGGAAAACCCGCATGCACGCAGCAGTCAGCAGTCAGTCAGTTTGGTCTTTATAACCAAACCGCGTAACTACGTACCCGGCGTCCCTGTTCGCGCGCACAAGCCAAGGCAACGTCAAAGAGGCCGTGGGCTTAATACCATTTAAGACCATTCCAGTGCTCCGTGGTCCTTGTTGTTTTTGAGAGAGTAAAAATTCCCACCTACCAGGTTGGCCAGATTGGCCCAGCCGCCGCGTACATATATGTACATATCCGTCAACGTCAGTGTACATGTACATGTCAGTGTGCCTAAACATTTCAAATAGTTGGACACGCGTCTCGAATCATCCAGTCGCTGACCGCTTGTCCAATCATCCCCCCAATCCTGCCTTCTTCCTTTTCCTTCCCTCCCTCAACCCCGTGCGCTCAGAGCTTGACTGCGCAACCCTTTCTCAGCTCCCCTCGCACGGTCCACAGCCACGACTGAATAGACGGAAGAGAAAAAGGGGCATGTGCCATTTCGTTACTTTTTTGTTTTATTCATTGGAGCAGGTACACTGTGCTCTTTGTCGTCAATTTATTGTATTGTTATTGTTTCTTACTTCTCAGCAAAAGATTTGTAGTGTAGCTCTATGCCATGTATATATCCGTCATCACTAGCCGTAAATGCAAGTCCTCCATAACAAATCATGCAATCTTTTTCTGTTTTCCTAAGATTTTCCACGCCAATCCTGTGTATTCCCTTACCCTTTCTTTCCTGCAAATCTCACTAGATTGTCGAGTTTATCCATCTAAGGAGTGCATCTGCCCATGAAGCGAGGGTACAGAGACGCCTCACGCACCGTCCAAAGCTTCATCAGCCACGCCAGGAATCTGTCACGATAGAATTAGCACACTTCACACTCTCACTCAATGCACACTCCCGTGCCGCAACTCTACACGTACCGCTGTTCACCTAGACCGTATCCACCGTGCGGCGACGAGCCGTACTTGCGCTGGTCCAGGTACCAAAAGTATCCCGCGGGGTCAATGCCCTCGCGCTTGTAGGCAGCGAGAAGTTCCTCGTAGTCCCAGATTCTCATACTTCCTCCCACAACCTCGCCCACGCCAGGCATCAGCAGGTCGACAGATTCCGTCACGCGCTTGTCGTCGTCCGCCTTCTGCATGTAAAATGACTTAATCTCGACGGGGAAGTGCGTTAGCAGAATCGGGCGGTTGATCTCGTCAGTCATCTTGCGCTCTGCAGCCTCGGCAATGTCGTCGCCAAAGACGTGGTCGTTGCCCTCGGCGTTCTTGATATCTCTCGCGCGGAGCCAGTCAATGGCCTCGGCGTATCGCATGCGCATAAAGGGTCGAGACGGCCTCTGGAAGTCGGGGTTGAATTCCTTAATCTTCGCCGCAGCAATAGGGTCCTCCAGGATCAGGTCGATGACCCGGCAGACAACGTGCTCCAGGTGAGTCAGGAGCTGGTCAAAGTTGATAAAGTCGAGCTCGGCCTCAATGTGCGAGTACTCGGCAAGCTTCACATCGTTAGCCACCACTCAATTCACGTCACAACAGGCAGTTGGCTTACATGGCGTCGGGTAAGGGACTTTTCAGCACGGAAAGACTTCTCAATGCAGTAGACGTCACCGAGCGACGGGAGAACAGTCTCGAGGTATAGCTGGCTGGACTGCGTCAAGTACGCCGGCTCACCGTAGTAGTCAAAGGAGAAGAGAGTGGCACCACCCTCGACCTGCGTCTGCACGAGCGCAGGAGGGCTGACCTTCTTGATTCCAAGTTCACGGTAGCACGTGTTGAAAGCAGTCTCCAACACATCGCGCACGTACATGATGGCACTGGGCTTGTCGTGGCGAAGGTGGAGGTGGCGGAGGTTGAGGAGGGTAGAGAAGTCACCGTCGTCGGGGACACGAGTGGCGAAAGCATCGTCGCCGCCGGGAGCGTGTGAGATGATGTTGAAGAAGTCGGCGCGAAGCTCGCGGTTGAGGGGAGCATGCAGACCCTCGGGGACCTGCCACAGCTCGCCAACAATCTCCATTGAAGTCTCTCTCGACAGAGTCAGAATGTCGTAAGTCTTGGCAAGGTTGCCAGACAGGAGACACTGCATCGTGTGCAGGCCACGGCGCAGAGTCACAAACACAAGACCACCCTGCTTGGCGACACGGTGCACACGTCCCTGGACGCGAACACGCTTGACTTCGGTGTTCTTGTCCTGGTCGTTGGCTCGGAGGGGTCCGATGACCTTGGGGTCGGTCTCGCCAATGCTGATGAGGGTGGCAGTGGGCAGAGTCTCGTCTTCCGTAATCTTGATGTTCTTGGCCTGGGCGAGAATGGCCTCCCGCGCGGCGTCTTGTTGCGCCTCCTTCTCGGCTCTCTCAGCGGCCGCGAGGCGCTTCTTTCTTTGCGTCTCGGCGTATGAGACGGCCTTCTTCATGGCGGCCTTGGCCGCGGGCTTGAACTCCTCCTCGCCCTTCTTCTTGACCTGGTACTCGCTTTCGGCGCCATGGTGCAGATAAGCCTGCATCAAGCTAGCAAAGGGAGCGGCCTGAGTGCCAGCAGTCTCGGCGGCATCGATGCCCTTTTCCTCGTCAATGTAGATGACGGCCATGTTCAATGATGTGGGCGAACGGCAGCGCAGTCTGGAACGATATTAGAACCGGAGCTTTTGTAAAAGATATGCTTTCCTGCCAGCAGCCAGATATACCATTAGCAAAACTGAAACGGTGGGTGTGAGTCAATGGAGGGGTGGAGGGGTAGAGGGGCAGTCGAATCTTTCTCACGTGATGGACAGCTATCGGAGCTACCAGCGATTAGCTTCTGGGTACTCCGTCCTGCGCAACGAAGCAATTGCCTGACCTGGCAAGCATGTCGTTGCTTGTAATACCTTACTATGCGTGGCCGGCACGCATGGTTTACCCACTGGCGCAAAACCGACGGGAATCACACTCATCAACTACGAGATTAATAATTTGACCTTCATTTCAAATTCATTTCAGCCTTTGTTCCCCCTACATCCTCAACTTTGCCTATCCGCCAACGGGCCAGCGCCGATCATGTGACCCGCCGCGAGTAACAGGAGCAGCGCGACAGACGCGAGTCGCCATCCTCCAAAATTCATCTCCCCGTCGCAAGCACGATAATCCCATCGCCAACGCATCAATAAGGCCGTCACCACGAAAGGCAGCGCTGGAGAGTTCGCATTCACGACTGCCAATTTCTGCGACCAAAATCACACAGCCGTTCGCCGCGCCAGCCTGCCCGCCATGGCCTCTCCTCCCCCAGCCGGCTCGCCGTCGGCAATGTCGCCCCCGTATCCCTCGCCGGCTCAGATTCCGAACAAGAAGCGATCCTCGAGTTTCGATACAAACGGCAAGCCACCAGCCCTGAAGCGACGCAAGGCCTCAACGCTGTCGCAGTCTTCAGTGCCGGTTCACCCCCTGCGACAGACGTCGTTCCCGCCCGAGAACCAATCTCCCCACACGCGCTCGCCTTCCGTCGACGCGACGTCGCATGTCAGCGGCAGCGCAGTAAGCGCGACGACAGCGAGCGGTGTGGGCGCTGCACCTAAGAAGAAGCGTGGTAGAAAGTCAAAGGCGGCAAAGAACGATGAGACGGAGCAGGCGTCGAGCGTGGCCGGTGGGAAAGCCGCCACGAATGTCTCCGGACAGGGCGGAGATAAGGAAGCGGAGGAAGATGAGGACGACGACAAGGCAGAGATGGCACTGGAGGACGTGGTCGCGCGTACTCAGGAACAGAAGCAGGAGGAGATCCGACTGCGTGCCATGCTCGTGGAAGCATTTGACAGCGAACAGTATAACCGCTACGAGTTGTGGCGTGCTGCCAAGCTGTCTGACGCCGTCGTCAAGAGGGTATGTCGACTGCTACATACTAATCGAGTACAGTACTAATGGTGCCTAGGTCGTCAACGCGACCGTCTCCCAGTCTGTGCCGCAGATGGTCAGCACCGCAGTCAAGGCTGTCGCCAAGCTCTTTGCTGGTGAAATCATCGAGGAGGCGCGCAACGTGCAAGCCGAATGGATCCGCGCGGGCGAGAACCAGAGCGAGCTGCCAACACCGCCGCCTGCATCGACCGACGACACCAACGAGGAGGAACAGGACATCAAACGAGGGCCGCTGCGGCCAGACCATCTGCGGTCCGCGTGGTTGCGGTACCGGGCATCAAAGCAAAGTAACGGTGTCGGGATGCAGCAATTATGGCATAACCAACAAGGCAGCGGTGTGGAACGATTTGCTGCGCGAACAAGGAAGCAAATGTTCAAGTAGGGCTTCTCAAGAAGCTGAGCTCTCGTTTTGATGACAGTTGCGACGATGATACCCCTACAGGTTCTCAGTGGTTTTCGAACTAATATTTTTTTAGCATTTTACGCATAGATTGGAGTTGGAATTCATTTTTTCCTGGGCTTTTTTTTTTCTTTCGGGTTCTCTCGCCTTTTCCCCCCCTCTCTTGTGTTTATTTACTGTGACTGTTGTGATTGTTGTGACTGTTGTGACTGTACGTTGTTAGGTGGGACAGGTGCGGGCTTTGTGTAGCGCATCAACTTTTTCACACTGGACCCTGATACTGCAAAGCTCTGTGTGCCCAGCCAACTCGCAACATACCATGGTCGAAGAGGTGAAAAAAGACGAGGCAACTCACTGCAACTACAGAACAAGTTAAAATGGCTGGAATATCCCGATTCACACCAGCCCTCCCTTCAATTGCGCCCTGCCGGCTGTGACATCTCAGTGACATGCTACCCTTAAAGGCAGCCCCACCGGCTGACACAGCAGCGCTTCTCAGTGAAGAAACTTTGCACTTTGGCGCCAAACGAAAAGCTGCTGTGACACGATCCAACTCCATCCTCAAACGCCCCGGAACGCAAGAGGCTGAAAATTAAACGGCGGCCGGTAGAAATCCTATTTCTGGCCGTTGGTTGATTCTATACAAAAAGACTATAGTATTCCTCTGCGTTGATGTAGTTTTTCTTCGTTATATCATTATATCACAATGGCAGGAGCCAAGGTACGACTTCTACAGCTTTTTGGAGCAAGCTTCATTCACGTTTGAATTTTTTTATGCTTCCCGCGTTGTTGCGTTTGACATTTCTCCCGCCCCTCGTTGTTGTCCCAGAATTATGTTTGCTTCTCACATCTCTGAATGAGCTTTCTCCTTCGAACAACATGCTCACGAAACCGAAACTGACAAAACACCGATGGAAACACAGACTGCACAGGGTTCGACCAACCCCGCCGCTGAGCGCATAAGAGAAAACCAGCGCCGCTCACGCGCCCGCCGCAAGGAGTTTGTCGAGGGCATGCAGCGCCGCCTCGACGAGTACGAGAAGCAGGGCGTCGAGGCCACGCTGCAGATGCAGCAGGCCGCCCGCGCCGTCGCCATCGAGAACTCGCGACTGCGCATGCTGCTCGCCCGCCGCGGCGTCTCCGGCGACGAGGTGGCCAAGTTCCTCGCCATGTTCGAGACGGGGATCGCGAGTGACGACGAGATGGCCCTCGGGGCCTTGCCGCCTGTCCTGACGCACAGTCACACCAACACCGCGCCCACGCCGCCCCCGACGAGCACGACGACGGCGACTCCTCCGGCGACGGCGACGTACCAACATCATACCCAATACCAGAGCTCGGACGGCGGGATTGACAGGCTGGCTGTGCTTGCGGAGGCGAGTATCGGTGACCAGTGCTGTGGGAGCAACGGTCCGACCTGTGTGACCACGCCGAGTGAGTCAACCGTTGCGGCCCAGAGCCCACCGAGTGCTGGACCGAGCACCATGCCTGGGACTCCTATCTCTGGACCGCAGAACAGCCACTACCACAGCCACCACAGTCATGCTCACCACGTCACCCCGCAAGCACCGCCCGGATCTGCCTCGCCACTCGTCATGTCCTGCAACACCGCTGCGCAAATCATTGCCGAGATGCAAGGCGGCGCCCACATGAACAAGCACGCCGTCAGAGCCAGCCTCGGCTGCGACGACGACGAGTGCGAGTGCTTCGTCAAGAACACCCTCCTCTTTCAAATAATGGAGAAAAATTCTCAATAAACTCGAAAGAGAACAAAACAGTTAAAGCAGAAAAAAGACAAAAAAACAAGAACGTCGGAGCAGAACAGCACAAAAAGGAGTTTGGAACATGTATTATGAAGTCAAGGGACAGGGAAAAAAGGCGCTGGGAGGACCCCGCCAGGTATTGGAAAAGTAACGACGCAGATGGATGATGTGATGGGCATGTGTGGGAGCTAACGGTGTCTAAGGATTCGGGGAATACTCATCGGAAGAAACGGGGCGTCTATCCCACTGCTGAACGGCTGTGTCGAGTTATGTGTGACTACGCTATACACCATTTGCATGGCATTTATTGCAGGTGCTACTCAATCACTGAGCAGGTAAACAGATAAGGTTGTCTTTGCTTACAGAGGATATTAGCTACCAAGCAGCCTAATGAATATAAATCAAAATTAAGAATATGCCTCGCTCTCCAACACACATGCAGTCCAATATCAACCACTCTTACTCCTTCCAGTTCCATCTCGTACCCAGCCACTTGACCAGATACACCAGCGCAATCAGCACCGGCACCTCTATCAGCGGCCCGACCGTCGCCGCGAGCGCCTCATCACTTTCCGGCCCAAACGTCGCAACCGCCACGGCAATCGCCAGCTCAAAGTTGTTGCTCGCTGCCGTGAAGCTCTGCGTGCACCCGAGCCTGTACCCGAACCCCAGCCGCCTCGTCACCCACAGCGTGAAGAAGAAGATGCAGACAAAGTACACGATCAGCGGCGCCGCGACGCGCACCACCGACACGATCTGCTGCACGACGTGCGCGCCCTGCGACGCGAACAGCACGATGATGGTGTAGAGCAGGCCGATGAGCGACCACGGCGAGAGCCAGGCCATGAACACGCGCTCGTACCAGGCCGCGCCCGCGAGGCGGCGCAGCGCGAGCCGCGTGAGGACGGCGGCGCCGAGCGGGATGCCGAGGAAGACGCCGACGCTGGTGGCGACGGTCGAGTAGGCGAGGCCGCGGAGGCCGTCGGACGTGCCGCTGATGACGCGGATGAAGAAGACGGCGAGCGGGGCGAAGAGGACCATCTGCAGAATGGAGTTGACGGCGACGAGGATGGCGCAGTACTCGGCGTCGCCGCCGGCTAGGCCGTTCCAAATGAGCACCATGGCGATGCAGCGGCCGAGGCCGACGAGGATGAGGCCGGAGCGGAGGCTGGGTTCGTCGGGGAGGAAGGCCCATGCAAGAGCCATCTGGTTCCGGTTAATAACAATGCCTTCTCGCAAGAGAGTATATCAGGCTTAACTTACCATGAAAAAGGGCGCAATGATCCAATTGACAAAGATAGAGAAGCCAATCTGTTTCCAGATCTCTTTCCCGCGTAGGATATGGTGAAGAACTTCGTAGCGGACGTTGCAGAGGATGGGGTACATCATGACAAGCAAGCCAATAGCTGAAGGCGTGTCAGAACTTAGCTCGATATAATATTGCTTTTAAGAAAGAGTTCATACCAATTGGGATCGAGACGTCGACAAATTCACCGCGCTGCATTGATTTGCCGATGTTGGGCACAAAGTTACCCAACAGAATTCCAATAACCATGGCCAGAAAGATCCATAGTGCAAGAAGCCTATCGAGAATGCCGAGCCCCTTGAACGCAGAGGTCTTCTTCTCTGTGACTGAGGGTGCATTGCCGCCACACTCCAGTACATCCTGTGCCGGCGGAGTGTCTTTCGTTTCTTTCGTAGTATCCATGGCGAAGAGCAAATGATATGTGGTTGCAGTATGACGAAGAAGAATAAAAGTCACAGAGTAAAGAAATGCCTGGCGGGCATGTCGTCGATTTATATAAGTAACAGAATGAACAGCTATGAGCAGTGTAAAACTGGCGGGGCTTACAACAGTGACATTACCACAGGGTCGGCAGATGGCCGATAGAAATTTTATCTGGGCCAATCAGAGCGCCGGAGTGACGACACAGTCGATTTCCGAGTTTCGGCGCTTGCGCCCGCGTGGGGCGCAAGACAATGTCGTTGGGCTTTTGCTCGCAAAAATAAAAAGTGTAATACGGTGGCAATTACAAGCAGAATCAAATGGATAGATTTGGAAGAAGTTTTATCAGCTGCTCGTTTACATTGTATGGAATATCCCCTCATAGAGCTTGCAGTGCAGTGGTGCTGCGGTGGGAAATCTCTGAACAGGTGTGGTGGCAAGATTACTTATATGACAATGTTGGCGCACAATCATGGAAAATTCGGGACTAAGTAAACTAATCTGAACCTGGCGTGTGGTATATAACTTCGTCGCAACTTTTCTTCCCCGAAATACTAGCCGACGAGAACGTGTGCTGACGTTCTCGAGGCGTAACGTTCCGAGGCCACCACAGAGGTGACTGGGCCATACTCACTGGCGGCTTAGCGGCATGACTGGAAATTGAAGGCGACTCGGACCGCAGCGCAGCGCCCCCAGTCGACTGGTCGTCGGTGTCCAAGCTCGTTACTGAGTCGCCGGGCAGCCAGATCTTGGCGCGGAGCAGCTCCCGCGTCCTGTGCCGCATCTGCTCAACCATGTCGCGCAGGATTCCCGACCGCGAGTGGTCCACAATGCTCGCGCCGGGGAAAGTATCTGGGACGCGCCATTTGGTGTCGATGCTCATCTGCGGCGCCCTTCTGCGCATGCGCTGGCTCAGCGCCTCGAAATACAGGTGGCACAGCAAGCACGGCGGCCTGCTGGTCGCGATGAAGGGGACCTTCTCCCAGAAGCCCGAATTATGCAAGAAGTAATGCTGCACGAGGTAATCATATAACTGAACCTCGCAATGTATCGCCGTTCTGGCATGGTGACGTATCAGCAGCGAGGCAAGCTGGTCACGCAAGCCGCGGCGCTCCAGCTCCACGATTTCGGGAGTCGCGGTTGTGATTTCGCCAGGAAAGGCGGTGTAAAGCAGCCCCTCCAGTGTTGCGGTGCAAGATAGCTGGCCTGGCAGGACGGGCGCAGACGAGACGAAGTTGACAGTGCACTCGTGAAACAGTTCCGGCCGGCGCTCAGCCGTACAAATTATGAGATCGGCCGCCTGGCGATAAGAATGCAGGCGATTGGCAAGGTTGCGAAGTTGCCTCGGTGTAGATCCCCCCTTACGTATCTGAGCGTCAAGGATACGATCAAATCCTTTCGCCATGGTATCTTGGATGACATTGATGAGATTTGCACAGCTACCGACAACTATCAGAGTACGCAGTCAGCTAACGGATTCGAACGTTGAATGGGAGCTGCAGACTTACACTGATTCTTGCTGTTAGATGTTGTGTCCCAGTCAAGCGGGAAGCCACACTTTTGGTGAATAACCAAAACATGCTGCAATGCATAAGAATCTAGGGCTCGGGTTATTCATCTTTCACTGCTCTCCGTCAAAGTTTGCTACTTACTCGCTGCGGAATCATAGGAACTGTGGCAGTCTGCCATGTAATTCGTCACCGCGGAGAAGAATTCCGGGAGGTAGTGTTGCAGTTTTCCGAAGTTTTTTTCCAGAATCCGGCCCAATATATGCCGAAGCATTGGTTTGGGGGCCAGCTGAGCCGGATTTTCCATAACTGTTGTCATCAGCCCCCGCAGGAAGGCGACATCGTTCTCCAGCTCGGCGTCTGTCTTGGTATTGGAAGCGATGATGTACAGCGGCCGCGGTCCGTCCTCGGTGAATTCTGTTTTGCAAACCAGAGATGTGGCGGTTTCGTCACCATTTTTAGAGTCGCAGATATGCGCGAGCTTGCAAAACAGCTGCTGAGACTCTGACAGGACATCCTCGGGGTCGTCAACGGCAGAGTCGCCTACACCATCCTTCTCAGCCTTCCATGTCTCGCTAATGGCTCCAAAGAGGAAAGAAAGAGAGGCAAGCTGCTCGTCCAGTCCATCCTTTGAAGCTGGATTCGTTGTCGCCGTGGAACCGGGAGTTGGTGGAGTATCCATGGCAGTATAGTCCAAATGATTCTCTTGACCATGTTACGCACTGGAATCACAAGCGGCCAGGTTGTGCGAGGACAGCTGTTGTCACTTATATAGACAAGCACCATCGTTGGGCCGTTTCGAGTTGGGCATTGCATGAAATGCAGGGCAAGCATGTACCTTCCAAGTAGAGGAGACAATGCTAATATAAAGCTGCTGTCTGACCTATCGACAGACAAATGCCGGCTAATCAGCCACTAGACACGTAGATATTTCGTCAATGATGTGGTCCAAGTTCTCGGTCTGAAGCTATATCAGGCATCTTTGCATTCAGCCGAATGCACGTTGCGCCTTAACAAACCAAAGTGTATCGCGAAAAGGCGTCCATTTGACGTGACACTGCATGTCTGGAAGGCGACCTCTGGTATGTAGTGTGGACGCCACAATGGCCGACTGGTAGCAAACTAACACTGTTTTGAGAATAGAAAGTGACCGCCATTTTAGAAATAAATTTTGAACAGACCAAAGCCCAAATGATGTAATATCAGCCCAAAACCGCCATACGACACTATTCTACAAATAAAGGCATAGCTGTTGTGCACATGGTCAACACATTGAGAGCAAAACTCGGCCATTAAAACATCTTCAAAAGGATATATAAGCCACACGGGACCAAGCCACAAATGGGCTTGGTCTCCCTATATTACGCATCTCGCTTCCACGTATCAAAGCTTATCAAGGTTTGCTCCGGAAATAATGTGTGCCTGGGCCTGAGCGTGACAGGGCCACATTTGATTTCCCTGTATTCAAAGCGTGTGCACGTGTGCGCCATCTGTGCATTCATGCAATAAATACGAAAAGGTCCATTTTGACGGCTATAGCCGTCACTGGAACCGGGCTGTCTATGTATGACGAGCAAATTTGAGCTCACTTTTTCCCGTTGGCAATCTTGGTAACTGGCGCAAGCGAAGACACCGAGCGCTACCTCCGTTGATGACTTATTGTACATCTTGCGCTCGGGGAATATGTCGCTCACTTATCAAACTAAAAAGACCCTTTCTCTCCCTAAAAGCCGCAAGAAGCCAACAACGCTTATTAAGTGATAGATAGCCGCGGCAGGTTTCCACTCGCCATAGAGCTCGGACGTGGCCGGGCACGTTTTGCATTTACTCGTGATAACTAACTAGCTGGATAACGTGGCTTACCGACGGCTTGGGATGGGAAGGAACTTTGGGAGCTAGTTTAAGGCCGGCAGCAGCGCATGGGATCTGTACTTAAGTGTGCAAATCCGCCGCCGCGACGTGTTAGCCCTGTAGAATTTATATTTATTCGAACAGCCTCCAGCTCGGTTTAATAGCAACGAATATAAATTTCTTTGCACGTACGGCCACATTCCCCCTACCCTACCGGCGTCGAGCATAGTATACTATACACAACATCTTCAAGATGAAGATTACCACAGTCATCCTCGCTATTCTGCAAACCCTCGCTGTGCAGGGTATTCGCATCATTCACAGCAACGACGATGGCTGGGCAGAGCTCTACACGCGTCAATTTAACAAAGCCCTCCGCTTCGCCGGCCACGATGTAGTGCTCTCGAGTCCTGCTGAGAACCAGTCTGGTACATGTAAGCACATCTACAGAAGACGCAATATGCAGGCGCACTGCATTGAACATTTGAGGTGCTGACAATCTTCAATAGCTTCTTGGGATGAGAAACCCGAGTTTCGTAAAAAGCCCTGCCATTATGACTCTTGCCCTGCCAACTCGGGCTACACGGGCCACAACGAAACTCACCCAGAGCTCAACTGGGTTAATTCGTTCCCCGCCACTTCCATGAAGTACGGTATCGAGACCTTCGGCCCGGGGCGGTGGGATGGCCAGGCCCCGGAACTCGCCGTCGTCGGCCCCAACGTCGGCTACAACCTCTGGCTCGCCGTGCAGTTCTCCGGCACCGTTGGCGCCGCAACCTACGCCGCCCACAAGGCCGGTATCCCCGCCATTGCCTTCTCTGGTGAAGACAGGGGCTACAAGCCCTGGGACACCTCACCGGTCCCTGCCATTGCCGACGTGTATGCTGAGCTCGCACTCAAGCTCACCAACACCGTCATCGCGTCGGGTAAGCCGTACCTCCCCGACGGCGTCTTCCTCAACGTCAACTTTCCGGACGTGTGCGGGAACTGCACCAAGGCCTCCGACTTCAAATGGGTGCTGAGCCGCATTAACCCTGGCATCTTCTCGCCCGACGATATCAAGATGTGCAAGAACCGCAAGCTGCCGACAGAGGTTTCTGTGCATAGGCACGGAGGCTGTCATATTTCTGTTAGCATTGGTGATGCGGGTGACAAGACCACAATGAATGATAAAGCAAAACAACAAATCGTCCGCGATAAGCTGAGGCCTATTCTCACCTGCTTGCCTACAGAGTGTTATTTGATGTCAGATGAGAAGAGACATAGGAACTGTTTCAATGGGTTAAACAGCAGTTACGAATACAAGAGAATCTAAATATATCTTCATCTTAAGGTGTCATCTTTTATTCTTTTATATGCAAGTTGCTATTTTTCGTGATTTATTTACCGCCCTTGCCGGTGGGAATGCCAAACAGCACAACGCGGGGTCCCTTCTCGCCGGCCTCGCCCTCAGCCCAGTCACCCAGGCCCTTGTCCACGCGAAAGAAGCCGCGGCGCTCCAGCTGGATAATGTCGTCCTTCTTGAGCTTGCCAACGCCGGCATCGCAGACAGCATCATCCATGCTGGCGGTGTTGGGGTTGAGGAAGTCCTCAAAGTTGTCGTCCTCGTCGAGCTTGTCCTTGGTGATGAGGTAGTCAAACTCCCACAGCTCGGCGGGTACGAGGTCGAAGCCCTGGGCCGACAGCCAGGTAACCTTCTTTTCCGTCGACTTGAAGTCACCCTTGATGTTGAGCTCGAGCTTCAGGCTGGGGATGGGGTCGGAAGAGGGAAGCTCGCGGACAAAGGCGTTGCCCCAGCCCATGAGGGTAATCTCCTCGTCGGCCTTGAACGACTTGGCATCGGCCTGGTCGAGGTAGATCTGGGGAGAAAAGACAACCTCCTTGGTGCCAACATCGGGATTCTTGGGGTGCTTGGGACGCTCCTCCGTAACAACACCAGCGGGAGTGTCGGCGCCGGAGAGGTCGACCTTAACGAGGTCCTTCTTGAGGAGAGCGGTGTGGCGAGGAGCAACGGGATCAATCTCCTTCTTGTTGGCGGCCCAGAAGGTGGTCCAGTCCATGGAGACAATGTTACGGCTGGGGCCCTGCTTGATGATGAAATCACGGAGAGCAGCGACAGTCATACCGCGACGACGAACGCCACGAACGGTAGGCATGCGAGGGTCATCCCAGCTCCAGACCTTGCCGGTGTCGACAAGCTTGGCAAGCTTGCGCTTGGACAGGAAAGTCTTGATGAAGTTGAGACGCGAGAAGTCCCACATGTGCACCTGGCGGAGGCCAAGAGTGTCGAGGAACCACTGGTACTGGGGGTTGCGGTCGGTATACTCGGTAGAGCGCAGAGCGTGGGTAACGCCCTCGTGGCTGTCGACGACGGGGCAGGCGAAGTCGTACATGGGGTACATTTTCCACTTGTGGCCGGTGCGGTGGTGAGGCATCTCGGTGTTGCAGCGGTAGATGACGGGGTCGCGCATAGCCTTGTTGGGGTTGTCGACGGAGAGCTTGGCGCGGATGCAGTTGGCGAGACCCTCCTCGCTACCCTTCTTCATCTCGTCAAAGATGCGCAGGTTCTCCTCAACGGATCGGTCGCGACGCTTCGAGGGGCGGCCGTGCATGCGCTCATCACGCATGGTCTCCTGGTCGGTGTCGTCGGCGTAGGCCTTGTCCATCTTGATAAGCTTGATGCACATCTCGTACAGGTAGTCGAAGTAGTCGGAGGTGTAGGTCAGGGTGTCGGGCTTGATGCCCATAAGAGCAAGATCCTCGACAATGGCGTCCTGATACTCCTGCTTCTCCTTGGAGGGGTTCGTGTCGTCGAGACGGAGGCGCATCTGGCCCTTGTAGGCGACATGGCCAAAGTAATCGCTGAGGAGGGCGGCCTTGGCGTGTCCAATGTGGAGGTAGCCACTATAAGAGGTTAGTACGAGGAGTTGAGGACAATAGCTTGGATATTCTTACGAGGGCTCGGGAAGGAAACGGGTGACGACACCCTTATCGGCATCTTGGAGAGCAAGGTTGTAGTTGGCACCGGCCTTGCTGGCAGCAGCCGCCTTGGCCTTGTTGGCAGCGTCGGCAGCCTTGGCCTCCTCCTGGATCTCGGGGTGCGTCTGCTCGATGAAGTTGAACCAGCGGGTCAGGTTGCCGAGGGTGTTCTTGCGGATGAAGCCCATAGCTGCCTTGTTGCCGCGGAGAGCTTGCCAGGCCTTGGTGTCGACGGCGCTGAGGCTGTAACCTTCGAGGTAGGTTCGCAGGGTCAGGTGCTTGTCGACGTTGCGCAGGTGTGGCTCAATCGAGCGAAAGTCGCCGCCGAGGCTGGCAGCCACGGTCTCGAGCTCGTCGTGCTTCATCGTTTTGGTTTCGCTGCGCAATGAAGTTGGCCGCGTATGGTTTCAAGAAGTGAAGTGTTTTGAGTCACTGGATTTTCGTCCATGGTGGGGGGCTCGAGATGGAGGGGTTTTTGGCGGGGTAGCCGCACATTCTGGCTAGCCAATCCGCGGTAGGTGTCCGTGGCAGAGTAACGCTGCAATACAATGCGTGCGCCATGCAAGACTATCACGGAATGAGAAGAGGGAGCTTTGGATTGATTGAGGTTTTACTTCATCTGTAACCAATCCCATCTTCAACTCGCTGACAAACTGTACGTAGAGTGAACAGCGCTAACCATACAGAGAACAGCAACGTGACCTCCAAACGATCTGTGAAAGATTTTGAAACATGTGAGATGATGTATCGACAGATATCTCAACAGAAATAATTTTCATCTAATGACTGTGTGTTAGTGAACCATTATATTGGCGTATAACCTGATAGCTGCGTCGGTGCTATTTCAGTTGTTGACCTCCAACGACTGCCAAACATCGATATACATTGCTCAACTATTATAGGCATTCGTTCAAGCAAGTTGAATAGAGGAATTCCTCTCAAATCAATTGTTTTCTCTCAATTAGTGTTGATTTACAGTGCCCGTGTCTGTATCGAGACGTGTTCCTCAATACTTGCGAGCTGGACTCAAGCGAGGCCAGGCACACGACTAGCATGCAGTTGCATGTTTGCTGCCTGTCGCGGTTGAACAAATTTAATTTCGACCAGGGGACACAATATAAAAAAAGAAAAAGCAATATTCGAGAACGAAATTATTTCTGAATACGTTTCGCTCATTATTCTCATAGCTTTCTACACTCACTCGTCGACACTGGAGCCCAATTAGGCTAATCGATAGCCAGCTTGACGCCTAACTTTTGAGGCACAGACACTTTTTTCCAGACGGCGACCATTTTGCGACAGGGAGCTGGTGGTAGCTGGCGCCCTCAAGAACCCATCACATGCACCACAACATGGCTCCCGTCGACAAGTGCCTGGCCTCCATAGCTAGGCTGAGCCTCGCACAGGTCTCGAGACCGTCAGCCTCTGCGGTGTCGCGGTATCTGGCACCCGGTGCGCTGGTGCAGAGCCGTCAGGCGTCGGTCGTCCGTGTCAAAAAGGACAATAACGCCAAGAAGAAGAATGTGCCCAAGGACTACAAACGCCATAACCTCGACCGGGCCGGATTTCCCAGATTCTCTCTTCTCGAGGCCATGAGGTATGTGCGAATAGTGGACTCGCATAGGGGCCCCATTGGCCTGCTTGTCGCTTGAGCATCAGTACTGACCTGCATCCAGAATCCTGCGCGCATACGAAGTCGGCCAGCCTCCCGCCTCTGTCAAGTACGACCTCGCCATCAACCTCAAAACCGCGCGCAACGGTCCCGTCATCAAGAGCAGCCTGCGTCTGCCGCACCCCGTCGGCACCGATTGGCGAATCGCCGTCATCTGCAAGGAGGACAGCGAAGTTGCTGCCGCGGCCGTGGCTGCTGGCGCCGTCGCCGTCGGCGAGGATTCTCTCTTCGAAGCGATTCGCAACGACAACATCAACTTCGACCGTCTTCTGTGCCACGAGGGCAGCGAGAAGGCCCTGCAAAAGGCCGGCCTGGGCCGCATACTCGGCCCCAAGGGCCTCATGCCCTCTGCGCGCATGAAGACGATTGTCACCGACGTCGCCAAGTCGATCCGTGACTCATCGGGCTCTGCCGACTACCGTGAGCGTATGGGTGTCGTCCGCATGGCCATTGGTCAGCTCGGTCACACGCCTGAGCAGCTCAAGGCCAACATCCAGGCCGTTCTCACCAAGATCAAGGCGGAGTGCGCTGTGATTTCGGAAGAGTCGCACAAGGAGATTCACGATGTGATTCTGAGCACGACGTTCGGACCTGCTATCAGTCTAAACGGCAAGCTCTCGAACGAGGGTGAGAAGATCACCATTGCGCAATTATCTGGCGCCATGTAAATGTATAAAAGGGGGAAGCATGTATTACTTGTACCATATCTACTGAATAAACTGCATAAGCGATTCAAATGTAAGACCTAGGATGTACTGTTTGTTGGGACAATGTTTTCATTAGGTCGTGATTGGTATCTATTTTGTCTTTAGAGCCTTGACTGCCTCTTCTTGGGCGTCTAATAAGCGATATATGGCCAGATATTTCAGCACTCTGCCTTGCGCTGGTACTCCAGCCTTACGGCTCTCCTTGAGTGCATTATTTAGATCCAAGAGTAGTGTTTTTCTGCACTTTTCCAGCCGTACCAGCATCTTGGCCGTGAACGGTCGTTCTGGGAGCGCGACTGCAAGCTTCTCAACGGCCTTGCACTCTTGTGCTGACCGCATGAGCACAGCAGGAGTACTCCCAATAAGTCCTGATAATTGTTCGTCCTCTTCCTCATCGTCTTCATCGCTGTCGTCTTCGTCCGAATCCGCGTTTTCGTCGCCGTCTTTCGCTTTGGCAGTACTACTAAGAGCCAGCCTCTCTTCCAGGGAAGCAAGACGTTCTGCCATCTCCACCATCTTTCTACCAACTTCTATGTTCTTGCGCACGTCGTGTAGTTCCGTCGTGAGCTCGTCCGTCTCGGATCTCCGTGCCACGACCTTGGCTTTGACGTCCTCGACGGCGCGGCGGAAGCCCAGCAGTGATACTCTCACATCTTCGACCCGCTCATCACCGCCGCGGAGGTCGGTGCCGAGGGAGAGGAAGGTGGTCGAGTTTGCATTGACGAGCTCAAGCAGCTCGCTGCTTATGGCGGCGCTGCGGTCGCGGAGGTCGGAGCGCAGGTCCTCAAGCGTCTGGTGCCGGTGCGGCAGCGCGGAGAGATATGCGGCCGGGTCGAAGTCAGGTGCGACAAAGTCGGAGCGGGGCAGCGCCTCGGGGAAGGGCAGGGGCGCGTCGTCGTCGACATCGGAGGAGTCTGAGGAGAGGTTGAAGGCCGAGGGCCTGCCCCGCGACGGGAGAGGTCTGTCAATGGCAGACATGACTGGCGGACGAGGCAGGGATGGCGACACTAAGAGGATATGATGGGAATTCTAAAGTCCCAACAAGATTCATTGACGCATAGAGAAGAATGGCTCTGGTCAGAGACGAATGGTGGCGTTGGCTGGCGTTGGGAACGTGGGGTGTCAGGCACTCGGTTGCGCAGTCGAAGCTAGCGTGTTTGCAGGACAGCATCTCGCCCAGGCTAGTTGCATACCCCCACTACTTGCATGTGCCGCGACCCCAATTGCTGAGCGACTACGGCAGAGTCCAGTCCCCTGGTTTTGGGCGGGAATGGAATGCCTGGCTTTTCGTTACTCAATAACTCAATATTAAGGTCATCCGAGGGCGAGCCTAGTGCACAAGATGGATTATCAGATGCGAAATTTTCCTTGTTTCTACTAAACATTCGGCCCCTCGGCAGGGGGGCTTGTGGAGAAGGATGGTGATGGTGTGCTGGACCTTGCAGCAGAGAACAAGTAACATGCCTTCCAGCCGCCGGTGGTCGCTACACGCAACTAGGTAAATTCAGGACGAAGAGGGGCGGGTCTCGTGATGCAGTTGGGAGTGGCCAAGGTTTGCAAGACTCCATCCAGAGCCGACATTGTGCGAGTGTTTGATTCACACACTAACACAGAGACGTGGAGGCCGTTAATACAGGCTATACTATGTAATGCAACGGCAGTTGTGCGTGAGCGTGGTTTGTGTATGGGCGGACTGGAATTACCCAATTGGCAGAGAGACAATTCTCTTGTCTGCGGCAAGAAAAGAAACACAGGCTGCTTGTCCTTGTGCCCAAACTGCCGGAACGAATCACAGGATCAGTGATCAGTGCCGTTGCCTAACGGGCTTTATTCCGCTCAAGTCCTTCGGTTATTCGCAAGCCGAATCTCGCCATGACGCCGACCGAAAAAAAGCCCCAAAAAGACAGACAAGAACGGCCATCCAGTAATTCGTGTTGGGTAAAACTGTGGGGATTTGTGTGGGCGGAGGGCAGCAGAGCGCCGCAAAAGTCTTGCGCTACAGCGAGACTTGTGAGAAAATTTTATCAATCAGCATCTTATCAATCGCATCTGGCCCACATGTCCCTCCCCTTCCTCGTCGCGCCTCCTACCATCGGACCTCTGGCTTTCCACCCCGGAAAACCACGCCATTTCTCTTGAAAGAAGGGCTGTCCCGCACTTTGCACCCTTTGGGAAAAACAACGCACACTACAAACCATTGATGTTTTTCTTCTTTTCTTTTGCATATTCAATCCTGCAACTGCAACCTTCAACCTGCACCCCGCCAGCGTCTAGTCCGCTTGCGAGCAACGACCTTTGTCTTCCCCCTCTCCTCTTGCCCAGCACGCCGCCAAAACTTTAATCAGATAAGGGGCATCCTCATCAACCTCCCATCAGATCAGAATCTGCGACAAGTCTGGCAGCACGGAAAAGTCTACTGCGAGCATTTGAGCCCGCAAGCACCCGCCGGCTGTCACAGTGACATACCCTCTGACGCCCACCATTGCAGCGACAGGCAATTTAAAACCAGCACTTTGCCCAACCTGCAATTGGCCGCATCCTCCGACCGCGCATCATCTCCCCCGCGAAGAGAGCCTCGGATCTCAAGGAAATCTCCTGTGGCTGATTTCCTGTTTCTGACCAAGACGAATACGGCCGATTCTACTCGCCACCACCGACAAGCGACAAGCGACAAGCACGCTGTCTTAGCAGCAACTACAGGGCTGCAGCGAACCGTTCTCCCCCTCTGGCAGCGCGCCACTGCACGAGGAACCCGCCCGCAGCAATCAAAAAACCGTCCAGGTGGCCGCCTCGGACATCCGAGCCAGGAGCCCCACAAATCAGCTGCCCGCCCGCACTCATCCGACCGAAGCGTTCTCACACCATGGCTAGCGGCACTTCTTCACCGTCGTCGTCGTCAGTGGCCTCGCCTGTACCGCTGCCAACGTCGCGCCCATCCACAGCAAGGGCAAATTCATCGTCTTCCGGTCCGGCACTGGCCTGCGCACCCGCCCAACCCCGTGCGCCGCTCCCCAGTCACCCCAAGCCCGTCGTCGCCACCAAGCAGCCCAAGCCGGTGCCGGTGCCGCTACCCAGGCTTTCCGTGCCCCCGGCCCCGGACAAAATGACCATGGCCGCCGTTGTCACACCCGGGACCCCGATGGAGGGGCCCAAAATCTCCATGACCTCCAAGGAATGGGTCATCCCGCCGCGTCCCAAGCCCGGCAGGAAGCCCGCCACAGACACACCGCCGACCAAGCGCAAGGCACAGAACCGTGCCGCCCAGAGAGCCTTCCGTGAGCGCCGTGCTGCTCGTGTGGGTGAGCTCGAGGAGCAGCTGGACCAGTACAAGATGGAGTTTGAAAAGAAGGAGGCCGACTTGAAGGAAAAGGTGCACAGTCTCGAGCTGGACGTCCAGTCATTCCGATCCCGATGTCTGCTGCTGGAGAACATGCTCGACAGAGAGCGTCAGGACAGAATCAGAGTCGAAACAGAGGCAGAGACTCTCCGTCGTCGTCACAGCGAGCAGGTCTTCCGCGACGAACGCATGAACAGCAGCTCTAGCCATGACCAGCACCAGCACCAGCACCACCGCCACAGCGTTCAGCACCGACAGAGCATGTCGAGCAACAGATTGCCCCGCCCGGAAACCAGCCGGGACTTTTCCATTTCTCAGATGATTACCCCCCCTGATTCGCTGGACTCACAGAGTACCGCACCTCTCGCAGATGCCGACATGACATGCGGGAGCTGCTCCACGGACGGGCGATGTGCCTGTGCTGAGGAAGTACTTGCCACGGCCACTGCTGGCTGTGGCAAGTGCGGGTTCGGTACCCCATGTCAGTGTCTGGAAGAGATGAGCCCGTCCACCACACAGGGACACGGCGCCAAGAGGCCATCATCACCGTCCAACGCCGCGTCCTCGGGCAAGCGGATGCGTCAGGCGTCATCTTCGGGGCAAGCCGAGCAGGAGATGGATTTTACGGCGGCTTTTTCCCGAAACCAGTCACAAGTATCAACACCTATAACAACAGATCCCCCACCCTCTGATATGCTGATGCCATCATCATCTATGGATGGCATGCCATTCAAGGACAGCTGCGGTTTCTGCAAGGACGGCACATACTGTGCGTGTGCCGACGCTGCCATGGCCACGCCAGCAATGACCCCCCCAGAGACGCAACCCCCTGTACCCCGTCAAGTGCAGACTCCGCCCCCCTCAGAAACAGACGTCGTCCCGCCGCAGCCGTTCATCATGGAGATGACTGCGGACGGCGCCGTCAAGCTGCCGCCCAGGAAGTCCAAGGCCGGAGACAGTGCGCCAGCCAGCAAGCCTTTGGGCGGCGGTTGCGGATCCGGTGCACCCGGTACCTGTGCGCAGTGCCAGGCTGATCCCAAGTCTGGACTGTTCTGCCGTCTGATGGCTGCCAAGTTTGGTAAGGAACAGGGCGGCAGCGGATGTTGCGGTGGCAAGGGTGCTGGCGGAGGCTGCTGCAAGTCCAAGCCGAGCACCAGCAACACAAGCAACGCTACCAGCAACAACAACAGCAACAAGAGGGAAGAGGAGAAGATTACGCTGCCCAGCCTTCCGAGCCTGGGACTGAGCTGTGCGGAGGCGTACCAGACGCTGGCGAGCCACCGCAACTTTTCCGAGGCCGCCAACGACATTAACTCGTGGCTGCCCAAGCTCAAGGCGACGCCGAGGGCTTCGTCGTCAACAAGGCAGACCCCTAGAGGAAGGATGCCTATTGAAGTCGAGGCGGCGAGTATTATGAGCGTGTTGAAAGAGTTTGATATCCGCTTTGGACGAGAGTGTTGAAGCACCACACTACAAAAGTTGACAGAATGGGCATGATGTGTCGTTATACCTTTTTGATTTTTTTTTTCCTTTGTCATTTGTCAAGTATGTATAGTAATGCCAGAGAGCAGAATCATTGGAACGGGGAGGCCAATTGTGCTATTTTTGTTTTATTTCTACTGGGTTCTGAGAAACTCGCGGCGTTTTTATTAGGGAGCAACTGGTATATTGCAATGAGACTTGGAATTGTCCGTTGACTACCACCCATTGAGAACAATGATATGAATGGAATTACGATGCTACAAGTTGAAATACCTTGCTGAAACGTGCACATGTAGTTGGGTGAATTGGGGTGGAATTGTTCTTTTGTTAGCTGTCTCATTGCGATGGAGCGAGAGGCGAGAAAGCGGTGCGAGTGAGGCCAGGTGCGTATCACGACGGCAGCGGCATGGGCGGCGTGCAAGGTAGTGATGCAGAAGGGTACCGAGCGCTCGGGACGAGCTGGGGTGAGACAGACAGGCGAGACGGCCAGTTGTGGAAAAAAAGAGACAAGGGACAACCTCTTGCATGATGCAGCGTGCCATGACAACTTTTTGGTCCCCCTTCCAAGTCCAGTCGTCCAGTCCAGGGTATGCCGTATGCCGCCGCGGAGGAATGGCGGGCAAGCGGGCGCCAGCACGACGGGGCGGAGACTAGTTAGGGGACCAACCTGTCTCTTGGGTGTGGCTACACCGACAGCGTGGCTGCATGAATTTTGTCTGACCGCTGCGTGGACGGAAAAAGTTGGTTCGTTGGCTAGATTACCCTGGCTGTCTTGTTTTGGGAGGCTGACATGGCATGTGGGATTATTCCTGGATGCTGTGCCTATGAGATGCAGTCTTACTACCAGCACAGCTACAGCCAGCTTCGCCGGGGGGGGAGGCGCACTACGTGTGGTTGTTGTCGCGCAGGGCACAGCGTGGATTTTGACATGTCACGTTGGACAGAGTCAGATGTGTACGAGATGTGAGGGAGGTGGGACATTTGAGAAAGCGGCATAACAGGATGCTTGATCCGATGATTTTGGGGCGTGTGTGTGTGTGTGTGCGTGTGTGGTGGCGTGTACCTGCAAAACTCGAGTCAAGAGTTTCTTGATACGAAGTGCATATTCGGCGACCTGCGAGAGGATTGATGTAGTTTTGGGCAATGCGGGAGATGTGGTTGGTCGGAAAAGCGACAGGCTTTTTGCAACTGTAGGCAGTGACGGAACAGTGAAACACTTTCTGGTGAGGAAAAGCTGGGCATATACAGATGCAGTGTACGTACAAAGGCATCTACTAAGTACTGGATTTCCGACTTTTGTGCGCTGGCAGGTAGGTGTGTGGTGTAAGAGGGGAGGGGGGGTGGAAGCGTGGATGGGTGAGATTGGTGGGAGTGGTGATTTTGACAGCGAAGCAAAAGATGATACAAAAAATGGAGGGCGTAGGAGGATATGCCTCGGAAGAGGAGTTTAGAAGGGTGAGCAAGGGGGCTTGATGGTTCGCTGCAATAGACTGAAAAGAGTAAGAGGCTGGAACGCCGAGCTTGAAAGGACTGGTGAGACTGGGTATACAGGGCAGGGGGGATACAGGGTATTCAAGGTATACAGGGTATACAGTTGGAGAGAGTTGGGAACAAGTGGTGCAAGTGGTGGAAGAGGAGGAACAAAGAGGGTGTGTACCTTGGAGGAAGGCTTGCGGCGGGCGCACCAATCAGGCCAAGATGGATAGGAAAAGCTGGGAGATAGATGGAGAGAGAGATAAAGAGAGTGAGGACGAGAGACGCCAGCATAATGCACGGTTGATGCAGTGCCAACTCACACCTGCTCATGACGCCAGCCCGGTGTGGTGTGCCGTGGGCCCTGTACACGTAGATGATGGTGGGTGGTTGACTGGGGTGGGTAGATTTTATTTTATTTTATTTTATTTAACTATTAACTTAGTGTTAGAATTATTACTAGTTAGTTCTTTTTCTCCGAATGAGCTGTCAAGCAAGGAGTAGCAGTAAATGACTTGACTGAATCGTGAGCAAGTGCGTCGTCCGTTGCTGTGGGTTATTGGGATTGGGGGGAATGGGTACGGAGCATAGAGTAACTAGAATGTAACTGCTGAGGCATTTTATTCTTTTTTTTTTTTTCAATAACGAATTCGCACATGCTTTCGAAACAGGAGAGAACCAAGTGAAAGAAAAAGAAGAGAAAAGAAAAACGATTCCATCTCGCGAGACGACAGTTGACAAGGGGCAAAATGAAGAAAAGTGGAAGAGTGAGTCTGATGATTCGTATAGTCTTGTGACTTGTTGAGGGCATCTTGGTCAACAACCAACTTTGAGAGAGATGGTAACTAGAGGGAAAAAAAAAAAAAAAAAAAAAAAAAAAAAAAAAAAAAATGGGGGGGGGGGGGGGGGGGGGGGGGAAAAACAAAGTTTTCCCCAGGCGGCACGGGTGGGGCCAAAAAGAAAAAACACCGGCGCACCAGCCAAAACGAAAGAACGTTTTTGAAAA